>OU015747.1:6021828-6051515 GCA_907169655.1 Acomys percivali | reverse complement strand
GCTCTGCCCTCTGCAGCACCCCACAGCGTGTCCCGTCACTGCATGGGTTTGACCTTCACAGATGAGAGATGCTAGATACCATGTTGAATTATTATGGACCTGGCTCTTCACCTTCAGAACTGCTTACAGAATCTTGAGAATAATTCTGTTTACTTGCATGTTCCGTAAATATTGACTGAATAAGTCAGAGAATTTGTCTGCTATCACCACTCATGTACATTTTGTTTGGAAACAAGCATTAGCTATGTAGCTCAGCCTAGAAGTCACACTTGATTCTGCTCACATTGATCTGACACCTCCTGTCTGTAAGACGCATGCTGGGAACTCAGGACCCAGAGGGAACTGGGCCACAGTTCTGCCCTTGAGGTTCATGATTAGAAGGTAAAGAAAGAAATTGAGTTCAGAGTTGCTGCTATTCAGGGTGACAAGTGCTAAGTTGGAGAGAGAAATATGATCAGAAGGGACCAGGGCCTCATAAGGCAAGGTGTGAGCAGAGATGGAGGGTGGAGTTAAGGGTAGTGACAAGAGCTTGGGTTGAAGGACCAGAGAGCAAGTGATGAGGAAACGGGTGCTCGGGGCGAGGCTAGTGAGGCTGCTGCCTGCCTGGGAAGGCCAGGGCTGGAAGGTGGCAGCCAGCTCCAGCAGGGCTTTGAGCCTCTGCTCAGGAATTTCCACTTCATCGCACTGCCTTTGGGGGTCTGGTTTTGTGGTGCTGGGGATGGCACCTCACACCTACTAGATAATCATGCCACTGAGCTGTGACACCATCCCTTTGAGGAGGGCTGGGGTGTGACTTGGGGTAAGGCTTGAGGTTCTTGAAGCCCTGACAGTCCTGACGAAGGTCCAGAAGAAGGCTGATGGATCGGTACGGGTTGTGGAAGAGAGTGGGAGCTCTAACTATGGGCCTGAGAAGGAGGCTGGACTTGGAGGACTCAGTGCACCTTGGGGGTGACCTCTAAGACACCAGCATTTTCCCCAGAGTGACTTGCTGGCTGTTATTACCATCAGCAAAAATAGGAAAAGCTGTCAGTAGCCCCATAGCTGACTTACTTGTGTGGTGTGGGTCTCAAGTCTTCTGCAGTAATACCATTTTGCTCTTTTTCCAAGGAAACTATCGGAATGCACATGACGTTCTTTTCAGTATGTATGCAGAACTTAAATCCCAGAAGATCAAAATCCCCTCAGAGATGGCCACCAACCTCATGATCCTGCACAGTTACATACTCGTGAAGGTGAGGCCGGGAGGGAGTGGTGTGGGGTCTAACCCGCCAGGAGGTCTGCTCCTGCGATGGCGTGTCCCTCTGGTGTCCCTCTGCCCCTGTGATGGGGTGTCCCTTTGGTGTGTCTCTGCTCCTGCGATGTGGTGCCCTCTGGTGCTTAAGCATTAGAACCATTTCCTGCATCTCTGTTCTCAAGTAGCAAAAGCAGCATAGAGGAGGGCGAGAGGGAAGTATGAGGCGGGTTCCGGGCACCAGATCCCATTCGAGGGGGAGGAAGAAGGACGAGAACAGACTTTGCCATGTGGACTTTTCCGTGTTTTGGGTTTTGTTATTGTTTGTTTTAGCTCAGGCTGGCCTATTTGTTCTAGCTGTATCTCTAGAGACGTTTTGTTTGGTTGCTTTTGTTTTGTTTTTGTTTTTTCTGTATGTATGTAGATGAGGATTGAGCCCAGGCCTCACACACAACAGACAAGTGCTGTGTCTCTGAGCTACATCCCAACCGGGCTTTTGTTCTGTTATTATCTATTTTAAGACGGAGTCATGCTGTTTATTCCTGGCTGGCCTGTAATTTAGCATGTAAACCAGGCTGGTTTTAAAAGTGTGGCCATTTTCCTGCCTCTGCTTCCCCCTCACCAGTGCTAGGATTACAGGCACACGCCACCATGCCTGGCTCCTCAGTATTTATTTTTGTTGTTTTTAATTGTGTGTGTGTGACCACAGAAACCACAGGTGTCAGATGCCCCAGGAGCTGGAGTTACAGATTATGACCCACCCACCACTGGTACTGGAAGCAGAACTCACGTCTGCTGAGCCAGCTCTCCAGCTCCCCCGGCCCCCTTATGTATATCATACAATTGGATCTTTGTAAGGATGCAAACAGGCTTCAATTTACCTATTTTTTCCAAAAATGTCAATAATATCAAATTCCTCTTCTGTGTTGGTGCTAAACCGGTGTTTGTCCAGCCCAGCTAGCTCATTTAACCTTCACGGCCCCTGACGCAATCAAGTTACAAAGGAGTAAAATCCTAGTTATCAGCTAGATAAACAGTGTCCAGCACAGCTTTCTAGTGGCAGAACTGTTGGTGTTTGTGCTAAGCAGTACGGTGGCCCCTCACCTGGCTGTGGAGTGCTTGGCATGGAGCTGGTACAGCAGACAGAGTGGGCTTTTGACTTTATGTAACTTTAATGTTTAGATTTACACAGCCATGGTGGATCACACAGGCCCAATTCACTGATTACAAAAAGCAGGTATTGACATTCAGTCCTAGAAGTGCTTCTCTTCTGGGCATTTGGGGGTGGGGCACTCAGTGGTAGAGAGGCAGAGGGGTCTTGGGGGGTCTTTGCCAGCTTCAGACATGAGCAACGATGCCAATGCCTCAGGAATGCATACCCAGCACAATGGAGGCACAAGAACTGGAGAGGGGTTCAAAACAAGGTGGTGGGGATGGAGCAGAAGCCAGAGCAGGGTCTGGAAGGAGCTTCCAAAGCTGCCCTCAGCTCCCTGAGCCTGTCTCTTCCATGCTGGGCCAGCCTTTCACTCCCCTCCATGGGGGAGCACCCTTGTGACCCTGCTTTGTGCCAGTCTCCCACAGAGCAGCAAGCATTGCCAGGACTTTCTGATATTTGTGACTGTGATCTCAAAACTGCTTAACCCTTGCGCTGTGCATGGTGGTTTATACTTTAATCCTAGCACTTGGGAGGCAGAGGCAGGTGGAACTCTATGAATCCAAGGATAGCCTTGTGTACATAATGGGTTCCAGGCTAGCCAAGGCTACACAGAGAGACCTGTCTCAAACAAAACAAGGCAGGATAGAGGTGGCATATGACTTTAATCCCAGCACTCGAGGAGGCAGAGGCAGGCGGATCTCTGTGAGTTCAAAGCCAGCCTGGTCCTCAAAGTTCAGGACAGCCAGGGCTACACAGAGAAACCTTGTCTTGGAAAAGAGGAGGAGGAGGAAGAGGAAGATGATGATGATGACTGCTATGACAAAAACTGTTTAACCCTGTCAAGGCTGAAGAAATTACTGCAAAATTGTTACAGTATCCTTACGGCTTTGGGGCTGGGCATCAGCCTACTGGAGATTGATGCCATCCCACCTTCAGCATTCATGTTTGCCTCACTTCAGGCCCAGCCACCACAGGCTGAGCTCACTGCCTTCCACAGACCTTCTTCCTTCCCTCCTGGACCCTTGACTGACTCATTGATCAGGTCTCACTACAACTTAGACAACATGTTAGCTCCATAGAGAGGCCAATTTATATCCTGTTACATAAAAGAGGGACCAGCGATTCAGGTTGGCATGGGGTAGCCCAAGGCAAAATACAATGCTGAGCGTATCTATGGTGCTAGGTGCCAGCTGCTGAAGGAAAAATAGGAAACAAAGGCCCAGCTCAGCCGTGTTCTGGGCCACAAGCGAGGGGAAAGAAAGCATAGGCTGGAGCTGATCTGAGGCTGTGACCATCTATTTCAGATTCACGTCAAGAGTGGAGCCCACATGAAGGGGGCACGCATGCTCATTCGGGTGGCCAACAACATTAGCAAGTTCCCGTCACGTAAGTGCTGTCTTGGCAGGGCACGCTGCACACTCAGACAGTGCTGAGGCAGGCATCCCCACCCGCATCTTCACAGGTCACTGTGTTGTTGGATCGTTTATCCCCACATTTCTAGGAAGTGGTAGGCTGGGGTCCCTAAGACACCCCAGAATTTAACACTTGTCCCAGAAACTAGAGGGCCGAGCACATGAATACAGTAGGCAAGCCTAGTACACCAAAGGCGGAGGTCAGCAAAGGAGCAGGAACAAGATGCCTGCAGCAAAGCACAAAGGAAAGCAGCGCAGGCAGAAGCCTGTGAGTCTCCTCTGGGTGCAGTCACACAGAACCCGAGTCACACCAAGCCAGAGCATGCTGGGACGCCAAGTCTGAAATGTGTGTGCCAGGAGTGCATTAAATTCCCAACCCAGGCCTTTGACTGGCAGCTGGTCACCTAGGAGCTTCCTACCTGGCCTCTTCCCACTGCCAGAAAGCAAGCAGCCAGCACAAGTACACACGGTGCCTGGAGCCACACAGTCCAGGAAATGGGGACTCCCCAAGCCAAGGCCCCAAAGGCAGGCTCACATCCGGTGTTTTAGTTCTCTCTGTTGGTAACAGGCTCTGGACTTGTGTGCACGTGTAGCTACTGTTTTTATTTTCTAGATAAGCAAGCCAGGCCAAAGGGAGGTAAAATGTCCAAGATGACATTGTCATCTCCCGGGTCTAAGCCTGGTAGGAAATGGCTTCTGGGAAAGGTCCCTTTCTCCTGGAAAACCTTGTCATCCTAACATTCTTAAATGAACAGACTTCCTCACACAACGTGACAGGTGTCAGCAAACGTGCTATGCTATAAAGGGCCAATGTTAAACATTTTATGCCATTTGATGTGAATAAAATGGGCTGGGTTCTAATAGAACTTTAATTTCTGGACACAAATTCAAACCTCATATAGTTTTAACACATCACAAAATATCTTTAAATTTACTTCAACCATTTAAAAATATAAAAACCATTCTTAGTTCATGGGTCACACAAAAGTCAGAAGGCTAGATTTGGCCTATGTTTCATTCATGGGCCCCCATTCTCCTTTGGCTTTAAGATATGTCTCATGTAGCCTAAACTAGCATTGTGCTCAGCTGTGCGCTGTCTGCTCCCATGTGCCTTGCAGACATCGTGCCTATCCTGACGTCTACTGTGATCGAGTGTCACCGTGCAGGCCTGAAGAACTCTGCCTTCAGCTTTGCAGCTATGCTGATGAGGCCGGAATACCGCAACAAAATTGATGCCAAGTACAAAAAGAAAATCGAGGCGATGGTCAGGTGAGCAGACACAGCCATTCTACTTTCAACCATAGCGTCAGTGGTAGCTTTCAGGCTGAGCTTCTGATGTCACGGGCTTCATAAAAGAGTGGGTGTGGTGGGGGAGGGGTGACGTGTCAGTCAAGTTGACTGAATTTAGACTCAACTGGGGACACACCTATGGCTGTGTAGACAAGGGCTTTCCAGAGACTTTTACTGTGAATGCAGGCTGCAGTCCCACGCTGAATAAAAAGGAAAAGAGAGCTGCCTTCTGGCTGCCACTCGTACTCCTATCACAGATTCCTTTGAACTACAAGACAAAATTAATGTCTTCCCTTCAGGTGATTTGTTACATATTTTATCACAATAAGAAAGGTACCTAAAGCCAGGCTCGGTGGTCATGCCTATAATCCCAGCACTCAGAGAGGCAGAGGCAGGCAGATCTCTGTGAGTTTGAGGCCAGCCTGGTCTACAAAGTGAGTCCAGGACAGCCAAGGCTACACAGAGAAACTGTCTTGAAAAACCAAAAAAAAAAAGGGTACCTAATGTAGGGGATAAAAGCAACAGCAACCCCAGTAATGCCTCAAGTCAGAATTTATGTGCATCATACACAAGGCATCATAGAGCAGGGCTGGTGACACTGTGTCCTGATGCCACCCAAACAGATCTTCCTATTTTCCCATGGGCCACTGACAGCACACAGAAGTACTCCCCCCTCTAGGCTGCAAGCCAGCTGCCGTATCTAGACACCACATCCATCCAAGGCAGGAAGAGGTAAGAGGGTTAGAGTGCAGCGTCTGCCTTTTCATTCGGAAAGTACCGTCTCCAGGGCCACACTTTGTTGTCCAGTGACGAGGCCACACGGAGCCTGCCTGTGAAGCTCACTGTCCAATGTAAGCAGTGCTGTCTTGTCGTGGAGAAGATGGCTCTTCTGTAGACAGCATTATCTGCTGTGGAGAGATGAACAGAACCATGATGTCCTCAGTGTGAAAATCCCATACTAACATGGAGGGCTGCAGACAGACAGAGGGTAGGACCTTGATAGAACACTGCAGACAGACAGGGTAGGGCCTTGACACACAGCGCTGCAGACAGACAGAGGGAGGACCTTGACACACAGCACTGCAGACAGACAGGGTAGGACCTTGCTTCAGAAAGCAGCAGGGGGCCCATTCCCCAGACCTCCCCTACCTGTGGGGAGGTAGGGAGCACATGGCAGAATGTTCTCCCTGTGGCAGTAAGCAGAGGGAGACAGACAAGGGAAGAGTCTTCAAGGATATGCTCCCCAGTCATCCCACTCAGATTCTGACTGTGCCAGTGATCAGTTCATCCACAAAGGCAGAGCCCAGAGCAGCACTTCCCAAAGGCCCTCTCTGAACGCTGCTAGCACTGGGGAGCACACTTCAATATGTGTGCCGTTTGTGGGGAACTATATCCTAGATGTAAGAACTAGAAAACATCACTTAGCATCCACAAGGAAAAACCAACTGCAGCTATGCACTGCTTAACCACAGCAGTGACTTCATAACGAGGGGCCTTGACCCAACGGGCAAAATGACTCACTGGGTAATGGCAAGCAGAAGCAAGTCCGACCTCACACTGTCCTAGTCAGGGTCACTATTGCTGTGACGCAACACCATGATCAAAAGCAAGGGGGTAGTCCATCAGTGAAGGAAGTCCGACCTCACACTGTCCTAGTCAGGGTCACTATTGCTGTGACGCAACACCATGATCAAAAGCAAGGGGGTAGTCCATCAGTGAAGGAAGTCCGACCTCACACTGTCCTAGTCAGGGTCACTATTGCTGTGATGGAACACCATGATTAAAAGCAAGGGGGTAGTCCATCAGTGAAGGAGTCAGGACGGAACGCAGCGGGTGGAAACCTGGAGGCCAGAGCTGATGCAGAGGCCATGGCAGAGTGCTCAGGCTTCTCAGCCTGCTCTCTTATAGAACCCAGGACCATCGTCCAGGGGTGGCCCCATGGGCAATGGGCTGGGCCCTCCCCCATCAATCACTATTAACAAAACAACTTGTTTGTCTACAGCTTGATCTTAGGGAGGTGTTTTCTCAATTGAGGCTCCCTCGTCTCCAGCGACTCCAGCTAGTGTCATGTTGACATAAAACTAGCCAGCACAAAAGCTAATTGTGACAGGAGCTGCCCCGTGGAAGAGCTCTGAAGCTAGCCAGGCCTACATGAACATACCTTTTCTAAAGGCTGGTCAACCTACGTGGCTTC
Source organism: Acomys percivali (assembly GCA_907169655.1). Taxonomy (NCBI): domain Eukaryota; kingdom Metazoa; phylum Chordata; class Mammalia; order Rodentia; family Muridae; genus Acomys; species Acomys percivali. The sequence goes on along the minus strand of OU015747.1, from coordinate 6,044,232 downwards.
AGACCAAGTCAGACCCAGGGAAGCTTCCAGTGTTGAGGGGACTGGGTTGCAGGGAAGTGAATGCAAGATGGATAGACAGCTATGTGCTCCAAAATGGCACCAACTGGTCACTGGTGGCTCTTAAATTTTAAAATAGAATAAGATTTAAAACTTAGCCCTTTGGGGGCTGGAGAGAGGGCTCAGTGGTTAAGAGCACTGACTGCTTTTCTAAAGGTCCTAAATTCAACTCCCAGCAACCACATGGTAGCTCACAACCATCTATAATGAGATCCTGTACCCTCTTTTGTCATGCAGGTGTACATGCAGGCAAAACAAAACAAAAACAAAAACAAAAACCCTTAGTCCTTTGAACTACATCACATAAAGTGCTCCTAAGCTACATGTGTCTCACAGCCACCATATTGGATGGCACAGAATTAGGATGTGCCCACTGGCTCAGAAAGGTCTGCTAGAATAGCACTGGGTGGCCTTTACCATCAGTACACAGAAGAGGAAATCCCAAACTCACCACTCCTGCCTCACAGTGAGATGACATGGAGCCTGCCTGTGCAACAGGCCAGTGCTTGGGAACGCCAGCTGGACCGGGCCAGGCCAAGTGCACCTCCTCTTCCTGGTACCTGGCCCCTGGCTGCCAAAGAGCTGGGAAGTGTCTGAGCTGGGAAGAATTAGCTCTTTCCAGACAGTGCTTTTTCTCTGCTCACATGATATGGAGCCAAGTGGTGTCTGTAAACTCATGTGCTGCTTTCTCCAGGAGACCAGATACATCTGAGACAGAAGAGGCCACGACCCCATGTCCATTCTGCCACTTCCTCCTCCCAGAATGTGAGCTGCTCTGCCCCGGCTGTAAAAACAACATTCCCTATTGCATTGCAACAGTGAGTTTCTTTGCAATAATGTCCTTTCCACTTGGGAGAATACTTGATGTGCGAATGTTTTCTTCACTTCGGACACTTATATTCTGACTCCTTTTCCAGAATATGTAGCCTAAAATTCCATGGTCACCAGAGATGAGGTTCAAAGTACCCAGGAACCCAAGGGAGGGCCCTCTCCAGGAGCCATAGGCAGTTGTACAGGCAGTGCCTCTGTTGCCACCTACTGGCTTCATGGCACCGTGCGGCCTGCTTCTTGTGTAATTGCCTTTCCTACCTTTGTGCTGAGGTCAGCTGCATTGGTGAGATAGCCCACCTGGCATACTGTGGTGCTTACAACTGGTAGTTAACTTGTACCACTAAGACCTATTAGGCCAGGCAGTGATGGTGTGCCCCTTTAATCCAGCAGATGGATCTCGCAATTCAAGGCCAGCCTAGTCTACAGAGTTACAGGACAGCCAGGGCTACACAGGGAAACCCTGTCTCAAAATCCCCACCACAGACAGACAGACAGACAGACAGACACACACACACACACACACACCACAAACCTATTATCAGAAAATCTGTCAAATGAGCCTGGCGTGGTGGCCGTCCATCTTTAAACATGGATCTGCCAAGTCAAACCCAGCTGTGGTCATGTGGCTGCATCTTTCTAGACAGGTACCACCTACATGAAGTAGCATAGATAGTTCTCAGTCAGAGGCCCATTTTTGGCCATGGTTTGTTTGGTGAAATGATTAACTTCATTCTTAAATGTCTTCAGGGCCGACACATGTTGAAAGATGACTGGACAATGTGCCCGCACTGTGGCTTCCCTGCGCTGTACTCAGAATTCAAGATGTAAGTGTGCATCCTTTGCCCAGTCACACAAGAGAACCCAGACACAGGCCTCTGTTCTGCCTTCCTTCTCTTTGGGGACTCCTCACTCTGTTCCTAAAGATCCTTGAGGATCCAAACCTGTCTCCTTGCGAGAACCTTCTGTGACCTCTGAAAGCACCCTCCCTCAGAGGCCCTTGGACAGCACTGTCCTTGTATCTCGTCCGTGTATGGACATGTCAAAGGGTGTGGGCAAAAGGTAGCTGGTTTTCCCTTGAGCTTTAACTTGAAGATAAAGACATGTTAATTATCTATTTTTCTCTGCATTTATCTCCCCAAACAGCTTGCTAAGCAGTGAAAGCACATGTCCCATGTGTTCAGAAAGATTAAACTTCAGTCAACTGAAAAAAATTTCAGACTGTACCCAGTACCTGCGGACAGAGACAGAGCAGTGAGCAGCAGGCTCAGGTGAGGCCCCAGAGCCCAGTTTCCCCACACAGCTTAATTCTTCATATTGGCACCAACTCCTTTTCGTGTAACATGTAATTGTCCAAGTTCAATGGTCTTGACAAACTTCTTAAATGTTCAAATGAAGGGACTATGGTTTCCCAAGTAACAAAGGTTATTTTAAGCCATGCAGCATCATGAATTCTAACTAAAATGTGTTTTATCAAACTATATAGGGTTCTTTTTAATCAGACCCTTAAAACCAAAGCCAGCTACCGGGTGTGGTGGCGCATGCCTTTAATCCCAGCACTCAGGAGGCAGAGACAGGCGGATCACTGTTGAAGTTTGAGGCCAGCCTGATCTACAAAATGAATCCAGGACACAGAGAAACCCTGTCTCAAAAAACAAACAAACAAAAAACACCAAAATAACAAAACTAGAGCCAACTTTCTTTAAATGGTAGCTTTTCAGTTGGCTATTTACTGTACGAAGTTTGACTTCCAGAAAATTCAAAATCCCAGTTCATCTTCCTAAGTCTCACTTTGGCCACACAAAGCTACATACATACTCCTCCTACCTCACTCCAGTGACAAGGGTTTTTGCACACATGGCCACACATACTGCAGAGGGAAGCAGAGAACAGTAAGCTCTAGTTGGGAAGCCAAAACCCTGCTAAAAATCAAGAGCGTTTACTAAACCCAGGGGTGGGGGTAGGAGATGCAGGGGGTGCAGAAATCATTCCTAATACAACATCTTGAAGCTGCCCTGGTTGAAATGGAAATTCCAGGTCACGGTCACAGACACAGGCTTGGAGTTGCCCCAGCCTATTTGCCTCCTCTATCTACTGTGCTGCCTCCCAGCATCGCTGGCCTTTTTACTGTTGTTGAACCGTGGAACTGTTTTCACGGTACTGTAGCATGACACCCAGCAGTGTGCACAGGTTCCAGTCTCCCCACAACCTCACTTTTTAGCTTACCTGCATCCTGTTACATGGATGTCCTACCACTGTGCAGTGCGCTTGTTGGTCATTTGTGTGTTCTCAAAGTGCCTAGCCCAGTTTTAGAATCGGATTGCCCTTTTTGAGTTACAAGAGCTGACTCTGTAATATAACAAGATGCAAATTTTATGATGGATTACTTACAAAGATTTTCTCTGTGGGCCTTTTCACTTCCTTGCTATCTTTCCAAAGCACAAAAAATACCAAACTCAGGTCATGAGGGCCCTTTACCCAGTGAGTGATCTCACAGGTTTTGAAACAAGATTTCACATAAATCAGGCTGGCCTTGAACTTGCAGTGATGTTCCCACTTATGCTCCCAAGTTTTCTGAATATTTAATTTTGTCAAATGAATTGTGTGAATTGATAGTAAAAGTTTCTCCCTTTATTCCGTTTAGTAGGTTATATTGGTTTTTGAGTGCTAAATTCAACTTTTACTCAGGGGATAAACTCACCTCATCATAGTATGGTTTTAGCCATCCCCTGCCTCATGGACTTGCCCTCAGGTGCACACACAGGGAGGGCCCTGAATCTAACCGCGCAGATTTCACTTTCAAACGACATCATCCTGGCTGCTGTCCGTTTCTGGTTGTTTTCCAAAACCTTTGGGCAGTTAGTTGATTATATTTTGTCCCAAGTTTACACCTTTATCTGTAGGAAGACAGATGTCTCTCTGCCCCTTCTAAAAGTGGAGCCCTGTTAATAAAGCTCCCAGGCTCTCTCCAAACACTGCCCTGCATCAGTGTCCGTGATACACTACAGAAACCCAAACTGTGGCGCATCAGCGCTCCTGGAAGCCGTGTCTTCCGTGAGTTGGGATCATGCACTCTCCTGTTGTCTCCCCATAAGGCGCTGCTGAAGCTACTGCTCCCAGCCTTCCTTCAGAGAAGGAGCCTTTGTTTAATTTCAGGAACAGGAAAACCATGCTCTGCAGCCTGCCAAGCATCCTAGGCACATTCACAGCCCTCACAGGGGGTGGCTTCATCACTGTTGCGCTGCTTGACAGTGGTGTCTCAGCAGCGTGCCACACAGCTTGAGTGAGGACGCTCAAGGAAATGAGCGGGAATCCAGCATTATTACCAGGGAGGCCTTTACCTGAGACCCTTCTGAAGGTATCTGTTTGTCCCTTTCTCAGCCGGGCTCCTGAGCAGATGGCATCTCCCCTCAGGAAGCTGTGTCCACACCTGGTAGACGCCAAGGATGATCCTCCCTGGACACAGAAACACGACACAGGCCAGCACACTCAGCTTTTGCAGTGACATAACCTGCTGCACTTTGTATATTTCCTCTTCGAACTCCTACATATTCTGTGCTCTATACCGTTTAATAGTATATTAATTGTAAATAATCTCCTTTGGAATAAAATTGTTGACTAGCTCTTGTAACATTATCCTGTATTTGGACAGAGAGAAAAAGATGGCAAAGGTAGCTTGGAAGCCTTGTAAAGTCTGGCCAGCACAGACTCAGAACACTACAGAGTCTGAAATAAGATGCGCATGAAGCAGAGTCTGTTCCTTGAACCAAAACACCAAAGACAAGTCATCTTTTAAAAATGAATAAACTCCGCCGGGCATGGTGCATCCTGGGGATTTACAGGCCTCGCTGGGCTTTCACATGTGAGCACTCACTCCAGAAGAGCAGGAAGATACTCATCCTTGTATAGGAAGTCAACAAACAGTGCTATTTCAGTCCTGCCAAAATGTATCAGAAGGAACCAAGGAACTGTCTGGGAGAGCCATCCAAATGGCCATGCCTCAGAACTCTACACGGAGTACTCAGAGCCAGCACTTGGGCAGTGAGTGAGGGCCACCTCAAAGGCTGCTAGAAGCTTTCATCCCAATGGGGACATTCAAGTCCTCATTCAAACTGCTATGGCACTCACTCCCACCTTCCTGTAAACAGCATATTTACAGTTCCCAAAATTTACTTAAGAATTTTACAACTTATTCATATAACTTTTAAATAAGTAAATACTGTTTTGTTCTGAAAGCATTCCGATTACCAGGCCTTTCCTGGATACCCAACTGAAGGAGGCGTGACTTGCATGCCCAAAGGAACAGGAACAGAAGGATGTGTACTCGAGAACCATCCACACCTCTGGCCCAGGAAACCTGCAATGCAGCAGCCAAGTTCCAACACAGAAAAGAGGGGCAGGACTCAGGCTCAGGCTTAAGGCAAGGCTTTATTTCCATAGTGAACCCATCTCCATGACACACATCGTCCACACTGGTTACACACTTTCAGTGTCTCCAGGACTTTGTCGTCTCTCCCAACAAGGCCATGTCCTCAAAGGCATGGTCCTGACTTTATATTTTTTGGCATTACCTCATAGAGGCAGAGTAGTCCTCTGAGCACCTTCTGACTTTAAAAGACCTAACCACCTAGAGGCCAGGTCAGGTCCACGGCCTCGAGGTCCTTCTACATACAAGCACAGGTCTAGATACAACCTGAATCCCACTAGGGCTTATGGGCTCTGTCACAGGACAGCATCTCCTGGCCAGAAAGCCTGTGAATCTGACCCAGCCTAGACTCCACTGGTTTTAACCTGATGGCTGAGCCTGCAGGAGGCCAGGAATGTATAGTAGTCCCATGTCTGCACCCTGACTAGCCAAGAGGCCTCTCTGAGACTACCTACAGCAGCAATGCGGTCAATGCAAAGGGACGCTGGGAATGTGAGCTGACCCTTTGCCTGCAGAACTGTTATTCAGAGTAGGTAAGAAACATTGAATAGCCAATTAGTTTAATCCAATCAAACTAATAAGAAAAGTAATAAACAAACATATTTTGCTGTACACGATGACAATCTTAATGATCCATACATTACATGGACATTGGATCCTGATGCTGATGCATACTTTGCGAGATACCTGACAATAGACCAAGAATACTCAGCTCCAGGTGGTGGCTGCTTTGTATTAAGGTTTATTTACAGAATTTCACCATAAAATAAGAACTACCATGTTACTTAAAAAAAAAAGTCAGCATTGGTCCACTAACGGAGAAACTTAAGCTACAAAAGATGCCTCAGCCCCACTGCGCCCGGACTTGCTATGGTTTAGCTAAACTCTGACCCGAAGCCTGTGAATTCTTTCTACGCAGTCACTCTCGATCCCAGCAGTCTCTTGGCTGGAGGGACGGTGCAAGGCTGCAGCAGTCCTGTCCACCTCTGTAAGGGCTCGTTAGACCTTCTAGCTGCGCCATCCTTGATAATGGGACCGCCAGGCCGCCCAACTGTGCCACACACAGCCGTTACTCTGGCAAAGGGTGAGCCTTTCGGTCTCTAGACCAGCTGGACTAGTCGAGGGGGTAAGTTAAAAGCAGATACTGGGACTGAGCGACAGTTTCATTTCTTCCAACTTTTTCCTTTTCCTTTTTTGGACTCCTTATCTTTTTCTGGTTTTGAAGGCTTTGACGCTCTTGTCTTCTTCTGCTGAAGGAGAGATGCACAAAAAGTTAATATACTGCTGCGTAAATGACAGGGCAACACAATCTTCAGTTAGAAAAGTGAGGCCACAGTATCTGCTGCTGCCTCGGAAAAGTACTTGCTGCAGGAGCTTCAAGACTTAAGCTCAGATCCAACAGTCTCATGACAACAAAGCATGGCAGCTGGCGCACATCTCCACCCTTAGAGCTAGGAAGCACGCAGCTGTCCTGAGCCTGAGGGCTCACTGGCTGGCTAGCTAGGCAAAGCAGCAAGCCCCAGGTTCAATGAGAGACCTTGTCTCAAATAGAAGATGACACTTGACCTCTAGGCTTTACATGTACTCACATGAACATATACATATACATGCACACATTCACACACATGTACTCTTATAGAACACACGTCAGTCACTATGATGGCCCACTTTCTTGCTGTTTGGCTCTTCCACCACTGTAAGAAGTTCACTTTATAAAAACAAAACTCTGAATTACAATGAGCAAGACATGATTGTATTTCCAGCTCACTCTGCTGCCTGCAGAACAGGCCTTACTGTTCACAAGGCACATTACACAGAGGAAAAGATCACGTCTGAGGCACCCTGCCCACAGCTGAGTACACTACCTTGATCATGGCATCAGTCTCTATGGCATCCTGCTCTTTCTCATCAGACTGCGTGTCATCTTCCTGTGACTCTTCACTGTATCCAGCACTGGATCCTGACGTCTTTACCACCTGAAGTGAGTACGGGGTCAGGTGGGCCTCCTTATTGTAAGCTCTTGTGAAGGCTGCTTTCACCTGAAGTAAAAAGAAAGGTTACCCTGAGTGCTGGACAACTCTTTAACATCAGTTAAGCCCTAGTTGAGAAGCCTGGGAAATCCCTCTAAACTGTTTGCAAACTAGCTGCACACACAATAGAAATGTAAGCCTATTTAGAGACTCCCATAGAGATAGTCTGTCTCTGTGTGTTACTAGAGATGGAGGGTAAGCCTGTACAAACTAAGCAATCCTAATGCCACTGAGCTATAGCCCCATTCTTCTTATTATTATTTTGAGAATTTTGAGCCCACAGCTTGAAAAGAAAAAAGAAAGCCACACATGCCTGTAATCCCAGCAACTTGAAGAGACTAAGGCAGGAGAATACAGGTTCAAGGGTTGCCTGGGTGAAGGTCAGCCTGGGCCACTTAATGAGACCCTGTCTGAGAAGCTTAGCGGGAGCTGGGAGGAACCTCAGGGCAGTGAGTGAGTGTTCTGCAAAGGTTCTGGGAAGAGAGCCCAGTGCATGCTCTTTACATGGTAACAGTGGATTCTGCAGAGCACCAAGTAACTTCAATAAGCTTCAAAACACAGTCCACACCCAACAGTGGATGCTACTGTAACAGGAAACTGAGGCCACTAAGCCAGGTCAAGATCTAGAGGACAAGTCACAGCAAGTGAGTGAGGCATTAGCACATGCTCAGGTCCCATCAATAGTGTTCTCAGTGTCACAGTGAGGACCAGTGTAGTAAATACTAGGTCAATGGGTACCTGCCTGTAATCTCAAAGCTTGGAAATAAAAGCAGGCGCATTAGGAGTTCAAGGTCAGGCTACAGCAAGTTTGAGGCCAGCCTGGACTAAACGGGAAGAGGGAGAACAGGGAAGGAGGGGAGGAGAAAGTAAAAGACAAAATTATAGGACCCCTGCCCTCCAACACCTCACGCCTGTCCTCAGGCTCACCTTGCTATCCCTCAAGAACTCACCTGCTTTGCACCTCACACTTGCCCAACTTGAAAACACAAGCAGTAGTGTGGAATGCTACGATCTGCTCTGACCACTGTCCTAGTACCGTCTCTGGAGCAGGCCAGAAGGCAGCAAACGTGGGGGGAGGAGCACTGCTAGGCCGGCAGCTCATTACCGAGCAACCATGGACAGTGCAGGGCACTTTACCTTGGGATCCAGCCTGGAGAAGGGGCTGGGCTTGCCGCCCCAGCTGCTAGCTTCCATGATATTCTCAACGTCTTCCTTCACCAGATAGTATGTGTCCATAAGTGTGACCACGTGCTGAACTCCTCCTACGCCGTGTGAGGCCAAGGGCTGGACGAGTGCGTCTCTGATGTGTGACAGGTAATCCATGTTCACTGTCCTTTTGCTGGAATAAGTTCTGAAGCAAACAAGGACACAATCTTTACCTTTTAAGTCTCGGCTATGGCACCCTAATCTCCAACACCCCACGTTAAATTATCAGTACCAGTGAGTCAGGCACAGTTCAAGGTTTTTAACTTTCAAACATGTAATTATCTTATAACATGCCTAAGTTATTTCACAGGTCCTTTTAATGAACAGTATGTTCTCCTTAGGAGAGCAGCTCTTGGGGCAGCCAAAGGGCTCAGTGGGTAAAGGCACCTAAGTGGGGTCTCTGTCCTACAAGTGGAAGGAGAGACCCAACTCTACCCTTTGACCTCCACAAGCACTCTGTAGCATGCAGATGTGCACACACAGGAACAGTTCCTTAGTCACTAGCCGACTACTGATTTCAAACTGAGTCACTAAATAGACACATTCATACCACACAGAATCAATGTACTGAAACATCATGAAAAGTTTTTAGTCGGGTATGGTGGTGCATGCCTTTAACCCCAGTGCTCTGGAGGAAGAGGCGGGAAGATCTGTTTGTTCTACATTGAGAGATCCAGGCCATACAAGATTACATAGTGAAAATGTCTCAAAAAACAAACACAAAATATGATTCTTAATTTCAGTAGGCATTTTAACTTAACCAGTAAATCAGAACTTGTAATTTGGATATGCACTTCTATGCATCTGCCCTAAACTGCTGGTCTAGACATTCAGGGGGGACACCTGCCATTTAATGGAGTTTCGGGACACCTAGCACTCCTCCACACTGTGCTCAAAGGCTACTTTCTACTTCTTTACTCTGTGACTGGAAAGCAAATGACCCTTTGTTATGTGCCACTCTTATGTGAGTGAGATTAAACACCTTTGGTCTCTGGTTGTGATAGACAAAGCTGTACACACACTTGTACATCCTCATGCCTATCCTCTGAGCCTTCCTGTCTAGGCAGAGCGTTCCAAATCCAAACACCAGCTGTGCAGAACAGCAGGGAAATGGTGGGAGCCATGCAGGGGAAGCAGGAGAACAGCTCTGGGCTGCTGAGAACTAGTAGAATCTTCTCAGGAAACAACTTTCTGGGGGCACATCCCTATAATCCAAGTACTCCACGGGCAGGGGCAGCAGATCTCTGCAAGTTCAAGGCTAGCCTGGTCTACATAACAATTTCCAAGCTAGCCAAGGCTACAAATAAATAATAACTACGAAATAGTCACCCCCTTAAAAATAACTGATCAAAATAATATTTCTAATGCCACCATTCTTTTTTTTTAATTTTTATTATTAATTTATTCTTGTTACATCTCTATGGTTATCCCATCCCTTGTATCCTCCCATTCTCCCCTCCCTCCCATTTTCCCCTTATTCCCCTCCCCTATGACTGTTCCTCAGAGGGATTACCTCCCCTTGTATATGCTCATAGGGTATCAAGTCTCTTCTTGGTAACTTGCTGTCCTTCCTCTGAGTGCCACTAGGTCTCCCCCTCCAGGGGACATAGTCAAATGTGAGGCACCAGAGTACTTGAGAAAGTCATATCCCTAATGCCACCATTCTAAAATGTTTACTTTGTTTTGTTTTTTGAGACAGTTCCTCTGTGTAGACCAGGCTGGCCTTGAACTCACAGCAATCCGCCTGCCTCTGCCTCCCAGATGCTACAGGCGTGTGCCACCACACCCACATTCTAAATTTTTACAATTGCTTCTGGCTTCCAGCCTGGCAATTTTATGTCAGGGTACTTGAGGACTACAAGCTGGGTGCAGAAGTGACACACAGCAAGCCCAGCACAGCCTGGTAGTTCCTCCATCTCCCATGCCACAGAGCAGCACCTTCAAACCTCCATGAATCTGACATGGCAGCCGCCACTTTATAAGGACATGGTGATGACACTGCACCCACCTAGATAATTCCTCCAGGAGATAATAAATTTGTGGTGTTTAACCCATTCTATGTTAGAGCAGCAAGAGGAAACATCGTGGAATAAAAGGCCAAGAGCTGGGAAGAGTGACGTTTTCACAGGACAGGGACTACCTCAACCCACCCAGTGACCAGGATGGATCTAGATCAAACCTAACGGTCTGGGCCCAGAAATGGAAATAGGACTCTTCAGCAGCCTTCATGGTTATTGTAAGAATTCATAAACTTTAACAAGCTCAAGTACTTTTCAACTTCTTTAAACATCCTTTTTTTGTTTGTTTTTGTTTTTTAAGACAGGGTCTCTCTGTGTAGCCTTGGCTGTCCTGGACTCGCTTTGTAGACCAGGCTGGCCTCGAACTCCCAAGTGCTGGGATTAAAGGTGTGCGCCACCACGCTCAGCTAGTGGATTCACTCCCATTATCTGAGTGGCGGCCACCTATTAATGCCTACCTATGTTCCCTATGTCATAACCAGGTCGGCCTTCCAGTAAAACAGGCAAAAACTAACTTCTTTATGAACATTCCAGTTTTTCATACTATTCTGAAACAGCAAATTACTCCACTAAGAACAGCACACTTCCAGTAACAACAGACAACAGCAGACTTCAGATGTATACACTTCCACCTTCATGCTGAGAACAGAGGATAGAGCTCAAGCCAAATGGCAGGAAATTAGCCAGAATCATTTAGCAACATGAGCAACAAAATCAATACTAAGCCAGTTGCGTGTGGTGGCGCACACCTTTAACCCCAACACTTGGGAGGCAAAGGCAGGCAGATCTCTGAGTTCAAGGCCAGCCTGGTCTACAGAGTCCAGGACAGCCAACGTTCTACAGAGAAACCTTGTCTTGAAAGCATGCACATGTGCTTACACACACACACACACAAAAACACCCGTCTTTGTGGGGTAAAGGTTAATGCACCTACCAACCACCTGTCAGGAGGGCACTGATTCTGCTTACCTAAGACTCATGTGCAAAGCTAGGTCCTGAACGATCCGATCATGTTTGCCGGTGGATGAGTGCTTTCCCAGCCAGCTTGGGAAGGTGGGAAACTGGGTCATATAGCCCCTCATCAATTCTCCAGGGAGAACACTGGCATAGATGGCCTGGGAGGGAAAACACAGTCCAGAATTTAAATTTAGCATAAAGCTATTTCCTTTGCAGCTCTTCATCCCTGCAGTGTGCTGTGAGGAGGGTAGAAACTTAATCCAGCTGTAGCACTTGAGGATGCCTTATAAAAGCAAGAGAGATCAAGCATGCGCGCGCGTACGTACACATACACACACACACACACACACACGTATCCACCTCCTGCCTTGTGTGGCACAGCGGTAAGCAAGCCACCAGACACAGGCTGCTCTTCTCCCACAACTGTGAGCTCAATAGACTTTGTTTATTTAAATCTCACTTGATTTGCAGGCAGTGCAAATAGCAACTGGAAATGGAGTGGCAGTCTATGGGTGAAGTAATGGCCCAATGCCTGATCACAGTGCATTCCCTGTCCTGTTAGGAAACAATACAACAGTGGCTGGGAAGACAGTTTCAGTCAAGCGCTCACCACCCAAGCCTGAGGACCTGAGTTAGATCCCAACAGCCATGTGAGAACCAGGCATTATAACGCATGTTTGTATCCCCAACTCTGGGGGGCGGGGGGAGGCAAGGGGCTCCTGGGACTCAGTACCAGCCACTCTAGCCTAATCAAGTTCCATGCCATCAGGAGACCCTGTCTCTACTGTCTTGGGGCTGGAGAGATGTCTCCATTAAGAGCATGTACTGCTCTTCCAGGCGATCCTACTTTAGCATCCACACTGGGCAGCGCATGGCTGCCTCTAATACCACTTCAGGAAGATCCAAAGCATCTGCCTCCATGGGTACCTGCATTCATCTGTGTGTGCACACAGATGTCCTTAGGGGTGGGGGGCAGGGGGGAACAGAGACAGATGATAGGCAGACAGACAGATACATAGAGGATGGGGAGAGAGGGCGGAGAGGAGAGAGAGAGCATGCATGCGTGCATATGTGTGCTCACTATTCTTCCAAAGGACACAAATTCAGTTCCCAGCACAACTGGTTGTAAGGGTCACAACCGCCTCTCACTCCAGCTCCAGGGTATGCAGTGCCGCCTTCTGGCTTCCACATACAGACCACACACACACTTAAAAAACCAAAAAGCTAGGCATGGCAGTGCACACCTTTAATCCCACCCAACATTTAAAAGGCAGAGGCAGGCAGATCTCTCTGAAGGCAGGCTGGTCTATACAGAGCTCCAGGCCAGTCAAGGCTACATAGTAAGACCCTGCTCAAAAACCAAACAAATCAAAAACAAACACGAAGGTATACAGCTCCTGATGACTAATGCCCAAGGTTGACCCCTGGCCTCCACATTCACGTGAGTGCACACACACGCACCAGTGCGCGGAGGTGAAGGTGGTGAAGGAAAGAGCGAACAGAAATGACCACACAAAGAGCCTGCCATCAACCCTGGTCCAAACTGTCGCAGAGGTCATCTTGCGGCCTTCACCAACCAACCTCAGTGTACCTGTCATTTCCCGGATAGCACAGCACAGAATCCTTTAAGAGGAATGTAGTTGTTTTTACCATAAGCAACTGACTGCACAGGAGATTACACAATAAGCTACAAAACAAAAAGGAGGGGTATAACGGGATTTTTTTTTTGCCCAATAGTTTAGTTTTTCTTTTTTGAAGGCTATTGTTACACTTTCCATAAATGCTGTATTCTCCTTTATTCTAATATTTCCTCGAAAGTTTTTATCAGATAATCTCTATATAGAGATACTTCATCAGAAGGACTGAGTATAATTAGCCATCCTCCTGTCGCTGAACTGTGAGCCCTCTGAAGTGTTTTCCTATCAAAACTAATGCTTGGGAAACTTCTTCCCTCTTTTGATTTTTTTTGGGGGGTGGGCATGGGGAGGGGTTGAGACAGGATTTCTCTGTGCAGCCCTGGCTGTCCTGGAACTTGCTCTATAGACCAGGCTGGCCTCAAACTCAGAGATCTGCCTGCCTCCGCTGGGATTGAAGGTGTGCATTACCACCACCACCTGGCAAGGGAGACATTTGTACATAGTGTTTCTTCTGTGCCTAAAATCATTTCTCTAAGATGGCATATCAAATGTACAACTACTAAGAAAAAAACACTTTCAAAATGAAAATATCTGTGTTCAAGGATGAGGCATCATTTCCTCATTTTCATGCAAATGTATGGGTATAATTAAGAGAAGATAGGCAAAGCCAAGTGTGGTGACACACACCTATAATTGGTTTTTATAATTATTTCCTAATTGTTCTTACTGTATGGTATTCTATTTTAAAAGTGGCCTTTTTGGGCTGGAGAGATGGCTCAGAGGTTAAGAGCACTGGCTGCTCTTCCAGAGGTCCTGAGTTCAATTCCCAGCGACCACATGGTGGCTCACAGCCATCTATAATGAGATCTGGTGTCCTCTTCTAGCATGCAGGCGTGCATGCAAGCAAAATGCTATATACCTAATAAATCTTTAAAATAAATAAATGGAATGAAAGTGGTCTTTTTATTTAGATAGAAAAGGGGAATTGTTGGGGTATGGTCTGGTGCTTTATATTTGTTAACTGCCTGCCCCCTGAGATTCTTCCCGCAGACTGTCTCGTACCCCAAGGACTGCTATTTAACCTTGCCTCCCTGTTAACTAATAAAGAAAGCCGGGACCTGGGCAGGGCTGGAGGAAGTTTGACATGGTGAAGGTTCTCAAGGTTTTGGGACAGAGAGGATCTTGGGAAGAAGCAGAGAGATACTGGAGGAGGAGGAGGAGGAGGAGGAGAATCGCCATGGGATAGAAAAGAGCCATGTGGGCCCAGAGGAGGAACTCTTGACGTTCTACATAAAAGGATTTGTCCGGATGAACAACCTTAGCAAGTATTTTAGGATATGGAAGGAGGCAGCCCAGACAGGATTTGTTAGAACCGATGGTGTGGGATAGAGGATGAAACATATTGGAAGGTAGTTTAGGGGGTTAATATCTGCCCAGGTAAAATAAGGCTGATTCTAAAATACAACAGGTGTTTGTGTCTTTTTATTATGACAGCAGGATAGATATTACTACTATAAGCCTAATAATAAGCATTTATTAGGCCACACTTCTACGCTAACAGCAACACCCAACAGGAGCAGGGCCACAAGTCTGGATTACAGAGTAAATACCAAACTAACCAGGGCTCCACAGCAAGACTCTGTCTCAAAAAACATGAAGACACACTTTCTGGAAATCTCTGCTACTTGAACCAACAATGTTGCTGAACAATCAAGAGTTCAGAGCTGTGGGCACAAGCCAGTGGGAGAGCGCTGTGTATGCACATGCAAGGCTCTAGCTTCCATCTCTAGTCTGTGCACCACAGAATATAAGTAAGGATACTTTTTACCTTTAGTCCCAGCACTTAAGAGGCAGAGGCAAGGGGCTGGAGAGACGGCTCAGCGGGTGAGAGCACTGACTGCTCTTCCAAAGGACCCGGGTTCAATTCCCAGCACCCACATGGCAGCTCACAACTGTCTATAACTCCAAGATCTGACATCCTCATACTGACAGACATACATGCAGGCAAAACGCCAATGCGCACAAAATAAATAAATTTAAAAAAAGAGGCAGAGGCAGGTAGATCTCTGAGTTTGAGACCAGCCTGGTCTACAGAATGAGTTCTAGGACAGCCAAGGCTACACAGAGAAACACTGTCTCAAACAATTATATGTATGGGAAAACAAACAAACAAAAACCCTAACTACAGAAGCCACAAAACTCTTTCTTCTTCTGCTAAAACAGGCCCCACACTTACCTGTGTGGGCAGAAGACTCCAGTTTTGCTTACTCCGGATCTGACTGTCCACTAAGTCACCATCACATATGCTATCTGCTGCCCGGCTTAAAAGCATCAAGTGCTTTTTCATGTCACCCCTGCAGAGAAAAATGCCAGTCTGGGTTACCCCACTATCAAATTCGTAGCCACCCCTCCACAAGGACTTGGCCTCTGCGGTGCAGGAGGGTCCTAGCCCTGCCCCTCCCCCACCCAGCCCCCACCCCTGCCCTCAAAGCTCACCCTGCAGCCACAGGCTTCACATGAAGGTAGTTCTCCTGGACAAAGAGGGGTGCTATGGAATAGTCGTGGAAAAAAAGATCCGCTTTGTCCATCAGTGACATGTGTGCAGTCTCCTCTCCAGCAGCAAACACTTTCCGGGCGACATCAAATGGGCCCTGCCAAGAAGGGGCACAAAATGACCAAATGACCAAAACCTAATACTGGTGAAGACGTGGAGCAAAGGGAACCTTCACTGCCTGCTGAGGAGAATGACATAGCACTCTGGGGTCCCAAATGAACTGAAATTATGCTTACACAACATCCTGCAGAGCTTTTAGCGCCTTTATCACAACTGCCAGAATCTAGAAGTACTAAGATATCCGTCAGGAATTGAATGGTAAATAAACTGATAAATTTTAATAAAAACTATCAGCCAGGAATGTTGGGACATATCAGTAATCCTGCACTTTGGAGATGGAGTTCAAGGCCAACCTCAACTACACACTGAGCTTGAAGGCAGCCCAACTGAGCTATTGGCAACACATTCTCGAAAGAACTAACAAAAAAGACAGTCCATTAAAAAAAAAAAAATGGACCTTATATGCACACAATGTATGCTTCTGTGTGAAAGAAGTTAATCTCCAAGGCTACATGCTATGTGACACCCAGGGGAAGGAAAACTATGGAGATGGAAAAGACTGGGGGTTATGGAAGGCTAAGGAGGAAGGAGGGTGCTGAGACTGAGCACAGGGAAAACAAAACTAGCAAATCATTGCTCTACCTATAAGTTCTGACTAGTAAAAAACAGAGCAGAGGCAAGTAATAGAGAGACTTCTGGTTTTGGAGGCTAAACTAAACCACTAGAATTCCCAATAGTACAAAACCACAGTGGCCATGAATGCATTTGTTCCCATCTTAAAACATCCCTTTCTCACTGGAGAAATGACTCAGCAGTTAAGAGCCTATTCTTTCAGAGGTCCTGAGTTTGATTCCCAGCAACCACATGGTGGTTCATAACCATCTATAATGAGATCTGGTGCCCTCTTCTGGCCTGCAGGTGTACATCCCTTTCTCACCATCTGTAGCAGTGGATGGCCGTGCTTTAGGAAAAGCTCACTGCTCCACTGTCTACAGCTCTGACAAGTCCCTGGGTTCCACAGGGACAATAAGAAAGTATATTATGTCCCCTAAGCCAGTACAAGCAGGACAAGAAACAACACCTTCATAATATAACTTGGAAAATGGAAATTTATTTTACCAGTCTGATATCCTTCTTGGCCCTCTGCGAATCAGTCTTGGCTTGGTCATAGGTTAGTGCCTTATTTTGTGCAGACCACATACTCAGATTGTGTAAAACCTACAAGAGACATAAATTAGAACGGGCTGCTATTCTCCTACCCTGTGCAAAAGTATGAGGCACTGTACAGAGATGGAGAGGCAGCTCAACAGTTCGGAGCACAGGCTGCTCTGCCCACACTCACAGGGCAGCACATCTGGAACACCAATTCCAGGGAACCTGATGCCCTCCTTTTGGCCTCTGCCAATACTAGGCACACACATGGTACATAGACATAAATATAGGCAAAATATCCATATATGTAAAATAATAAAATTAAATTTAGAATAGTAACAACTGTCTCATAATATATATTTAACTCACCTGTCTGACATCTTGATTAGCTCCCAAAATTATTTCATTCATAGCTGGAGGGGGGATCTTTAAACCCTCTTTAAATGCAATAGACAGCATTGCACTCTGAAATTGACAAGCAAGGAAATCAGCACTGGCATTTTTTTACTCATAGCATCAACAATTCTATAAAAATATTTATGAGATTCTTTTAAATTGGTCCTTGAGCCAGGTAGTGGTGGCACATACCTTTAATCTCAGCACATTGGAGGCAGAAGCAGGTGGATCTCTGTTAAGTTTGAGACCAGCTTAGTCTACAGAGAGAGTTCCAGAACAGCCAGGGCTACACAGAGAAACGCTGTCTCAACAAAACAAAACAAAAAACAAAAACAAAACAAAAAAAATTGACCCTTGAGTTTTCAATTAGCAATCATCAAACCTTGGCTAAACCTCACTGGCCACATTGATACTACCTAAAGTTAAAATCAACCTTTATATTAATATAATAACGTCATTTTAAAAATATTCTGGGCTATTGCAGGCTGGCTTTATGCCAACCTCACACAAGACTGTTATCTAAGAAGAGGAAAAGTTGATGGAGAAAATGTTTCCATCAGTCTGTAGGCAAGCTTGTAGGGCATTTTCTCAGTTAGTGGTCAATGGGGAGAGGCCCAGCCCACTGTGGGTGGCACTATCCAGAGCTGGTAGTCCTGGGCTCTGTAAGAAAGCAGTCTGGGCTAGCCAACAGGAGCAAGCCAGTAAGTAACACCCTCCGTGGCCTCTGCATCAGCTCCTGCCCTGTTTGGTGATGAACAATGAAATGAAAGTGTAAGACAATAAACCATTTCCTCTCCAAGTTGTGTTTTGGTTTTTGTTTTTGGGGTTTTTTTGGGGGGTGGGGGGGCATTCAAGACAGGGTTTCTCTGTTCAGCCTTGGTTGTCCTGGACTCACTGTGTAGACCAGGCTGGCCTTGAACTCACAGCGATCCGCTTGCCTCTGCCTCCCGAGTATCCAAGTTGTTTTTGGTCACGGTATTTCATCATAGAAATAGAAGAGAAGGGGCTGGAGCGATGGCTCAGAGGTTAAGAGCGGTCCTGAGTTCAATTCCCAGCAACCACATGGTGACTCACAACCATCTATACTGGGATCTGATGCCCTCTTCTGGCATGCAGGTGTACATGCAGATAGAGGACTCATATACATAAAAAATAAAAATAAAAAAAAACTTTGAAAAAAAGAAACAGGAACCCTAAGACAGCAAGACGGTCAGTGGGTAAAGGCACTTGCCATCATGCATGATGCCCATGGGTCCCAAGAACCCACATGGTAGAAGGAGAAAACTGACGCCCATGTGCATCCCCTACAGCACATGCATGAACATACATGTGTATGCTCATGGGCATGCGCACACCAAATGTTTTAAAGTCCTTTTTAATTACAGTCATCATACCTTAATCTGTTCAAGCCGAGGTCTTTGGAAACGAAGATCAAAACAATAATGAACCAATGAGCGAATTTTGGGGTGATTTCTATCATTGCACATACAAATGATGGGAATTTTAGTGTGCTTTATCAGCCCTATGAGTTCCTAAAAGGCAAATTTAGAACATGAAAACAATCATTTTCTAACAAGCAACAGATGCTAGTCAATCTATTTTAGTATTTTTAAAAAAGCTCTCAATTGCTACAACTATCCATGCCCATAACCCTTATTTTATGAGTCTAAAACCAACAGCTAAACAAAGACCCGGTGCTTGTGTTACCTGGATTCCGCCCCTGTCCTCGTTGCCCGCCATGCCATCGACCTCATCCATGATGAGAGCGTGCCTCGAGCTTACTGAAGGGGTCGCTCCACCTGGCACGGGTAAGACAGGACAAACATACAGCACTGTGCAAACTGCTACCTCACACAGTCTTAGAGCACAGACTCAGTCCAAAGGCTCCAAGAGTTAATTAAGCATGAAAAGAAAGTCACCACTTTTGCATTCCCAACTTCTCTTCCCAGCAGGTGCTCTTTAAGTCCTTTTAGAGATGTCAGCACACATTTAAAACCTGTGTGCATAATGTGTACCCTGTGGCTTTTCACTTTTGGTCACTGATTCATTTCCACCCATCCTTCCATCCATCTATTTATCAATAACACTAAGATTTATTTATGCAGCACTCAGGGAGGCAGAGGCAGGCAGATCTCTGTGAGTTCAAGGCCAGCCTGATCTAAGGCTACACATAGAAAAACCTTGTCTTAGGGGGGAAATATATATTAATATATATGGATATTTTGTCTGCACACCAGAAGGGGGAATGTCCAGCCCCAATAATACTTCCTTCTTTTGTTTTTTTGTTCTTTGTTTTTTGTTTTTCTTTCCAAGACAGGGTCTTTCTGTGTTAGCCTTGGCTGTCCTGAACTCACTTTGTAGACCAGGCTGGCCTTGAACTCACAGCAATCCACCTGCCTCTGCCTCCTGAGTGCTGGGATTAAAAGTGTGTATGCACCACCACACCCAGCCCCCTACTTCATTTTTAATGTAATTTAAACATATATAATAATTTAGTTTACTGATGCAATATTTAGATGCTTCTAAACTTCTATGCCATAATATTTAAGTATCACCATATGTAAGTATGTATCTGTGTGTGTGTATGTGTATGTCTGTCTAAGTATGTATCTGTATGTGTGTGTGAGTGTGTGTATATGTCTGTCTGAGTGTCTGTACCAGTATTAAAGTATAATAACAGCTAAATTTCAAGAACTTGGATTTCTAGATTAGAAATTACATATGATTTATATGTCAAATTGCTCAAGAGTTGTATTAATACTTCAACCAGCCACATGAAGTGCATGAAAAGACAGCTCAGTGAGAACACGGTCAGCTTGTGTGCACAAGAATATGAGTTCAAACACTAGAATGCACATCAAAAATCTTGGGTGTGGTGATGTGCACCCGTAACACAGAGGCTGGGGGGGGGGGGGGGGGCGCGGGCGGACTTTTTCTGCACAACTTCTTTAACTGTGCCAAGGTTCTACGTAACCGTCAGCAGGCATGTGGATCCTCATCTGACGCATCTTCATTTCCCCGTCAACGCCAGCCCGTTAGACCGACTCGTCACCACATAAACTACGAAGCGCTCTTCCACACAGATGGTATCTAGCTCCTCATGGGCCCCCGTTCAAGGCTTTCTGAACAACTATCATTCTTTTACTGGTGGATTACAAAACGCCCCAAGCACAATGGCCTCCTCAGCCACAAGCCGTGAGGCCTCATGTGGGACCCTGCACTTCATTTACTTTCCATACTCCTTTACAGGACTCACCTGTGAGGTGTCTAAAATCACACACAAAACGGAAACTCTGTGTGTGTACACATTTTTATCACATTCTCAGAAACCTCTAAGACCAAAGAGGGTAACTAATGCTCCAAAGGAGTCATGTCAACAGCCTTTCCTATTGTGATGCCTCAGGGTGCTCACCACACGACAGCATTCATACAGAACACTGACGTGACCCGCTTTTCTTAAACCACATCTACAGCCATGGTTCAAAAACGGCACATACACCGGGCATGGTGGTGCACGCCTTTAGTCCCAGCACTGGGGAGGCAGAGGCAGGTGGATAGCTGTGAGTTCAAGGCCAGCCTGGTCTACAAAGCTAGTCTAGGACAGCCAAGACTACACAGAGAAACCCGGTCTCGAAAACCACCCCCCCAAAAAAGGGTGTGGGGGGGGGACACATACTTGTATAAAAGCCTTTGATGCTGGTGTTGTTCAATGATTCAGCAACAATTGCTTTCAAACTGTTCTTACTCCGAGTATCACTTGCATTTAGCTCCACGTAACTGTAACCCAATTCCTAGTCAAAATATTAAAAATCATTATTATCACAGTGTACATAATGATCCTGGAGTGGGGGGAGGGGAAAACAGAGGTTCTAAAATTCACATTAAAAAATGAGTAAATATATTAAGTATCATACTAACAGACAACAAATTTAATGTTCCTCATAGTATTAGAGATTCTTGAAACACCATGCAGACATATCTCTCTCTCTCTCTCTCTCTCTCTCTCTCTCTCTCTCTCTCTCTCTCTCTCTCTCTCTCACACACACACACACACACACACACACACACACACGTTTTGTCTTAAAACTGCAGCTGGTAAGCTGGGTACAGTGGCTCATACCTGCTTGTCAGACCATAGTGGTATGTTCAAATAACCCTCACTTAATAATGGCTGTCTTAGTTAGGGTTTCTATTGCTGCCATGAAACACCATGACCAAAAAGCAAGTTGAGGAGCAAAGGGTTTATTCTGGTTACACTTCCAGATCACAGTCTGGGGGAAGTCAGGACAGGAACTCAAGCAGGGCAGGAACCGGGAGGCAGGAGCTGATGCAGAGGCCGTGGAGGGTGCTGCTTACTGGCTTGCTCAGCCTGCCTTGTTATAGAACCCAGGACCAGCAGCCCAGGGATGACTCCACCCACCATGGGCTGGCCTCTCCCCCACTGATCACTAATTAAGAAAATGCTTTACAGCTGGATCTCACGGAGGCATCGCCTCAGCTGATGTTCCCTCCTCTCTGATGGCTCTGGCTTGTGTCAGGTTGACACACAGCCAGCCAGTACAGTGGTCCCAAAGAGTAAGAGTGGAAATGCAAGGATGTCACCAGGACACAAACACAGAAGGACAGATTACCCCAGTATAAAGGGCGTGCTGCAGGGCAGAAAGAGCATGGAACACCCGGGTTCTGTGCTGCCTGCAGCGACACTACCTACCAGGTCCTGGGGATACACCCTCCAGCATAAGGGAAATAGATGCTTTTATAACAACTAACAGAACAACAGGTTTGAGGAGGTTGTTTGTTTATTTTCTTTAGTTTTTTTTAAACGTATTGTCTCTCTGTGTCCTGGAACTCATTCTGTAGACCAGGCTGGTCTCGATTTCACAGAGATCCATCTGCTCCCCCTCATGCTGGAATTGTAGGTGTACACCACCACACCCAGCCAGAATAGAAAGTATTTTTTTAAAGCAGTGACAAACATAACTAGAGCCAAAGAAAATTCTTAAGTTTGACTTTAGAAAAATATATACTGTAAATTTACACACACACACACACACACACACACACACACACACACACACACACA
>OU015747.1:5991492-6021818 GCA_907169655.1 Acomys percivali | reverse complement strand
ACACACACACACACACACACACACACACACACACACACACACACACACACACAGCTATCTGAGCACAAGGTTTTACCTTTTCAACTACACTATGCTAGGGTACTTACCTGACACACAAGAGAAGCTGTAGTGGTTTTGCCAACACCTGGAGGGCCAGACAGCAGTGCTGCCTTGAAACTAGAACCATCATCTTTGCTGACAAGTTTGCCAAACTTTGCTGGTAGGGGAAAAGAAGTTCCAAAGCATTAGCATGCACTGTCTTTCATACACTCCAGAACACCAGGAGCTGTTCATGAACTGCCCAGGAGCTTCCCAAAGCACAGAGAGCAGAGTTCAGGCCTACTGCACTATCAAAAGCAAACCATACATGTTCCTGGGCCTTCAGCCACTGTGCCAGCACACACCTCAGCTTCGTGCCTTTCCCTCGAGGGCCCTGAGCACTCAGTGGTCTCTCTCTCACACGGGCCTCCAGAAGCTGGGACTGTTGTTCTTCCAGCCCAATGCCATGCCCGCCTCCCTTCCCCCGTCTGCTACTTGGGCTCCAAGTCGTCTTCCCTGACTGCACGCCAGCACCCAGAGCTCCCTAGACTTACCCCTACACTAGTACTTGGCACGTGAATTTTAACCTAAATCCTAAGTCTCTCCCACTCTCTGGGGGCCTGCTCTGTTCACACAAGCACCCCCAGGGCCTAGCACAGCACTGGGCTCTGAACAAGCTCTTAATAAGCACTTGTTGACAGGTAAAGGAGCCAAGCATGAGCCTCTTGCCCATGTGTGCAACTGAGCATTACATGTCTACAGACATACATAAAAGGACTAAAGTTGTGAAATCACCATGTTTTTTCTCATCTGGAGAGCTCTTGTGCCAGTTTCTGAGCCAGCGTAGCAGTTTGTTGGCACAGCTCTGGTCACCCTGCTGTCCGATTATGTTCCTGAGTGAGGTGGGCTTGTACTTATCCACCCAGAGCAGGCTTTCCCCCGTGCTCCCACCGCCACGGCCGTGTGTCTCCTTCAAGTCCAGGCCCCTCTGAAGCACACTCGCTTCCTTCCTCTCTGCCTTCGCAGGACTGTCCTTCTGGGGAGTCAGCTTGCTCTTCTTAGACTCTGATTCCTTCTTGGTTGGAGTACTTTTTCTTTTTCCATGGCTGTTTTTTTGGGGTGTTCTATCCAAATTGGACTTTTCTTTCTTCATCTGAAGAAGAAGAAAAAGATGAAACAGAAGATTTCTATCCTGCTACACGTACCGCAGAGGCAGTGATATAGCCAGTGAGCTGCTCCATCTAGGCTGCTCCTGTCACAATGGACTAAGTCACCACTTTCCCAACTTCACAAACATTCACAGTATGCACAGGAAGCCAAGAATACAGTGGTCATTTTAAAAATAAAAAGATAGGGTCATGATGTAAACAACAACTTGTGTTAGAGCCTCCTGACTACATAAAGCTAATGTCTCCTCAAAATTCTGTGTATACAAAGTCAGAGCAGCGGCTCATTATGTGGTATACATGCACATTACAGCCGTAAGATGAACAAACGTCCACTGGGGAACTTGGGATAAACAAAAGGTGACCAAGCCTCACCCAATGAAACATTATTCAATTGTAAAAAGAAATGAATACCGATACATACAACATGGTTTGCCTTGAAGCCATAATAAAATGAAAATGCTGAAAACAGAAAGCCACGTTAGTGTGATTCTACTTATACAAAATGCCCATAATAAGCAAATCCATAAAACAGTGTGTTGCAGGATATTTGAGCCACTGTGATCCCTGAGACTGTGAACTGTAAAAACCTGTGTTTTGTTTGGTGTGGTTGACCCTGACACACACCTTTAACCCATGAACTTTCTGTTTATTGAAAACAGGTGATTAAACTGTGATTCAGCCAGCCCTAGCACACACCTTTAATTCAAGAGCTTCCTGTACATAGTATTTAGTAAAGTTAACTCTAGGTCAAGAGGCGGAGCAAGAAACCATCTGACAGGGATTACGTAGATGGGAGGGACTTTGAGCTGAGGAGTATTTAAGACAGCGGGGAGAAGAAGAAAATGAAGAAGAGGAAGAAAAAGGAGGAGGAAGAGGAGGAGGAGGAAGAGGAGGAGGAGGAAGAGGAGGAGGAGGAGCTCTTCAGTTTTTAGCTTTTGAGCTCTTCTGCTCCTGGCCTTTGGTTTTAGGGCCTTTTTCAGCTTTGAGCTATTAAGCCTTTAGCCTTGGGTTTTTTTGGCTTTTTCCTCGTGGGCTGTCAGCTGAGCTAGTGAGGCTTTTGGGCTTTTCCCGTAGGGATGTGAGCTGAGTAGGAAGGTCAGCTGTGTGCTTTCTCTGCCTCTCTGAACTAGCAGGTTTTCACCCCAGCATCTGGCTCCAGAGTCTTTATTGGTAAAATTGAAAGACTGGGATTTCTGGTGTAAACAACAACAGAGAGCAGTATAGTGGCCGTCAGGCAGAGGGTGTAACGAGCGACTATGAGTAAGTATAGGCTCTCATTTTGGAGGTAATGACGATGTCTGCAATTAGATGCAGTAATTGGGTCAACAAGATGGCTCAGTGGGTAAAGATGCTTGCCACTAAGCCTAAAGAACTGTGTTCGAATCCTCAGAACCCACACTGTGAAAGGAGAACCAACCCAAGCAAGTTGTCCTTTGACTTTCACATACACACCGTGTGCCCTGACACATAAATACATATAATCAGTACATGTAATTTTTCAATTAAAATAGTAATTATCACTGCATAGGTGTGAATTATTCGCCTTCTTAAAAAGGTGAATTTTAAGGAATGTAAATATCTTAATTTCTAAAACAGTTAAATGCCTTCCAATAATGCCAGAACTTAGGAATGGCCATTTAGGGAGGAGGTTTCTGGAGATTCAAGATACCTATCCACTAAAAAAAGTTACCATTACAAAGCAAAAGTCATCTCACTCATGGAGAAGACCAGCAAACACTATCTCCAACCAAATAATCAAGATCCAAGATCTAGCATGAGACACACTGAGCACACTCTTTGGTATTCTTGCCAAACTGGATAACACAGTCTAACTGTGAGAAATGTCGCACAATGCCACGACACTCTATAACCAACTGAGTAGAAGAAGTTACCTCAGGCTGAGGAGCCTGAGAAGGGACAGCAGGGAATAGTGTGCCGTGCAGTGAACACACACTGCAGCGGATGATAAAGCAGCAACACTCATTCCCTCCCTGGTGCAACCCGACCACGGTTACAGGATCCACAGCATTCCCTGTAACTTTTTCTACTGGAATAAACTGGGTGCATCATCTTGTCGCATTGGTGACAGTGCTAGGGACAATGATTTTGGCATGCAGCCGCTCCTCTCTGCTGCATACGGCCAGGCAGGCAGGCAGACAGTGAATGAATGTGATAGCACCGGCTACACTGTGGGCTCATTACTCTCTTCCACTCTTCTCAAGCCTTTAGCCCCCTAACACTACATAGGAGAGAAAAAATGGCAGATGGGAAAGGGGCTGAAGTTATTGGTAGGACTACTTCCTGCTCATTAGGGACGTTACGTTCCTTCGGGCAAGTTTGATCTTAGCCATCAGAATGTCTAATTTCTTCTCGTTTCTTCTTTGCACATGACTACTTGACAAACAGCAACCAACAGCATTCAACCAACAACAGCAACCCCACTTCTTGGGCCCCTGCATTTATATACCCTCTGAAAAGTTCCCAGATTCCCAAACCTCACACACTCCCAGAAACTATCTGCAGCTGGCAAAACCACACCCCAACAGAGCTTGAGGCAAATCATAGTCACCTGCTGTGAAGCCTCATACCCTCATACATGGGATTAAAAGGAAAATCTAGTCCCATAATATTTCCAAGGGTGTGTGTGTGAGAGAGGGGGGTGGGATTTCCCTGTTGTATCCTTGGCTGTCCTGGACTAACTTTGTAGACCAGGCTGGCCTCGAACTCACAAAAATCTACCTGCCTCTGACTCCCAAGTGCTGGGATTAAAGGTGTGCACCACTACGCTGAATTTTTTTTTCTGTCTTTTTAAAAGAAATCAAAATTACACAATTCTCACTACAGCACTGTGGGGCAGACTTTAAGGTCTCCTATACTCGACTCCGCGCAGTGTAGCACATAGCCTGCGCCTATGGGTCAGGATGCAGCGCTCCTCTCGCACTGGCTGCCTCCTTGCCACCACGATTTCCACCATAACAGTAATGGACTGAACCTCCAAAACTTTAAGCCAGCCCTAAATTAAATGTTTTCCTTTCTAAGAGTTTCTGTGGTCATGCTGTCCCTAAGAGCAAAGAAGCCCTAACCATCAGGGGCTGAAGTACTGCCGTGATCGGAGGAATGTAGATTTTATCACTTTGTGTTAGGAAAGCAGTAGAATGCTGAATGGGCCATACCATAGAACATGGAAGACAGTGGTGCTGAGGGGGACTCAAGAGATTTCAAGAGAGAAGACTTTTCGTATGTTGCCTAGAGAGTGCTCTTGTGATATTTGGTTTTTAAAAAGTGGCTGATTTTTGCCTTGTGAAACATCTGCCTAAGGATAAAATGAAGAGATTCAGATTAACTGCGCTGGCAAAGGAAATCTCAAAACAGCCTAGTATAGACTCTGTCATGTGGTTATTAGTCTTTACTCCTCTAAAGAGCATCTTACTGAAAAGGATCAAGCTGAGCAAGAAAATGTATGGTTCATAAACAGATGAAAATATTAACTGGAATAAAGGGAGTGGTGGCCTCAGAGCAGATCCCACCCAGCTAAGCCCCTGTGTTGTGAAAAAGAATTAAAGAACAGCTTAGGTCCAGGTATGGCGGTACACGCCTTCAATCCCAGCACTCAGAAGACATGCAGATCTCTGAGTTCAAGGTCATCCCCGGCTACAGAGCAAGTTCCAGGACAGCCAAGCTTAGACAGTGAAGGAAACCACTGAAAACAGAAAGCTGGTGAACAAGTCACTGAAAGAAGAGGCCATGTTCCAACCCCAGCAAGCAGTAGAACTAGGCATCTCCAGCCACGCCGTCTGCCTTTACAGTCAAGGAGACTCTCGCTCCATGACTAAGGAAAGCTCCTGAGGCCAGGCACATAACAGGTGACCTTGCACGGAGGCCTAGGGGTCGGCTGTGTGAAGCTGTGAAGTTGAAACTCGGATGGCCTTGGAAACCCCAAGATGTTGGAGATGGCAGCGTTGTGGGATACCTGTTAGCATACTGCCTCCAGTCTGCCTAGCAACCTGTGACGTTATCACCTGCCTGCCACTAGGCGTGCCCCTGCTCAGGATTATATAAAAGGGAAACCCCACCTCATCTCTCCCTCTAACCCCTTTCTCCCTGTCTCTTCCTCTCCCTCTGTCTCTCTCTCTGACTCTGTCTCTATGTGTGTGTGTCTCTGTGTCTCTCTCTGTGTCTCTCTCCATCTCTCTCTGTCTCTCTGTGTCTCTCTCTCCTACCTCTGACTCAGACTAGCCTAACCAGGTGCTGCGCTACTGAGCTGCTGGATCCGCTGGATCGCTCATTATTGGATCGCTCATTATTGGTAAGCAAACGCCTGCCTCAGTGGCACACTAGGGAGGCTGCTTACAGCTTGCATCTGACTGGGAACGGCTTTAATAATACCACCGTGCACCACCCGGCCTTACACACAGAGGTTTGGTTTTTGTTTGTTTGTTTGTTTTGTTTTTAACTGCCCCGCCATCAATGCCCCTCCTGCTGGAGCCACGGCTACTTTGGAACACTTTTGCCTGGCCACTGCCACAGCGGAGCTTGAGCCCTGCCATCAGACTGTGATTCTCTTCTCTGTTAAGGTAAATTTAAAATTATACTTAAAAAAAAAAAAATCACCCACACGGTTCAGGCTTTCTCCTTTCCACACGGCCGGCTCACTCACCACTTAGCCCTCCCCACAGATACCAAAGGCTCACACTCTCCCTCCCTTTCCCACAAGTGGACCAGTAGGAAACACAAACAAACCTGCAGCTAGGGATGGCTAGAGGTGGGGCCTATGGGGACCACCCAGACCTGCTGCCACAGCTGCTAGGAGTACTTCACCTTGAACTGCTCAGGGATGGCTGGGACGCCCTACAGCCGCACTCCCCATCAGTGCTGGCCGAATCTCAGATTAAGGGAGCCACATATGTCACGCTCTCTGCTAAAATACCTGGCCTTATTTCTCTAAGACTGTACTTTCCAACTCTTCCAAAGGAAAATGTCTGATTTCTTTTTCTACTCCCAAAATAAACTAAAATAAATATTAACACTATACTCTAAACTATTACCTAAGGGTTTATGATTAGCTTATTGGGCATGATGTTTAGAATATAAATTCAAACTTGTTGAGACCATATGACATAAAAAAATGTATAAAACTTCTTAATCATAATTGATTCTGTTCTCCTTTTAGACTAAAAAAACAAGAAGTCACATTTTATTGTACCCTTGTTCAAAATGTTTCTTATTTCAAGGTTATAAAGATCTATTCACATTAACAAAATGAATGCTGTTTCTCCCAGGGGGGTACCTGTAGGCTTCCTGATCAATGGATTTGGTAAAACATTCTACTGTATTGCTACATTAAAATATATCAGTCCTGGGAACATTCATTTATTTACAATTTTAAGACTTCATTGTTATGCCCTACTCTTATTCTCAAATCCTAAAAATCATTGCTTTAAAACATTTTTAGCCTTATTTTCTAAATATGGTGTTATTAATCATACAGGGAACTGTTATGTTCTCTGTTTATGGGCTATGTTTATGGTTTTTAAGACTTCAACTTAACAGGGATAAAACCTAAAGTCCTAGTCTTTAATTATTAGGATCTTATAAATGATCAAATCCTTTAACATACTCAAGAATATATTTTAAGGGGCTGGAGAGATGGCTCAACAGTTAAAAGCACTGTCTGCTCTTCCAGAGGTCCTGAGTTCAATTCGCAGCAACTACATGATGGCTCACAGCCATCTATAGTCAGATCTGGTGCCCTCTTCCAGTGTGCAGGAGTACGTGCAGGATACTATATACATAATAAATAAATCTTTAAAAAAATAATTTTAGGTCATGCTAAGAACCAACATGACATATTTTCAAGGTCAAACATAGGATAAGAGTATAATATTCTATTTTTATGTTTGCAAAGTATAGAGCAGATAACTAGATACCAAGATTGCTTAATTTAAATATACTAACTCTCAAGCTTGTCAGAGATCTGCTGAATATGGTATTTGACATGTGACATGTGTAAGTTTATTATTAAAAAACAAAAAACAAGAGCAGGGCTGGAGAGATGGCTCAGTGGTTAAGAAAGAGCACTGACCACTCTTTCAGAGGTCATGAGTTCAATTCTCAGCAACCACATGGTGGCTCACAACCATCTATGATGTGATCTGATGCCCTCCTCCGGCCTGCAGATGTACATGCAGGCAGAGCACTGTATACATAATAAATAAATAAATAAATAAATAAATAAATAAATAAATAAATAAATCTTTTTTAAAAAAATAAAAACAAACAGCAAACAAATCAACCAGAGATTTCCAGATCATAACAATACTTCCCCAAGGTCTCAGAAGATTTGGGCACAATGGTAGATGACTTCAACTCTGGACTGTAGTATGCTGACTACTGGGCACGACTGCACCCAACACCTCGCCCTATTGCTAGGGCCCAGCCTAAAATGTTGACAAAACTGGACACCTGGAGTGTTGGGGGATGGGCTGATGTGTTTTGATGCTAATTACTGCTTGCTGTCTCTGTGACCCACCTTTTGATTAATAAAATGCCATCCCACCTAGGCAGGGCAAAG
Organism: Acomys percivali; assembly: GCA_907169655.1. NCBI lineage: Eukaryota > Metazoa > Chordata > Mammalia > Rodentia > Muridae > Acomys > Acomys percivali. Next base: position 6,014,039 of record OU015747.1, on the reverse strand, counting down.
GGGGTAGGTGGGGTTTGGAGAGAGAGGAGTTCTGGGGAGAAGAAGAGAGGCTGCCACAAGGAAGAAGGAGAGAGGCCTGAAGGGAAGAGAGGAAGGCCGCCACGGGTTAGATGGAGGAGACGCACATGGCCGGTGTGGATGGGGACTTGGCCCAGATGAAGAACACTAGCAAGTATTTGGGATTATGGACGGAGGTGGCTTGACAGAAGTTATGAGAAGCAGATGGCATGGGATTGGGGCAGGTACCTGCCCCACTATGGGAAGTAGTTTAGAGAATTAATGTCTGCCCTGCCCCAGGTTAACTAAGGCTATTTTAAAATATAACAAGTGTCAGTGTCTTAATTGATTGCTAGCTGGGCACACTAATAATACAGATAATTTAAAATTGTGTCACACTGCTGAAGACAAGCTGACATCAGTCTCTCCCATGTTCTCCTTCCACCGAAACAGCCTCTCGTCCTCTGTGCCTGATGGTCAGACTGTCTCTGCCCGTGGTGCCATGCTGCCACAGGAGACAACTGGGCCACTGTCGAGGTTCTGGGGTCTGACTAGTCATCTCTGTCTTTTATTAATACGTAGACTCATTTAGGCCACAATTTATCCCTCTCAGGTCTCTGATCACATTGACAGCTAAGTTAGTGTTAGATTGATAGCTAGAAAATAGAAAATTAGCTCCTTGGCCCAAAGTAATCTGCCATGTTAGTTCGCTGGTCAGTTCATTAGCTAGTTAAAACTACTACTAGGTTTGCCTTATCACAGACCTCAGGTTAAAGATAAACAGGCTTCAGATACCTTCCCAGGCCTCTTCATATATAGGCGACCAGGCTTTAAGTCTCACTCCTAGAGCTGCTGCTGTCAGGCACTACTGGCACAGCCTTCCTTGTTACAGACTTAAAGGACAGGTCTCAGATACATCCCTTTACCATTTAACTAAAGGACAGTGACTGCTCACAGCAACTTCACCTGTGTCTTAAAGCGTCCAAGAAGATGTTTTTGAGTGTTAAAGGGTCTAAGAAGGTGTTTTAAGGTTGATACATGCAAGTTATTAATGTTTGAAGATCTAAGAAGGTGTTTTAAGGTTGGTAAATGCCAAGTTATGAAGGTCTTATTTCTTCCTGTTGCTATGTTATTATTAAACAGTCTAGAGCTTTGACACTGATCAACAAAGCTCTGATTTATTCATCTAACTATGGTAAAATATTCCACAATGTGTTCCTCTATCATATTTCCAAGCTCAAGATTTTAAACTGCCTTTGGTTTGTCTTTTAAATATAGACTTACAATGTTTCTCACTGTACTTGAATTATAGACATCCAGTCTTCTGGACAGACATCTTTCATGATGCATACTAACGCGGAACATGACGGTCACGTGACCTTCTGCTCTGCAGGAGGTTCTGTCTTCCCCGTGTTTCACAGACGTCAGAGAGATCCGTAAGGCTTCTGCCTTTCCTAAGCTCACCTCAAAAACAGCAGTCGTGCTTTTAACCCAATGTTTTTCCACAAGCCTCTGCTGTGCTATGACACAAAAGTGTATGTCTACTGCCTTTTCCTACAATGTGCGTTTCACTGCAGACTGCAAACAATGATGGTACTAAAATTTATCTCCTTTTGCAAACGTAAAAGGATTCTTGTAAGCTACAGGAAATCCATCTCTCAGGTCAAATGTAATAATTACTGCCAGTCAACAGCCTAAATTTCCCACCTACTGCCTATCTCAGAGAGTAGGGCTCCTCCCCCTTTCTCTGGTTTTGGGACTCCCCTCCCTAACTACCCAACTGACACCTGTCTGCACTCAACACCAACTTACTGCTGAGTCTTCCCTTCTGGTTGGTATAAACACTTCCTGCCATTCTTGCCCACCTACATCCAAACCCTTCATCTAGGACCTTCTCCCACGGGTGAGACCTCCCTCTGCCAGCACGGTTCCGTCTCCCTCCCCTCAAAACCCTCAAAACCCATGCCCTTGGTCTCTGAGAAGCAGCTGGCAAGCTGCTGGAACAGATCGTACCAATCTCGTCGAGCTAAACCTTGCTCAGGGGACTCCTTGTGAGGTCACTGACTTCTCTCCCCATGGGAACAGCCCATTTACTGTCCCTTCAGGCTTCCCTTAAGACTTTTTTCTAGAGAAGTCTTTTCTACGCACACATTAAAGGCTGCTAAGCTTACACACCTCTATAAACAAACTTGGACAGATCCAACATGAGACCTTTAATTACTGCCAGCAATCAGGTAAAATGGAAGGAAGCTCCCGATGTTCAAGCCTTTGCTCTCCTTCACCCCAAACTTCCGTCCACTCATTCTCCCAAAACTTCCAAATGTACACCAGAAGAAATGTTCTCACGAAGCTACTAATGCTGTCTCCTGCCCACATACATGGTCCAGGATCCTGCCAGATTTCCTACATCCAGGACACTGACAAAGCAGCTACTCGCAGTGCTCCAGTCCAACCCCACAGGTCATGTCAGCTGGACCTGCACCGCCCCTCCTCGCTGCAGTGTTCTCAGACCCCCGACAACAAATAACAGCCTGCTCTTCCCAGACCTGGCCAACATCCCCGCCTTTTAACCCCTATCGTCGCCCTACTGTCAGCAGGAAGCAATCAAAGACATTGGTTACTTTATCCTTTATCCATTTGCAAAAGGCTGGTGTGCTCCAGAGCCGCGAAAACGGCTCCAGGTCCCCCCAGCACTCCTCGGTCCCTATCTGCTGCAGGACATGGCTGACATACCCTGCCCTTACCCTGAACTTTCCAGGACACAGCTTTTCCCTCCCCTTCATATAATCTGGACATTTTGTTGCTCTTGCTTTTTCTCTCTCTTCCCCCTTGCATGGCAGCCAAGAGCTATCTCCAATGAACCTACATTTATATACTTTAACCTACCTTACATGGAAAGCAATCCAATGTCCGCATTTTTTAAAACATGTTTTCCTTTACAAGAGTTGCCATTCTCATGGTGTCTCTTCACAGCAATGAAACCCTAACTAAGACATCCCCCCTACCCTCCTCTGCAAAAGCAAAGAAACACTAAAGACGGTCTTCCAGGGCAGAAGGGAAAAGGCAGAATTCACTCGTGGCCCGGGAGTGTGAGCCCCTGTCTACCTTGCATCCCCATGCAGCAGGAGGCTCTATCTACCAACTTCAGCACAGCAGGTTGTCTTGCGCATACCTCAGCTTCAGCAGCTATCTCATATTTGGATTTCTTGCCTGGCATAGTTCGAATCAGATCCAATAGACCATCTTCATCAAGGATTTTTGTTCCCAGAGCTGCTGCCTGTTGATTAAAATATAAATCATCAGAACTGCATCCGGGCTACTTCTTTCTGTAGAAGAAAAATCATTTTAAGGTCACTGGTAGATAAAGAAACACACTATAAACTAAATAACACTGGAATTTACTATTATTAAGACTTATTTTATTTTATATGTGATTTGTTCATGTGTATGTCTATATACCATGAGTGTACCTGGTACCCAATGAGGTCTAAAGAGGACTTCAGATCACCTGGAACCAGAATTATGAATAGTGCTGAGTGGCCATGTGGGTGCTGGGAATTGATCCCAGGACCTCTCCAAGAGCAACAAGTACTTTTACCTGCTAAGCTCCAACACTGGAATTAAAAACAAAAACACCAGAAAGTTGCCATTAAGGATGAAATCCAATAATGGATATATGAATCTTGAAAAAGGTTATAAAGCTAAATGTTTTCCTAATTTTAGCTCTGCTGTTGATTTTTCAGTTTTTCTGTTTGGTTGGTCTAACATGTGTATGTGGGGGGGGGGGGATACATTAAATATATAACTGATAGTGAAAGTACAAAGTCCAATATGAAGCCCTACAGCTTATGAATGGCTATTCCAACTTAGATGAGTTCCTCTGAGATGTATAGAGTCTGCATAATGTCACTACATAATGTGTATTTGCAAATTCTTTACATATAGTTTTAATTTTTAAAAATTACCATTAAAAAAAAGAAGAAGAAAAACGCGACAGTGGCTACATGTGCTGGGTGGACAAGCAAAAGGACCTGAGTCCAAATCTGCAGTACCTATATAAAAATCTGGGTGTGGCAGCACATGTGCTGGGTGTGGCAGCTCTGTGCAAGGTGGACACAGAGATGGCTCTTCGGATGCCTCCTTAGCCCAGGTTAGACGATCTCAAAGGATTAAAGAGGCGGAGAATAACAGAAAAAGATAGCTAATATCCTTCCCTGGCCTCCGCACATGTGCACACGCATGAGCACAGGCACAGGCATGAGACACAGATGCACGCACATACAGACTTTGAAACCAAAACTTGTCAAATAATATAGATAGGAAGAAGAAAGAAAGAGGTTAGTCTTGGCACCACATTCCTGTATTACCAGTTCTCGGGAGACGGAGGCAAGAGGATGAAGAGCTTAAGGCCAGCGTAAGCAGCTGGGTGTGGTAGTGTGTCTCGGAAAAACAAAACAAGACCAGCTTAAGCAATATGGCAAGGTCCTTTCTATCTCAAGAAACCTTTCTGGCATGGACAAGGGGGCTTGGGTTCAATGTCCAGCACCGATATAGATGGATGGATGGATGGATGGATGTTACACAGTTCCTTTGGTGTAAGAAAATTCATAACCAGAAGCAACTTGAGGAGCTGGTTTAAAGCTTCACAGCACAGTCCATCACTGAGGAAAGGGAGAAGGACAAAAACTCAAACAGGGCAGGAACCTTGAGGCAGGAACTGATGAAGGGGCCATGGAGGAGTGCTGCTTACTGGCTTGCCTCTCATAGCTTGCTCATATAGGACCCAGGACCAACAGCTCAAGGGTTACATCGATCATCATCAATCAAGAAAATGTACCACAGGTTTCTCTAGTGGGGGCATTTCTCAACTGAGGTTCCCTTTTCCAAAATGACTCTAGGTTTGAATTGACATAAAACTAACCAGGGCAAGTGGGTAAGTGCACAGTAGTGTGGTACGGCAGGACTAGTGTTGTACTGGTTTTTTGCCTTTGCTCCGCTAGAAGGAACAAAGCCAGGAAGACCGAACTCCAGCTAGCCCCATGTCCCACTACCTTCCTGCTAGCAGGAATCCAGTATGTCCACCTCCTGCCTTGCAGCAAGCCCACCCAATCGGAAGCCCCTTTCTTCTCAACCAATGAGGTGGCATTCTAGAGTGTTGCTGGGACAAAGCCTGTAAAACCAGTCCCAGCTACAGTGACCATCACCACTGCTCTCTTTTTCCTGCCCGGAAGGCAGCTGTCTCCCAAGCTCAAGGCGACATGTTTGATGCCCATAAGGCTGAGGGAAGTGGTGACTAGGACTCTGGGCTAAGTTCCTGAGCGGCTGGAACCTCCCAGTGACTACCGCCTCTGGAATTCTGTTTAGGGCAAGGAAAAGAGTTAATGAGGCATGCTCTTACTTCCCCACAGACCTCTGCTTCTTCCTCACACAGCTCCCAATAATGAAAAATTAAGACTGGATCCATAGTGGATATATCAGAAAACTTGGAACTAAAAAACAAAATTTCTATGTTAAAAAAAATATTTTTTTTTTTTAAGTTTTAAAGTAGAATATACAAAGAATGAAGTAAGCAGCAACTATGCTTCCAATTAATAAAAATAAAACACAAAATCCAGCCAGGCAGTGGTGGCGCACGCCTTTAATCCTAGCACTCAGGAGACAGAGGCAAGTGAATCATTGTGAGTTCAAGGCCAGCCTGGTCTACAAAGTAAGTCCAGCGTAGGCAAGGCTACACAGAGAAACCCTGTTTCGAAAAAACAAAATCCTGTAGTCCAGGCCAACAGCACTGTATATGGGGTAGAGAGAAGACAAATCTGCATGGTGAAGGCTTTCTCCTTTTCTTTGTTCACTACAATGAGGCCAGGTGCATTACATCTAGCAGCCACAATGCGCATGCCTTGGCAGCAGGCACCTCTGTGAGAAGAGCCAGCAGGACTCACCTTGTCACTCTTGGACTGTCCACTGTCCCGGCCCATGACAAGGTAGTTGGTTTTCTTGCTCACGTTTCCTGTGACTTTCCCCCCATAACGTTCAATTAGAGACTTGGCTTCTTCACGCTCAATGGACTCCAGCACGCCTGTGATCACAAATGTCAGGCCTTCCAAGCAATTGTCAGCTCCCTACAAAAGCAAAATGTTCAAGCAGAGAAGAAACCACACAGTAGCTTTCCAAAGAACATTTGGCAGCCAAGCTGTAACAAGCCGACTTTTCTCAGTCAACAGCATCAATAACCCCAGCATGAAACCTGCCTAGGAAATAACAGTAGAACTGCGAAGTCCTGGTTGATTCCTACATAGCGAACACTTAACAGATATAAAATGAGAAAGAAGAAACATACTGTTAGCAAAATTAAAATTACCCACTTTCTTATGTAAATCAATGATTAGCGTTCATAACTTTAAGTAAACAATCAAATGAAATCTGCCCACTGAAACTCCCACTGTTGCTCAAGGCCCACTTGGGCTCTGGAAAGCTTAGCAAGTCTGAGCCCTCACCATCCCCTCTGTGGACTACCCCACGGAGAGCAGGCTGAGAAACTGCTAGGGGCAGAAAGGCAGGAAGGCACCACCCACCCCACTGCAAAGGGAACTAGTGATCTAAGAGCTCACCAGGCTTCTCTCTTCATGAGTCTGAACTGAAACTCTACATGGTTATAGTTTTTTTTTAAATTTTTATAATAGATCAGCTAAATTATACAGCCAAGCAAAATGGTTATTATATAGGATGTGCCATGCTCTTGATTACTCTGAATAGAGCTAGGTTGGTAAAAATGAAAAAGTATTAAAAAGAAACTAAAAGGCACAAAGCTCCAGCATAAGCCTAGTCCCCTCCACTTAAAGAATGTCTCTGGGAAGAGAAAAAGAAGGAAAGAATAGTTATTATCTGCTCAGAAAGAAGAGGGAAAGGCTAGAGCGTTTCTTCAGCCCCCCTCCCCCGCCAGTTTATTTCCAGGAGTGAAATAAACTATTAAGTCTTCAATAGACTCTAAACCACTCAGGGAAAACTCCACAGCAGGAAGCTCCTGCATCTCAAAGCCCAACCTGTCTGCTGAGTGCTCTCCCTCTGGAGCTCACAGCATCATTTTACTGACCCAACCTCAGCCTCAGCAGCCCCTTACCCAGCTCTGACTCCAGGAAACCAGCAGCCTCAAGCTCTTCAGCATCCCCTCCCTCACAGCCTTGCTGGCACAAACACAGCAGTCCCCTCAAACAGGCACTTTGCGTAGCCCTCAGTGTTAACATCGCTTGCAGGGGGCAAGGCTGGCCTCTTCCTCCAGCCCCATCCCTCCCCACCAGCTATCAACCCTTTCCTCATTAGGGGACTTATGTAGCCATGGACACCAAGCACAATGAAAATTAAATTTAATGTATGTCGAACATATCTCCTCCCTTCTCACAAGTCTCACAGTATAGCTGATTGATTAACCTCTTCCTAGAGCATCTTCAGGCCTTCCCTTCCAGGGACGATCTATCCCATCATCAAAAGCATACCTCAAGTATCTCCTGCCTTAAAAGCTCACCTCTGCCCTTAAATCCCACTCTCCATTTCTAGCTGTCAACCAAACTTGTCTCCATTTGTCATCTCATACATCATCATCATTATTATTATTATTATTATTATAACATTATTACTAACTGTACATCCCAACTACAGCTTCTCCTCCCTCCTGTCCTCCCAGTCCCTCCCCACCACCTCTCCTCCGCTCTTCCCTGCATCCACTCCTCCATTTCTCTTCAGAAAAACGGCAGCCCTCCCATAGACATCAACCAAACAAGGCCTAGCAAGTTGCAGTTAACTAGGCACCCCCTCTCTTATCGAGGCTGGATAAGGCAATCCAGTATGAGGAAAGGGGTCACAAAAGCCAGCAAAATAGTCAGAAACAGCCATCCTCCCTCAAGCCACTGCATCGGCCATCCCCACTGTTCTACTCAGAGTGTTCTTGCTGAGGTCATCACAGACGACCATTATTCATGCTACTACATGCAATGGACAATTCTGAGTCTTCTCTTTATTCAAACTTTCACAACATGACAGACCTTAAGTCATCTTAAGAATCCCCTTTCTCACCTGCACTTTTCTGATGCCACCCATATTAGACTTTCTTGAATTTGTGCCTGCTACTTGTCAGTCCCATTTTGGTTTTCACCCTCCACTTCATACGGAGGGTATCACGGCATAAGGCCTCTCCTCGGGTGGCCAGGACCTGTTCAGTGACAGTTCTCCTTCTACATTAGGTATACACTAGCACTGTCTAAGTCCACAGCAGTCACACCTTCTATTCCATTTCCACAGCCACTTGTCTACTGAGCATCTCCACATAGAGGCCTCACCTACATCTAAATCACAATATGGCCAGCAACAAATTCATCATCATCTTTGCAAGATGGTTCTGGCTCGATTTACCCAGTTGTTTGTGGCATCACCAGACCATTCCTGTACCTGCTCAGCCACCCTTCTCACGGCCAGTTATCATCAAGTTCTACACGTTTGTCCTGTTTCATTTAGAAAACCATATAACTTGGGGCTGGAGAGATGACTGAATGGTTAAGAGCACTGGTTGCTCTTCTAGAAGACCTCAGTCAGATTCTCAGCACCCACAGAGTGGATCACCTGTCACTTCAGTTCCAGACCATCAATGCTCCTTCTGACGTCTGCAGGCACTGCAAGCAAATGGTGCACATACATGCAGGCAAAACTCCCATACACATAAAATAAAAATAAATCTTCTCCCTCTCTCTCTCTCTCTCTCTCTCTCTCTCTCTCTCTCTCTCTCTCTCACACACACACACACACACACACAGTCACTCCTTACAGCACCTCTCGCCACTCCTCCTAAGTGATCACCAGTATGTTTTCCTGCCACAGCCACCACAATCTGCTGTTAGCCAGAGTGATACTTAGAACTCACGCTCAGTGGTTAGGTGCTCTTCCAGAGAGCCTGGGTTCAGTTCCCAACACCCACTGTCAACAACTCTAGTTCCAGCAGATCTTCTGACCTCGGAGGACACTAGGCGTGTACATGATGAACACACAAACATGTAGACAATACACTCTCTTGAAATAAGTTATTTATTTATTTATTTATTTTAGATTCTTGCAGAGAACCCTAGTCCAACACCTAGCACTCACATAATGGCTCGCAACCATCTAAGACTCCAGTTCCAGGGGATCTGACCCCCTCTTCTGACCTCTGAGGGCACCAGGCATGTATGCATGTAGTATACAAACATATATGCCAGCGAGACACCCATACACATAAAATTAAGATAAAATCTACACAATAGCAGCAATAGCAAACAAACAAACACCTCCTTTTAGACAAAAGTCCAGACTCAGGCCCTACTAGACATACTCTATCTACTTCTTCAGCATCCTCACTCCTTGGTCACTTTGTACCAACTACATAACTTTTCTTTTAGTTCCTTAAATATCCCATGCAAATTTCTTGTTCTCTCAAACACATTACACATTCTGATAGTGACCACATTTCCATGTCATCATGACCTCGTCACACCTAATGATGCTTCTTCGTTCTTCAAAACCCCCATTTCAATATTATTATATACATCAGCAGTTATCAACCTGTTAGTCTTCTTGACTCCTTGGGGGTTGGAATGACCCTTTCACAAGGGTGGTATACAAGACACCCTGCATATCAGATATTACATTACCCTTCATAACAGTACAGCTATGAGGTAGCAACAAAAATAAAGTTATGGTTGGGCTCACCACAACATGAGGAACTTTATAAGGGTCACAGCATTAGAAAGGTTGAGAACCTCTGATCTAAATGATTCACCCAAGACCATCCACACTTCTCTGTACACTCTCTAAGAGCACCTTGGACTTTCCTCTCATGGCACACAGCACAGCTATCAGCTATAATACACTTTCCATGCTTCTCCTTAAGCTGTCAGTACCACAGAGGCAGGACAGTGGACTTCCCACCAGTGCATGGAAAGTGCATCCCTTCTCGAACTATTTAGTATTGAAAGGAAACTGTCTAAGTGTCCATCTGAAAGTCACAATGTGAATAAAAACTTCTAACTCATAAAATGGCAGCTGAGACTTTTCTGTTAATGCTGGCTCACTAGCTCTTTGCTGACGTGGCGGTGAGTGCACACCTGGACCATGAACCGGAGCCCTTACAGAGCAGCACGCACCTCTTGACTCTTACCTTAGGTATTTCTTTGGAGCCCAGCGCTTTGGGACCTTCTCGATTTAAGTAGCTTCGATACGCTTGGTAATTAGTGCGCTTCTTTTCAGAATCTTCTGGACTTACAGACTTTGGGCAGAGGGAAAGAAAAGGGAGTCATGTAAAATTAAAATGTACCTATAAAAAATTATATATAATTTTTATACATACACACACACATACTATCCACTTCCAGGTTTCTGATTCAGAGATATTAGGTGTGTCTAGGATATGTATTTTGGGGAGGAGTCTCTTAAATAACTTTTAAAATTGTAACACTGTGTCATTATTTTTTTCCACTTCCAATTTTATATTTAACTTACGAGTAACTTTAAATCTCCTGAAGTAGACAAAATACTATTTTGTATAAATAAATAATATAACCAAAGCTGGTTATGACTTAAATAAACTATTGCAGCTGATCCTAGAATCCGTGGTGGTGGTGGTGGTGGTGATTGAGATAGGAACTCATTGTGTAACCCTGGCTGGCCTGGAACTCACGTAGACCAGGCTGGTCTTGAACTCAGATCTACCTATATCTGTCTCCTAAGAGCTGAGGTTAATAGCATACACCATCATTTCTGGCCCCAATTCTACTTTACAATGGCTCCCACTCATTCAAAGGTCCAATCAAATTACAGAGGGGCTTATCAAATTATAGCTGCCTAGACCACGTGCCCTGGGAAGCCATAATTTCAATAAGCTTCAAAAGACAGTCGCATACACCAACTGGGAGTGCTGTCTATTTGTAATAGTAAGTCTATTTGTAAAAGTCTAAAATAAACCACTTTGAGTGTCCACACGCCCGCCTGCCTCCTTATTCTGCAACAAGGTCTCACCACGTAGCAGAAACTGGCCTGAACTATCAACCTTTCTTCCTCAGCCTCCAAGTGCTGTGATTACAGGTAGGCACACCCGGCTATAAAATAACTGAAGCATGCTGATTCACTATGTCAGAATTATTTGACTAAGATCAGTTGAATTTACTAAATTCTGGTGTTCCCACCACACTACTTGAGCACAGGTTCTGAGTTATTTCTAGTCCAACTTTTAAAAACACAATAAATATAACAAATCACTTTAAACTTTCATTTCCTCCTTCCCCTAAAATTGTCACCCTCAGTAAATGCTCCATGTACTTAGTGCAACTAAAGAAAAAAACTCCACCAGATATTTAGTGAAGAAAAATCTGGGGCCAAAAAGTTAACTGATACTTCAGCATATTTAGGAGCATTTCCCACTAACAAAAAGCATTTCACAATCATCACCATTTCATGGTTCTGTGTACACACACGTGCACATACACACAAAATGGTAATGAGCAGTTAAAATAGACACTATTCAGCCTTTAATGCTAAGTGCTTAAGAGGCATGAAGGAATGGTGGTTTTTCTTTGTAAATCCAAAGTGATTCCAAACTGCAGGCTCAAAAAGAACATTATCTTCTTAAATATCAGAAGACAAAGAAATTATTTTTGAAGTTCTGAGGGCCTCAAACAGACCTTAACTTTGAGATTCTCCTGGCTCAGTCTCTCAAGTTACTGGGCTTATGGGTAGGCCTGTATCACTCAGTAGAGGGGGACACTTTTGAAAAGTATCGTTTTACTTTTTTGTCTTTGAAAATTAAAACAAAAACAAAAAAGAAATTCAGAGCAAATAAAAATACCAATTATAAATTATAAAAATAGCTAAAACATGTCTAACAAAGGCACTACTGTAAATGGTTTTATATATTAACCATTCCACACATTTTTTTTTATTACATTTACTTTGTGTGTGTGCGCGCGCGTGCGCAGGTGCCTGCACCCATACATGCCAGAGCACATGTGGAGGTCAGAGAAAAACTGTAGGAGCCATTTCTCTCCTTCCACCAGGTAGGTCGCAGGAATAGAACTCAGCTAGAGCACCATGACCTCACCTGAGCCATCTCACTGGTGCCAAATACATAATCCTATCTTTTTACACACACATCAAGACGTGAGCAGATGAGACCGCACATCTTTTCAGCAGGGCTATGATTTAAACTGACTCTAGACTGCTTGAAGCCTCCACGCTCACACTGCTACACTGTCTTCAGAGAGCTCAAGACTAGCTCTGCCTTTAATGCTAAGTGCCTAAGAGGCATAAAGAAACGATGGTTTCTTTGTAAATCTAAAGTGCTTTCCAACCAGAGATTCGGAAAGATCACTATCCTCTTAAATGCATCTGAAAACAAAGAAAGTTCTTTTTGTGCTTCTGAGGACCACAGGTAAGTAATCTTGGAAACGTTACTTAAACTCTTTCAGCCTGTTTCACCATCTTTTTTGTTGTTGTTTGCTTTCTGTTTTTCGAGACAGGATTTCTCCGTGTAGCCATGGCTATCCTGGACTAACTTCATAGAGTAGGTTGGCCTCGAACTCACAAATATTCGCTTCCTGAGTGCTGGGATTACAGGCATGCACAACTACACCCAGCTCCCTGTTTCTTCATCTTTACAACTTAAATAATATAAGTAAATGTCTCACAGGTTATTGTGAAGATTATGGAATGTAATACATAAATATGAGCAGTTTCTCATATACAAGAGCAATACATATTGGCTCATTTCACATATTAATAACGAACATTCTTTAAGATATTTAAATGAGATAATATCTTCTGGGATCAAACAGGAACTCAAGTATATTAGGCAAGCACCCTACCAACTGAGCTATACTCCCAGCTTCAAGTTATATATTTTTTAAAAGAACGTAGGAAGTTGAAAACAATCAAACTTGAACAAATGTATGTTCCCAAAACACATACTTTTCACAGAGTTCCTACCTCCCTTTTGGTTGGAGAACTTGTGGTTTTCTTAGGAGTTTTCTTCTCTCCTTTGAGGTCAATGGCGTTCTCTTTTCTTTTTGCGGCCAGCAGCTCTGCCTCTTTGTAGGAACTTTCTTCCTTTGCTTTCATAAGCGCCAGCTTGGAACTGACCTTGGGAGAGGCAGAGGCTTCCCTGTGGTGAGCGGACGACCTGCAGGGCTGCGCAGTGTCTTCTGGGCTCCCACCCTTGCTGTGCTTAGCAGGAGTATAGGCCTTTCTTTCATTTGAGAAATGTTCTGCTTTTACAAAGAAAAACTTATGATTGCTATTTGTGTAATATGATGTCCAGCACCAACATTTTTTCCCCCAAAACAGGTTTCTCTGTGTAGCCCTGGCTGTCCTGGACTCACTTTGTAGACCAGGCTGTCCTCAAACTCAAGAGATCCACCTGCCTCTGCCTCCTGAGTGCTGGGATTAAAGGCGTGCGCCAACATCAACATTTTTATTCTTCATCTTTCAACAGCATTTCAGTCTCACAGAATTTCAGAACACTTACTGCTTTAGCTTACATAGCATACTTATTTTTTAAACTTAAATATTCACATAATACTTCTTATAACCAGTTCAAACTAAGAGAGCTGTCATTTTATATATATATACTATCCATTTAATATGTTATTATAAAAACTGAAAGATACGGCTGTAGCTCAATAGTACAGCACTTCTCCACCAATGCAGCCTGAGCTCAATCCCAAACAGGGTAAAAAGACAGATTTGATTCCATGGGTGTGCTATAAAATTTATAGACATAAAACTTACTGGCTGGAATATGTTGCACAGAATTTTTTATAAAGCAGCGGGCAGGCCCCAAATCCTGAAAGCCAGGAGTGAAAGGTCCTACATACACAGATTTACCTCTCCTATAACAGATCATCTATCAGCGCCCCAGACCTACGGGTCCTATGTCATGGAGTCAGCCAGGCATGAACAGAAAACACTCTGTGTATATACAAGCCATGTACATTTTATCCTGATCCCTATTCACTAAACAACATAGCATAATAACTCTTTACATAGCATTACATTGTATGAAAACAATCTAATGATGGTTTAAAGTAAACTGCAAGCCAAGCTGTCTATAAATTAATATGCAAATTCTATACTTTTTATATGAAGAGCTTGAGTCCCCACAGACACAGAGACCCAGATAGGTTATGAAACCAATCTTTCACAGATAATGAGGGGGCATCTGGGTCGCAGGTCTGTATCTCAGCTACTCAGAAGGTAAAGACAGGAAAACTAAAGCTTTAAGGCTGAGGTACAGAGTGATTCAAGGCCAGCCTGGGTTCAATTCCCAGCACCCACATGGCAGCTCACAACTGTCTGTAATTCTAGTTCCATGGGATTTGACACCCGACACCAAGGCACATAAAATAAAATTTAATAAGTTAAAATATTTTTTAAAAGTAAAAGGAGGGCTGAGGAAATAGCTCAGGAACAGAGCACTTGAGTAGCATGTGCAAGGCCTTGGGTTTAATCCTCAGTATTGTAGAGTAAAAAGAAAAGAGTAAGAAAAGGCAAGGGGGCTGGAGAGATGGCTCAGAGGTTAAGAGCACTGGCTACTACTCTTCCAGAGGTCCTGAGTTCAATTCCCAGCAACCACATGGTGGCTCACAACCATATATAAGGTGATCTGATGCCCTCTTCTGGTCTGCGGGTGTATTTGTAGACAGAGCACTGTATACATAATAATAAATAATTTTTTTTAGGAGGAGGAGGAAGAAGAGGAAGAGGAGGAGGAGGAGGAAGAAGAGGAAGAGGAGGAGGAGGAGGAGGAGGAGGAAGAAGAGGAAGAGGAGGAGGAGGAGGAGGAGGAGGAGGAAAAGGCAAGGGTGACTGTATCAGTAGATGGTTCAAATCAGACTTCAGATGGCCTGACAATCAAGAGGCCAACCCTGTGACACCACCTCTCACATGAAAGGCTCAAGACATTTGCTTCTTTATCGTTACACACCAAAATCCACATACCACAGTATTAGAAATTAACACGTCGAACGTGCCCTAATTACACTCCTCATGACACTGAGTGAAGGACGTTACCTACCAGCTAGTATGTAGCTTTCAAAATGAAGGTGATGCTTGACTTAGGACTGTCCAACTTTATAATGGTGCAGAAGAAGCGTATTCAGCAGAGAAACATGGCTAACTCTGGGGTTTGATTCTCCAGGATGGTGACTAACTCAGCCGGCCATCTCTACAGGCTCCACAGTCATGGACTGAGAGCCCTCGAGATGCTGGACATCAGCAGTGTGGCTCTCCACAGTGCTCCATGCTGCTGACATCAAAAGGTCAGACACACCCTGCAGTTCTCACTGTGACATGATCCAACTTCTGACAAAGTCTTGAAGCATAACTACATCATGAGCCTAGCAGCCTCCTGATCTACTGGCGTATACTCTAACGGTTCTCTGAAATGCGCATCAAACAATCAGTGAAGAGAATGTTGAAGCAGTTACCAAGTATTCTCTTCTAGAGAGACGCGTAAGTGCTCTCTTCCATTCCCCTGCTAGCATTACCTTTATTAGGGGTTCTGTGGTTTTCTGCTTTGCTTAAATCAGCTTGGACAGGTGAAAATGGCGCTCCCTCTTCAGTGTCCTTTTGGGCCTAAACAAGTTTAAAAAGTATCAGAAGCATTAAGTAACAGGAAAACTATTACCACAAAATCTGCTGTTAAAACAGATTAAAAATTTAAGCTTAAGGGTCGCCTTCCAAATCAGCAAGACACTACAAAAAACTGCCATTCATTTATTCATAATAACTACCACACTAAAGGAAATGCTTTATTACTTCATTTTACTGATAAGGAAGCAGATTAAAGATTACAATATTTTAACAAAATGTCTAGTTCCATCCCAGTCTCCTAAACTGGAATAAACTGGAAATGGAAACCTTATTTAGTGTTTCTTTTTATCTCAATTCCTAACCTTTTAATATCATATTACACAGCTGAATACATAATAGAAACAAAAATTATTTTTTAAGTGAAAACAAATTAAAGCCCTGCAGGAGAATAGAAAAGTGGCAGCTGACATCCTGATCTTAGCACTGGCAGCTGCCGGCTGAGCCAGGAGGATTGCCAAGTTTAAAACCATCAGACTACATGCTATCAGGCCACCCAAAGCAACACAGCAAAGGCTGCTTCCACAGACAAAAGGATGAAGGGCCCTTTCTCAGGAAAATGAAGTGCAACAGTGGGAGTGGCTCCTGAGAAGAGGCCTTCAGTCACCAGGCCTGCACTCTGCTTCCTCACTACTCTCAACTAATACATAACTCCTTGCTGATAAGGAATAAGGCAAACCCACTGTTTTGTGGGGCAAGTTCTGCTTTATATTCTTGAAATCTTTTAGAAAGAATAACTTTGTAGATGAATTTACACACACACACACACACAAATGATGAAACAATTTAGTTAGTGGGATGACTCAATAGACAGTCACCCCAAGTACTGCACTCTCATGGAGACCCTGAGTTCTGATTTCCAGCACCCAAAGGAAAGCCAGGCATGGCAGTGCGTTTCTACACAACTGCAACGCTGGGGTGGACAGAGACAGGAGGACCCCGGAGGTTCACTCCCCAGCCAGTCAACCTAGAAGAAAAGGGAAGCTCCAAGTTCAACTAAGGTGGAGAACAAGACCTGACACCACATCTATACGTACGCACACATTCAGATGCATGTGCACGCACGCACGCATCTACACAAGCAATCCAACACCATAACACCATAATGCTACCTTTTTGGCCTTGGGCTCTTCATCCAACATGGCTAATGTTCGAGCAAACTCTTCATCTTCATGTAATTGCCTCTCCAGCTGTAAAAGCATCCACACAGTGAGACACTTTTGAGTTTTGTACCTAAAAGCTTTTTTAAATGTGTGATTAGTATGTTTAGAAGAAACCAGAAAAACTTCCTAAAAATAACAATGACATCTTCGAACTAAATGTTAATATCAAGTATCACAAGCTTGTTTCACTAAATCAATTTATATTACATACTATACGCTTCTAGATCTGCAGCATAATAAAGCTGCATGTTTTACATGTATTTCTTTACTGCATTTTTATTTATTTAGTGCATATATGGGTATGCATGCCATGGCACACATAAGGAGCTCAGAAAACAACCTATAGGAGTTGTTTTTCCTCCTTGTAAGTCCCAAGGAATGAATTCCAGCCCTCAGCCTCAGCAGCAGGCATCTCCTACCTGCTGAGCCATCTTACTGGCCAATGGAGTTTCATATTTCAGGTCACATTTTCTCTTAATGTTCTTAGTGTAACAGAGCTCTTCGTTACATATTTTGGAGTTTGTTTGTTCTGAGTGAAAACTTATGTGTATATGTGAATATGTACACTTGAGTCAAAGACCAGATGAGGGCATCAGAGCCCCTGGAACTAGAGTTACAGATGCTATAAGCCACCTGGCATGGGTGCTAGGAAACAAACTCTGGTCCTCTTCCAAGGCAGCACTAGCCCAGCCTAGCCCACTCTCCTTTTTTTTTTTTTGAGATAGGGTCTTACGATACAGCCCTGGCTGGCTTGGAAGTCACTATGTAGACTAGTCTGGCCTCAAACTCACAGAGCTCTGCTGAAATTAAAGGCATGTACACCTGGCTAATCCTCCTCCCTTTTGTGGAAGGCAGGGTCTCACTACATGGTCCCAGATGGTCTGGAACCTGCTGTGCACACCAAGCTTTGAACTCACAAAGATCCACCTGCTTCTGCCTTTTCCTCTTGAGTACTAGGATGTGTCCTACATACCCAGCTTAACTTACATGTAGTTTAAACTCTAGAAGCATCTCAGGAATGCATCTCAACCTCAGGGGCTAAAGACATAGCTCAGCAGTTAAGAGTACATACTGCTCCTGTGGGGAACCCAGGACCAATGCTGGGAGACCCACAACTGCAACTCTAGCTCCACGATGTGATGTCTATGACCTCCACAGGCAACTGCACCCACATGCACTAACTCACATACAAACACATATATACACATATAATTAAAATAATATTTTAAAAATCTCAATCTGTAAGAAAAACAATCACCCACAAGACACATAAAGAGTAAACCTAAGAAATTTAATTTTTTATCTAATATTGGCTGAGCAGTTAAGAGCACTGGCAGCTCACACCTGTCTGTAACTCCAGTTCCAGGGGATACTATTGTCTCTTCGGGGCTCCACAGCACTGAGCACACATGTGGTGCAGACATAAATGTAGACAAAACACCTATATAAATAAATTAATTTTTAAATTTTACAGAAAGGTATCTATTTTTCTTTGTGTATAATGGTTAAGAACAAATGCCACCACCATTTTTACTATCACACCTCTGTCAACACAGTGACATCATAGACACCTATAATTACCAAGTGTTGGTACTTTCAGCAAAACAGACCTGCATGTGAAACAATGAAATAGACTTCTCGTTATAACTTAACATTTCGTGTGCCCTGGGTAAGCCTAACTGCCCAGCCTAGTATCCAGCAAAAGCTTCTTAGATTATTCAAACAGCAAAAGTCTTCCATACTCTATCCAGTCTGAAAAGAACATGGAAAGCAGAGATAAGCTAGATGAAAACGAGCTAGCCACACTGGAAAAATAGCTTACTGCTGGAGGCCACACCCCAGCGTCTGCAAAATCCTGCACTTTACTAGCAAAAAAAAACCCCAAGTGTATGAAGCCACGCTAAGCAGGGCTGTGAGGAAGCAGACAGGGCACTTACACACTCCCTTTACCAGTGTGTTACTTCTGTACAAAGGAACTACACACCTAACCGCTAAGATCAACTGAACATCTTTTCGGGTTCTTTTTAGATTTTTCAAGATAGAATTCCTCTATGTAACGGCCCTAGCTGTCCTAAACCATTGTAGACCAGTCTGGCCTTGAATTTACAGAGATCCACCTGTCTCTGCTTCCTGGGTGCTGGGGTTAAAGGCGTACACCACCACTCCTGGCGTTCAACTGAACATCTTAATCACAGAAAGAGCTGCAAACTCTACCGGAGGCCTCTAGGGGTCTCTGCACTTTCCCACGGTATCACACACTGTACTATATTTATGGTAAGGGAGAAAATGCCAGGCAGGAGCCGGGCAGTGGTGGCACAATCCCTCCTCTTTTATTTACATTCTCTCCTGAAGATGTCATACAATTTATAAGTATTAAATGCCACACAAATGCTAAGTTATGCCTTCCAAATACACACTTCAGCCGAGCCCCAGACTTATCCCCTCCACTGCCTCCTCTGCACCTCTATCAGACATCTGCAACTATCAAAACAACATTTTTTAAAATGTACTATTGTGTATGAGTGAAAGAGTGTGCGTGTGTAGGTGTTCAGGTGGCACTCAGACAACAACTTTTCTTCTCCCTGTGCATGGGTCCCAGAGATCAAATGTGGGTAGCCAGGCTTCCACGTCAACCACTTTTACCCACTAAGCCACCTCAGATGCCCCCTTAACACAACTGTTTGTTTGTTTGTTTTTCAAGACAGGCTTTCTCTGTGTAGCTTTGGCTGTCCTGGACTCACTCTGTAGACCAGGCTGGCCTTGAACTCGTGACGATCTGCCTGCCTCTGCCTCCCAAGTGCTGGGATTACAGAGTGCACCACCTCGCCCCGCAGACCAGAACTCAGCTTCTCTGTACCAACAGGCTCTGCATCCTGTGTTCTGGTCCATCAGCAACTCTTACGTCACCTCTTACCATCTGTTCCACTTCCAACCTGATATAAGCCAACGCCTCCCACCTGCCAGACCTTAACCGTCTCCAAGCTGGTCTGCTTTTGCTCATGCCCAACTGTTGGGAAAGACTTCAATTACCCTGTTTTCATTACAGAAGCCAGTGTACTATTAAGACTCACCCAGTCATGTCACCTCTAATGGTGTCCCATCCCATCTCACAGAAATTAAATTCGAAGCCCTGACCAATTAAAGTCCCTTCCTGGGTATCAAAGACCCACTATGACCTACAGGGCTTGCTGATGGCCACTTCTCCAAATCACCTCATAACTTTCTTCTCGCTCATTCGTCCAGCCGTACTGGTCTCTTAGGCACACGCCTCCTCATGCTGCTGCCACACTGGCTGACCTGTGCTTAGTGGGGATCAGAGCAGCCAGCACTGGCTCCTGCGCCCTACATGCCCAGAACTACGCCATGCCTCCACTCTTCTTCTCCAGGACTGCAATTTCCTGCCATTATATTTTTTTCCTTTGTTTTCTATTTAAACTATAGTCACCTGTTGTAACCTCCTTAAACTCTATAGCCCCTCTACTGAGACCTACTGTAGTCCCTAGCGTAACTGTACCTCTTCTGTTAACACCAGCTCTTAGCATATCAGAAGCCATTTTGACTCAAAGACTCCATTTTGATTAAGGGTGAAAGTAAGTTCCAGTCCTCAGGCCCTGGACAGATGATAAATGATGTTCTACTAGAGTTAGGGCCGCAATACCCTGCTATGTTCCTTACTCCCAGAGAGCTGGAAAGCCTCCAAGAGCTCCCCTACCCTAAATCCCAGCCAATCAGCTTAAAATGCTTTGTCTAGCCACCTGGGTACAATATGCTCAGAACAGAACCAATTCTTCTTCTGTTTATCTCATCAAAATGATGTAATGCTCTGCTGCCCCTCCCCCGCCTTGCTTCCCACCTTACTACCTGGTTATGGGCTTTTTTATGAAGAGCCTGCCTTACAGACCAACATCACAGTTTGATTTACAGGCTGTGGCCCTGACTGATCAGTTCTTGTTCAGCATTCAAATAAACTTCCATCAATCTGAGTCTGGTGTTCAATGGTCAGTGTGTGGTTATTCCTGAACCCTAACACACCGACTGCCTACAGCAGTTGTAGGCACTCAGGAAGTGATCAATAAGTCCTTGTCAGATAGAGGTTTACATCTTACGAGAACATGTTGAATCAAACGAGATTTCCAAGTCATCAGTCTATACAGTAACTAAGGTCCATGAGAAAGGGCATGTGAGCTCAGAGTGAAAGCAAAGAGAGACAGGAGCAAATGAAATTCTTTCTAATACACTAAGGAGCCTCCTAGTCGGAGAACTTCAAAACTTTCACATAAATAATTATCTATTAGTCTCATTATTTATATTTTACAGGAAATACTCTCAAACACTTTATTTTAATTTTACACCATTTTTTAAAGATTTATTTATTTATGTATACAATGTTCTGCCTGCATGTACACCTGCATGCCAGAAGGCAACACCAGATCTCTATAGACTGTTGTAAACCACCATGTGATTGCTGGGAATTGAACTCAGGACCTCTGGAAGAGCAGCCAGTGCTCTTAACCTCTAGTTATCTCTCCAGCCCCTACACCGAACTTCTAATGAGGCTCAAAACAGAAGAAATGTAACAAGCTTGAGCAAAGCATGGCTGTGCACTACTGTAATCTCAACACTCAGGAAACTGAGGCAGAATTGTGAGTTCTAGCCATGCCACAGCTACACAGAAAGACAGACAATAAGGCCTTATTCAAAAAGGGATTAAAACGTCAGCCATCTTGACTGTTTGCCTGGCCTACCGTCAGGCTTTAGTGATAACCAAGTGGGCTGGCAGTACCTCTGCGTCTTCGTCAAGCTGCAGCTGCCTGGCGATGGCCTCATCATTCAGTCTGGAGTCATCTGTGTTTTGAGAAGACTATATTCCAAAGAAATCAGTAAGATAAGCATAAGTAAGGCTAAAAATAAATGACTTTTTTGGACAACACCTAACTAAACACAGCAGTGAGAGGTAAGTCACAACCCACGCTTACGGCTGTTCTGATGAAACCCAATTAGAAATAAACACCCTACAGTCAGATGGCTCTCACCCTGTTCTGTTGATATGTGTTGCGGGATATTTGATCCCACTGTGAGCCCGAGACAGTCAGCTGTAAAAACCCGTTTCTTGTTTGGTGTGGCTCAGCACAAACACACACCTTTAACCTAAGAGTTTTCTGTAAATAGTATTAAATAAAGTCAACCCTAGATCAAGAGGTGTAGCAAGCAAGCAGCTGACAGGGATTAAACACAAAGGAGAAACAACTGAGAAGGTATGTAAGACATCATGGAGAAGAGGAGGCTTGGGGCTTTTCCTTCTGGGACACGAGCTGAGCAGGAAGGTCAGCTGGGTGCTTTCTCTGCCTCTCTGAGCTAGCAGGTTCTCACCCCAGCATCTGGCACCTGAGTCTTTATTAGTAAAATCAAACAACTGAGATTTTCATTTATTATAACAACAGATATGTTCAAGAGAAGTGTGCACAAACACTATAAGTTAATGCTTTGGTTTACAAAGTAGTCAGAACATTGGTAAATCACTGTAAAAATAATGGCAGACACCATAGCCAGGCCACACTGAGTGCTACCTCACTATATTTTATCTATCCATTTCCTAAATGTGCATGCACACCACTCACCAGCACACCACTCACCAGCACACCACTCACCAGCACACCACTCACCAGCACACCACTCACCAGCACACCAGCACACCACTCACCAGCACACCAGCACACCACTCACCAGCAC
>OU015747.1:5980280-5991482 GCA_907169655.1 Acomys percivali | reverse complement strand
AGCACACCACTCACCAGCACACCAGCACACCACTCACCAGCACACCAGCACAGCACTCATCAGCACACCAGCACACCAGCACACCAGCACACCAGCACACCACTCACCAGCACACCAGCACAGCACTCACCAGCACACCAGCACGCCAGCACACCAGCACAACACTCACCAGCACACCAGCACACCAGCACAGCACTCACCAGCACACCAGCACAGCACTCACCAGCACACCAGCACACCAGCAACGCTCAGGCTCACCTGCATACACAACACTCACCTCTTTTCTTTGGCTTGCCACCATCTTCTTACCAGATCTCTGGACACTTTCCGTTCCAAAATAATCAAGCACTGACGTTGGTGTAAGTTTTATTGGTGACAACGGTTTACTTTTAGTCTTAGTGTTTTCTTCGCTCTTTTTCATGTTTGATGTTCCAAGATAACTTTTTGTGGCTACTCCATTCTCTTTTGATTTGGAGGCTGCCTTTTTACATGCAAAGTCATCGTCTTCATCTTAAATGGAAAGTATTTTTTGACAAAGCATAGGTCTTAGTTATATAAAGTAATCATTTCTACCAGATTTTTTTAAAAGTAATACCTTGAGTTGTTTGTTTTTTTCTTCCTAGCATCTGATTTTTCGAGATGGGGTTTCTCTGTGTAGCCCTGGCTGTCCTAGACTCACTTTGTAGACCAGGCTGGCCTCGAACTCAGAGACCCACCTGCCTCTGCCTCCCCAAGTGCTGGGATTAAAGGCGTGCGCCACCACTAGCTTCTGAATTTAACAGTCACTCTCGCCAGACCTGTGGCTGTGCAAATGTTTGCAACACACTATTATACACCAGGAGCTGAGGAAACAACTGAAGAGCTAAGAAGAGTGAAAAGATGCATATCCTGACATCGTGGAACCTGGCATCTACAGGAAAAAAACAAATATACTAATTTTTTTACATACACACACAATTTATTTTCAAGCTGCATGAAAAAGTAAAACAAGAAAAACGAATAAGTAGTGATTAAGGATACAAGACGCCTTAAGTTCAGTTCCCCCATCCCCAAAAAAGAATGACCAGAGAGAGGGGTATAGTTCAGTGGAAGAGGCCCTGCCTAGTGGATGAGGTCCAAGAAAGTGAGGGATGTTCTTTTGGTAAAAGCAATCATCAAGAAAGCCTGTTCTCAGGAGATCAAACTCAAGGCCTTGTGTGTACCAGGCAAGTGTTCTAGCCCTTAACAATCCTTTGGGGGTTGTTTTTGTTGTTGTTGTTGTTTGTTTTCAAGGCAGGGTTTCTCTGTGTATCCCTGGCTATCTTGGAACTCACTCCATAGACCATGCTGGCCTCAGAGACCCACCTGCCTCTGGCTCCTAAATACTGGGATTAAAAGTGTGTGCCACCACCATGGTGCTTCTCAATCCTTAGTTTTGAGACTGAGTCTGTGTAGCTCAGGCTGACCTTGACCTCCAATTCTACCTTCCTCCCTCACCAACCCTAACGATGAGATTACTAATCTGACCTACCATACCTGACGTGGAAAAAGCTCTTAGATAAGCAACATCTGCACAGAGCCCTGAGGCAAAGGTGCCCCCAGCAGGGACAGTCAGACAATGGGAACTACAGCCACCAAGCCACAGTGCGTGTGTGCCTCGGGCTGGAGGCAGAGTAGCCGCAGATGGGAGTCAAACCCTACAGGACTTCCCAAGTGACAGAAAGAAACTTGGGCTGTAGCATAGAAGCCTGAGTAGCGTAATGTCACATGTCAGTGAAGTCCTATTCTTTGGAGAAGACACTGTACAGAGGAAAGGCAAAGGTAGGGAGTTCACTCAGGAAGCCACTCAGCTCCAAAATACTGACTTGAGTAGTTCACAGAAATGATAAGTTCAGGATGGGCATGGTGGCAAATGCCTTTAATCCCAACATCCTGGAGGCAGAGGCAAGTAAATCTTTGAGGCCAGACTGGTCTACAAAGTGAGTTACACAGAAAAACTCTGTCTCGAAAAGGAAGGAGAAGAAAAAGGAGGAGGAGGAGGAGGAGGAGGAGGAGGAGGAGGAGGAAGAAGAAGAAGAAGAAGAAGAAGAAGAAGCAGCAGCAGCAGCAGCAGCAGCAGCAGCGGCAGCAGCGGCAGCAGCGGCAGCAGCCTCTGGCTCCATACATAATGAAGGCTGGCATCTAAAACCTATCTAACCATTCACTTGGAACTTCAAACTGTTTTGCTACATTTTATATCCTATGAACATTTCCAGCACTCAGGACGATGCCCCAGTGGGTGCAAGTACTTTCTTGCAGATCCTGATGGCCTACATTCCTTCCCAGCTCCACATGCTCCACACTGTGATGCTCTGCCTTGTGCTGGGACTGGAGAGAAGACGGCTCAGTGGTTAAGAGCACTTGATTTTGCAGAGAACCCAGGGTTCCATTCCCAGCATCTACATAATTATCTAACCATTTTGAGACTTCAGCTCCAGAGGATCCCATGCCCTCTTCTGGCTTCTGCGGACACTACACACATGTGGTACAAATACAAGCAAGAAAACATAAACACAGAAAATAAAATATACTTATTTTTATTTTTATTTTTAAAAGAAAAAAACTAGGGGGCTGGAGAGATGGCTCAGAGGTTAAGAGCACGGACTGCTCTTTCCAAAGGTCCTGAGTTTAATTCCCAGCAACTACATGGTGGCTCACAACCATCTATAATGAGATCTGGTGCCCTCTTCTGGCCTGCAGGTGTACATGCAGGCAAAACATTATATATAATAAATAAATAAATAAATCTTTAAAAAAAGAAAAGACTATGAAGAGTTCTTATTTTAAAAAGCACATAAACATTAGCTGGGCAGTGGTGGCACATATCTTTAATCCCAGCATTTGAGAGCCCAAGGCAAGTGGATCTCTGAGATTGAGCCCAGCCTGGTCTACAGGGCAAGTTCCAGAACAGCCAGGGTTACAGAGAAGCCCTGGGTGGGTGGTGGGAGGGAGTATCCATAAACAAAACAGCCACACAACTGAAACCTCTAATGTTAGGCGCCAAGTCCTTTGTTACAGTGATGGAAATCTGACTACCATAATATTCTAAGTCAGAGGGTGAAGGCATCCTGTCATCTTGCCTTGACAAAGCCAAAACCTCAAAAAGAACAGCTGTCACTACACCAACTAGCTGTCTTAAAAGGCCCTTAACCGTTAATATTTCAAAAGCCACATCAATGTATTATGTCGAGAGAAGAAAATAGAGACTGTATGGTCAGGTATGGTAATACAGCCCTAGAACTCCAGCACTTAGAAACTGAGGCAGGAATAATTCAGTGAGTTCTGGGCTAGCTTAGGCTACATGGTGACACAGCATCTCAGAAAAACAACAAAGACTCCAACAATGTAACTTGCTTCCTGCAAAAAACAATCTCTTAACAGGATTTGCTGGGCCATCCTTAGCAAATATTTATAAATAGCTTACTATAAATAAATAAATGCATTTATAAAAATCACTAATAAATAAAACATGCAATCATGCACAATGTGCAGAAGTGAAACATGCTTCGCTTCCTAACAGACCTGATTTGTTTCTGCCTTTGCTAGAAGCCAAAGGCAAGAGCTCCCTCCTCCCCAACACTGTAATAAAGCTCTGACAAACAGATCTAAGTCACACGCTGACAACAACCTGAAAATCACAGGCAACTCGGCACTTAAAATTTCCCTCCAGGATATTTGTCTCCTTGTAAAAACGCCATTTATTTATATTTATAGACAACATAATCTCAGATGTGATACGACAACCAAGTAAACTAGCATTTTCCAACAAGAGCAGAGGAACTGCCTGGGAGAGGAGACAGCTCTGCCACTGTGAGTTAGACACGCTCATTTGTACACAAGGATAAACAAGGGAACGACACAAGTGAACGAGAGAGGACTAATGTGAAGGTCTGTAATCAAATCTATTTACAAGCCAAGCAGGACAAACAAAATCTAATTCTGGAGCTCCAGCTGGTGAAAGTTTGGCCTCTGTAAATGGATCTGACTGTCCTAGTGCTATGATTCCCTGGAACATACTAAAATCCAATTAACAGGGAGATTTCATTACAAAGATTAAAAATAATTTACTTAGCAATAAGTGAAACCTAAGCAGGGAAGCTGGTGTGTGAAGTCTTAGCGCATATATGAACTGCCTTTTCAACGTTCCTTGAGTCAAACCCTGCCATGCTGTCTTGGTTTGGAAAAATGGAGGACGGTTCACTTGCTAAGGCTTCAAAATACTTGTTAATTAAACGAGTGGAAAAGCAGTGTGCTAAATCAGATCATCTCTACATATACACAGAAAAACAAAACTGCTGGAGAAGTCAGGAGTCTCGAGATTTGTTACCAATAAAGCCTTTCAGAATCAATACGAGTCAAACCATGTTTCTTGTTTGTGTATGCACTAAGAAATCACACTCAAGCCGAAGCATCCTGTGGGGAGAGGTGGCACAGGCAAGTAAGTTATTAAAGAATGAAAAAGCAGGTTGCATAAATGTATACCCAAAACTGCATGTGTCTGCTGGAATGCACAAGCTTGCCCAATGCGGCTACATAAAGAGGGAACATCCAGACATTCACTGGGGTGACTTAAAATAATGTTAATCTAAATATATCACCCCTGCTCAAAATCCATAATCTTAAATTCTTTAATATAAAATCCTATCATCAGCAGTTGGTGGTGGCACATGCATTTAATCCCAGCACTCAGGAAGCAGAGACGGCTGTGAGTTTGAGGCCAGAGTAATTGCAGGACAGCCAGGGCTGCACACAGAGAAGCCCTGTCTCGAGATAAAAAGCAAAAAACATAAACATAAACAAACCATAGCAACAAAACAAAGTCCTAATATGCAAATCAGCACTGGTTCTCAATAAATATAATCAACTCCAGCAGACAGTCCCCTCACTTCAGAGGCACTTCTGATGCAGCCATACCGCGCTTCCCCGGCGGCCTTCCCCGGCGGCATCTGTAGGAAGCTCTCCTCAGACCCCGGTGGCATCTGTAGGAAGCTCTCCTCAGACCCCGGTGGCATCTGTAGGAAGCTCTGACAGACACTTACGCTTCTTGCCTCACACATAGAACTACCAGACTCTAAATTATGCGAAGAAAAATATCATACCAATCCCTAATAATATTTTCTGCTATTTTCCCAAGTTTTGGTCACTGACCTTACATAACAACCTAGAAAGTATAACGCCTCCACTTTTTCCTCAATTAACAGCCATTATAATAACTACAACTTCCAAAGCAGTGCCAACAGAAGTACTCTAAAATTAGCAGGAAAAAAACAATTCTACAGGGGAAAAAGAAGTGAAGACAAAGAACAACCTAACTTCTTCAATCAAACAGCACCTGCTGGTGAAACTGTGTGCGGGGTGGCCTCTGGCAAACACACTCAAGGCCCTCGGCTCACTAAAAGCTTAAGGGAGGCACATGTGTGCAGCACAACAAACATCTGCAGTTTCTTAACTGAGAAAACTTCACTAGTCAATGGTTTACTATAAGCACTTCTTCCTTTTTCTGTAACTTGGGAAATTAATGTAGTTAAACTTATTTTTTAAATTCCAATAAATACTCTAAGACAGATTTAATCAAATTGATGATGAAAAGTATGTCCTGAAGCTGAACAGTAAGCCTGGATGCTAATATAAACAAAAATACTTGACATGCACACAATTTCTTCAGTCCTTCTCATGTTTAAAAAGCATTACATGGGACTAAAAAGATGGCTCAAAGGTCAAGAGCACATAGTCGCTTGCAGAGGACCTGCGTCTGGTACCCGCAACCACAAAAGCGGCGCACAGCTACCTGTAAGCCCGGCCCCAGGGTACCCAGTGCCACCTTCTGGTACCCTCAGCTATCTGCACTCCTATGCACAGACCCCGAACAGACCGTGAACATACACATAATTAAAAGCAAAATCAATCTTTTTTTTTTTTTTTTTTTTTTTTGGTTTTTCGAGACAGGGTTTCTCTGTGTAGCCCTGGCTGTCCTGGACCCGCTTTGTAGACCAGGCTAGCCTCAAACTCACAGAGATCCACCTGCCTCTGCCTCCCGAGTGCTGGGATTAAAGGCGTGTGCCACCACGCCCGGCTTCTTTTTAATTTTTAAAAGTACTACACAACAGAAATAAAATGTAGGCCACATATACAATCTTAAAGTGGCTGCTTCTTTAAAAGGTTAAGACTGGTACTGTAGCTCAGTAATGGTGTTCCTCTAGCACGCTCAAGTCCTAGGTTTCACTCCTAGCACCTCAAAAAAAAAAAAAAAAGTAAAAACAAATCAAATTAATTTTAACAGTGAACTTTTGGGTTTTGTTTTAGGGGGGATTGTTCTGTTTTTAGTTTTGTTGTTTTTCAGACAGGGTCTCACTATATAGCCCTAGCTTGCCTGGAACTCACTATGTAGTCTCACAGAGAACCCCCTGCCTTTACTTCCCCGGTGCTAGTATTAAAAGCTATGGCACCAAGCCAGCAGCAATGGTTTCAACCCAGAAGCAAACAAACAGGGCACTGGGCAGGTGAAAGCAGGGATCAGAATCAGGATCGCCCTTGGCCA
Source organism: Acomys percivali (assembly GCA_907169655.1). NCBI lineage: Eukaryota > Metazoa > Chordata > Mammalia > Rodentia > Muridae > Acomys > Acomys percivali. The sequence goes on along the minus strand of OU015747.1, from coordinate 5,984,926 downwards.
CAGCAAACCCACAGCCTGGGCCACAGGACACCCTGTCTTCAAAATAGAATAAAACTAGTTTCTACACTTCAACTTTTTGGGGCTAGAGAGATGGCTCGGCAGGTAAGAGAACACAGTGCTCGTACAGAGAAGCCAGGTTCAATCCCAGCCTCCACGTGGGAGCTCACAACCATCTGAAACTCTAGCAGTCCCAAGGCATCAGACACCCCTTCCAGCCTCCTCAGGTACCAGGCACAAACATGGTGCATCCTGTGCGAAGACAGAGTACCACAGACTGCTAACCATCACAGTAGGTGGGCCTGGCAGCCAGTCTGAGTCAGCTTGAAGACCCGGGGAAGGGCAGGTGGGGAGAGGGCTGGTGAGTGCGCACTGGGAACGCCTTAGAGAAGCAAGGCAGGAAGACCCGCCCACGACAGGCAAGACTAATTACAGGGTGTATGACCTTGGACTAGATAAAAAAGGAGGACTGGAGAGCCAGGGTTGGGGGCACACGCCTTTAATCCCAGCAGAGACTGGGATCTCTGTGAGTTCGAGGCCAGCCTGGTCTACAAAGCAAGTCTAGGACAGCCAAGGCTACACAGAGAAAACCCGTCTCAGGGGAAAAAAAAAAAAGGAGGAAGTGAGATGAGCACAGCATTCACCTCTCTGACCCCGGTGGTGAGTGCAACTGGGGCAGCTTCATGACGGTCCTGTTGCCATGACTTCTTCACTGTGCCAACTCAAACTAGGAACCAAAATAAACCCTTCTCCCTTAAATTGTTAGGAGTTTTATCACAGCAACAGAAACGTAACTAAGATGACGATGGGTGATGACGGGTACACCGTATCCCAAACTGTTTGGCTAAGAGGAGGACAATGCTCACTCTTACACACACGGCACGACCTGAATGGGACAAGCACTGAGTCAGATGTAGTGGCGCACACCAGTAATCCCAGCACTCGCGGACACTAGGGTAGAGGGCCGGTGTGAGTTCAAGGCCAGCCAGGGCTGCATATAGCAAGACAATGTCGCAAAAAAAAAAAAAAAAGGAACAGGAGTGGGGGCACTGTCTAATGGTGATAAAAATCTCATAAAATGGGCTAGAGAGATGGCTCAGAGGTTAAATGCACTGACTACTCTTCCAAAGGTCCTGAGTTCAATTCCCAGTAACCACATGGTGGCTCACAAATATCTAAAATGAGCTGTGGTGCCCTCTTCTGGCTTGCAGGCAGAACATTGTATACATAATAAATAAATAACTCTCACACACACACACACACACACACAAAATCTCATAAAGCACATACCTCTTATCAAGCTGTTTCCCTTAACCCTCCCACACATTCAATGTCACAAATACAATGGGTCTACAGATGTTTAGCAACAGAGCAAAAAGTTTAACATGCCAATCTGTCCCTCTTGTAAGAAACACATCCGTCTGTTCATGGGCTAGAGAGATGGCTCGCCATTAAAGAGGCTCCTGCTAGGCAGCCATGGTGCACACCTTTAATCCCCAATGCTTGGGAGGCAGAGACAGGCAGATCTCTGAGTTCAAGGCCAGCCTGGTCTTGAACAGTTCCAGTTCCAGAACAGCCAGGACTACACAGAGAAACCCTGTCTGAGGGAGGAGGAGAGGACAAAAAAACAATGTTAGGATAATCTCCTTGTGCACTGTGTAAAGGCTGCCATGTATTATTCAAATGCTGGTTTCCAAACTGGCAGAGTTGAGTACAGGCCAGAATTTGGTAAAAGATGTATTTATTATTTATACAGTATTCTGCCTGCACGTACACCTGCAGGCCAGAAGAGGGCATCAGATCTCATTATAGATGGTTGTGAGCCACCATGTGCATGCTGGAAATTGAACTCAGGGCCTTTGGAAGAACAGACAGTGCTCTTAGCCTCTGAGCCATCTCATCAGCCTCAGTCTCAGTGTTTTTTAAACATTCTTCTCCATCACCTTCTGAATGGTTTAACAAAGAGCTGAACGGGACACTTCCAGCAGCAATTGGAACTCTGGGAAAGATTCAGGCACAGAATTTCACCAGCCAGATGCAGAGGAAGGAAGCAGGTGCCAGGACTTAAGAGAGGTGGGAGGCAGCGGCAGGCAGATCGAGGCCAGCCTGGTCTACACAGTGAGTCCAGGACAGGCAGGGCTACACAGAGAGACCCTGTCTGGGGTGCTGGAGGGGGGACAGAGAGGGGGTGTGACGAGCCCTGTGGCAGAACAGAGAGTAATATAGATGGGTTAATTTAAGCAATATAAGCTAGTTGGGAACAAGCCTAAACTAAGGCCAAGCTTTCATATTAATAAAAACTCCCCGTGTCATTACTTGGGTGGCTGGCTGGTGGGTTAAGACAGTCTGGCAATAAAACAGAACAAAAAACAAGAGGACCAGCTACTCTTCCACCACAGTTCTGATACTCAATATAGAGGCTCACAGCCAGCTCTAAGTCCAGTCCCAGGAAATCTAACACTCTTGTGTGGCCTCCACAAACACAGATATATATGCAGACAAAACACCTATATACACAAAACAAAATTATTTTAATTCCCTTAGGGGCTGTGGATTTAGCTCAGTGGTAGAGCACTTGCCTAGCAAGAGCAAAGGCTTTAGGGTCAGTCCTCCGCTCCGGGAAGGAAAAAAAAAAAAAGGACAAAATATGCCCCCAGGGCTAAGAATACAGCTCAGTGATGCAGTGTGTTTACCCAGCTTGCACAAGGTTGTGGGTTGGATCCTCATCAGTAACTAGATCCTTACCACACAAAAAAATTCCAAGGATGATGACCCCTTCCTCTGATAGGTACAATTCGAAAAAGACAAAAGGAATGTGGTTAGTATCTTACCTGTCTCAGAAATGTATGTAACAGGATCCTTCCGAGAAATTTTACCAGGTTTAGAAGACAATGCCAATTTTTCTGTTTTCTTTTTTGCTTTTTTCACCTGTTCCGTCTCCTCTGGCTCTGAATCTACAAGAGAAAAATTAAAACTATGAAAGGAAACATCAGTGTATTTTTAAAGTGATCATTATGAGCCAATGCCTCAAGGAGCATGTCTTGAATGTTTATTTATCCGGGACCATAATTCAGTGGGAAAAGGTCCCTGCTGCCAAGCCTGGTGACCTAAGCTTAGTCCTTAGGAAGCACACAGCAGAAGGCTAGGAGGTGAGGAGTTAAGACAGAGTCTCTCTCTGCTAAGTAGACCAGGATGGCCTCAACCTCACGGCTGCGTGCTGGGATTAAAGGAGTGTGCCTTCCTACACTCTCAGTCTCTCTGCAAATCTCTTCTGCCTCCTCCTGCTCCTCAGACACACTGGGCCCATCTTATTTAGTCCCCTTTGCCCTATGGCCTGGCAGGCTCACGGGCTCCAGGACTCGGATTGTGGATTTGGGGAGCTGTCACTCTGATTACTCTGCCTCTTTGGCCAGACTACAGAATGCAAGTTAGAGCAAAGCATGAGCACCTGACAGGGCCTGGTACAAAGGAGACCATTCATAAACTCACTGTCCTTCCTCTTCCTGTCAATACATCTAAAAGTTCTAGTTGGTTTGGGGTTTTGGTTCTGAGACAGGGGTTCACCACAGCCCCGGCTGGTCTGAGATCCCCCTGCACTGCTTCCTGAGTGCTGGGATTACAGGTATGTCATCATACCCAGATCACACTGCTTTAAATTAGTGTTTAATATAACTATTTCCAAGATGAAACTCAAAGAATACAGATACACACTTTCAACATCCTCATGATAAAGTGCAGTGAAGAGCACTTAGTAAATACTCAAGTAATTTGAAAAAATCAGTCATGAGCTGTACTCTCACTGTGAAAGTCACAACAGCCTACAAGCTGTGACACATCAGCAGTTCCAGCTACTGCAAATCACACAGGAGAGCACTTGAGCCTAGAAGGTTGGACCAGCCTGGGCAACACAGGTAGGACCCATCTCAATTAATGAATTAGTTAGCATCATTAAAATGAAGAAAAACCAAAAATATTAACAATACACAAATGTTTTCTGAGGCACATTGTGGAGGAATGCTAAGTGAATGTATCAACCGTCAATAAAGCGCTGTTTAGCCAATCAGCTGGGCAGAAGGACAGGAAGTAGAAGGCGGGACTTCCTGGAGGAGAGGAGGAAAGTTTGATGGTTGGAAAGGGACTGAGTTTTTGGACAGTTGGAGGAGGACGGTGGGAACTTGTTGCAGACCAGCCCAGGGGTCATAGTGGCAAGTGCTTGTTATATATGTGTGTTATAAGGTTTAGAGTGTTTTGTTTAGTTTACGAGTAGATTAGAATCAGTTCAGACTCTACCCGGCAAAGTGCTGGCAGCTTTAAAGTACGTTTCAGTCTCCCTGTGTCAGTTATTTGCTTTGTAGGTTAAACGGACACAAAATACTGTAACAGACATTATTTTACACCCACTAGGAGTAATGGCACATGCCTGTAACTCCAGAATCTAGGAGGTGGAGGTGTAAGACCAGGAATCGAGTCATCATAAGCCACACAGGAATTCAAGTCCAACGTGGGTCACGTGGAACCTTGACTCAAGGGGAAGGGGGGCTACTTAGGAGTCTAGGCAACATCGAAACAGCATATTTCACATTTCAGTACCTAAGCAGGGCCGGGTACACTCAGTGGTAGAGCGCTCGCCTACCCAGGGCTGGGGTACA
>OU015747.1:5949188-5980270 GCA_907169655.1 Acomys percivali | reverse complement strand
GCCTACCCAGGGCTGGGGTACACTCAGTGGTCGAGCGCTCGCCTACCTGCAGAGGGACTCAGTTCAATCTCTGGCATCACAAAAGAACTAAATGAATAAGAAAGCTATATGCATAAAAAGTACTGTTCCCCATCTCAAAACTGTACTAAAGAAAATCCTCTTAAACTGTGTTTATTACTTTTTTAACAGAAATGAAATTACAAAAATCTTCTATCACACATAGAAAATCAACTTTGGATATTTGCTTTGGGGTCAGCAAGATGGTTCAGCAAATAATGACGCCTACCACCACACCTGATAACCTAAAGTCAATCCCCAGGAACTACACAGTGACAGTAGAGACCAGAGTCCCCCAAGTTGTCCTCTGACCTCCTCACAGGCCGTGGTACACATGCCTATATATGCACAAATTAATTAATTAAATATAACCAATATTTGATCTCACAGCAGCATTGTTTGGTACTTTTTTATTTTTCTTTTCAACTTCTAAGAACCTCAGCTTGAAAGAAAAATTATTGTGAATATATTTGACAATGTGGGCTGAGAATACAGATCAGTGGAAGGACACTTGCTTAGCATGTGTAAGGCCTTAGAGCTGATCCCATCCATCAGTCACTGGATGGACGGATGGATGGATGGGTGGACGGATGGACAGATGACAGACATTCACAGTACATCTGAGACACACTACATACTCGAGTGTGTAGAAGCCTCTAATACATTCAAATATTTAAAACTGTTGCAAGTACTACATACCTGAGCTCTCTTTACACAGCATTTACTCATGTCACACTCATGACACAAACATCAGCTTGGAAAAGAGTTACATGGTAACGAAAGACTTTTAAGCGTTCAAAGGTCCTCAGAAAAATTACCTGAATCATAGATGATCCTCTTTTTTTTGTTGTGCTGCTTTGGTCTGGAGGCATCTTCTTTACAGGAAGTGTTAACCTGTAGATGGCAGGGCATAGTTAGAATGAAGGAAACCTACACAACTGAGCTAGCACCCTCGTTAGACTTGGGCTGAGTGCTTTCTTTTTTTTTTTTTTTTTTTTTTTTTTAATTTTTTATTAATTTATTCTTGTTACATCTCAATGGTTATCCCATCCCTTGTATCCTCCCATTCTTCCCTCCCTCTCTCATTTTCCCCTTATTTCCCTCCCCTATGGCTGTTCCTGAGGGGGATTTCCTCCCCCTGTATATGCTCATAGGGTATCAAGTCTCTTCTTGGTAACCTGCTATCCTTCTGAAGTAATTTTGCCCCATGGAAACATCCGTTGATATCTAAAGATATTGTTTAATCACAAAATAGGAGATGGGATTTTTTAATGACATCTAAAGTACAAGAGAGTGCTACTGTACAACAGATACCTAGGCCAAAGTGTCAGGACAAGACCAGAACTGCATCAAGAGGGAAGACTTACAGAAAAATCTACACACTCAGCACAACCCACACATAACAGAGTAAAGGGATGTCAAACATTGCAGGGTCAAACAATGCTGCATTATTAGATCTTGAATGTCCCTGAATGCCTTCATCTCCAGGGTGGTGCTCCTGAGGGGTCGCAGAGCCCAGTGGAGCCCCTTAATGGGGAGGAGAGAGCCCTAACGCTTCCTCTCCGTTTCTGGCTCTTGGTCATGAGGACACTCTACTCTGCTACACGCGCCCACCATCACGTGCTGCTTCGTCAGCGATGAGCAGACAGACACAGACTGGAAACCTCCAAAACGCTGCACCAAAAAGCCTTGTCTGTACAAGTCAATTATCTCAAATATGTGGGATTTTGAGATAACACACAGGACAAGTGCTTCTTAAAACTATAAGATAAAAACAGAAATAAGAGCTAAACTGGCAGTCCACCACGCATGCTGAGAAACTGAAGGCTAAACATATGTGTAAATGTCACATCTCTCACATGCTCATATTTTCCCAAAATGCATCAAGAAAGTAGACAGAAAAAAAATGGTCACTCAGAAGAGGAAATATCTATGTATTTCTGTCCATTAAAACAGAACTTCAAAAACATAAGAATAACCAACTAGCTTCAAAAGATCAGACGCATGGACCATTACTATTTACAGATACAACGAAGAACTAGGTCGGGAAGAGTAAACTAAGGCAATCAGAGTAACTCTGCCATGCGAAGGCAAATCTCTAGAAAGAAAGCTCAAATTCTTCCTATAAATTCTGTCCAAATATCCTGCTTTCCAGTACTGTTTTTATAAAGTATCCCCTAGTACTTAGAAGGTAAACATTTTAAAAGGCTAAATTAAAAAACTAAACCAAAATTTCACCTGCTGTCCATCGGAAACAAGAATTTAGAGCCTGAGTTTGGTCAAGTACATACTAAGCCAAAAAACCAACACTCTTTAGAGAAATGTAACAGAATCTAAAATAGTAAAACCAAAGTAACAAAAAGACAAGAGATGCAACCTGTGGGTTAAGTACGTGGACAAGGAGTCACAGGGCTCCAGACACTGATCAGCATCACTGCAGTGTCTGTGTGAGCTCCTCTGGATGGGCTCAACATGTAGCTCAGTGAGATAAGAAGTGTCCCTGCCCAGAGTAGTTGAGCCTTATCAAATCAGCTGGTCCTGGGAAGAAAAGCTAACCCTCCCTGGAACGAGAGAGACTCCTTCCTGCCTCACTTCTGAAGAGGACATCAGTTTTTCCCTGCCTCTGCACTAGAACCGGACCATCACTGCTTCTGGTGGCCTCTGGTCTACCAGATTAGACCCATGTGCCCAGCTATTCTGATCCTCAGGCCTTACACCTGGACGGGAACTCTAACGTCAGCTCTCCTGGGTCTCCAACTTACGAACTGTAAATCTTGTCAGCTTCTACAACCCTCTGGAGGCAATTCTTAGTAATAAATCTACTTATGCTCATACTATTGGTCTGCTTCACTGGAAAGCCTGACCTATAAAGATTTTTGGTTCTGAATGGAAATCTGCTATTAAAAATTAGATACTGAGTAGAGACTGGAGGGATTTTGAGATACATACTAGAAAAAAGGCCCAGAATATAAAAGCGCTTTTAGAAAGGAACTATGAGTGAAAACATGAGTCCAGTGAGGGCTCATGGAAACAAGACCTACAGTGCAAATTTCTCGTCTCAGAAAGCATGTCCACGGTCGTAAGCAGCATGCTGATAAGTGTTTAAATGGGGAGTCTAGCTCAGTGCGACAGAGTCTTGCCTAACTTACACAAGGCCCTACATTTGGTCCTCACTGTCACCATAATAAAATTTAAAGGAAAATGAAAGTTAAAAGCCAGCATACATGTTTTCTGATGGAAACTATAATAGGCTTTTAAAAACCACAGTAGAGACCTTGGATAGAGCCAGGCAATGCTGTCACATGCCTTTAGCCCCGGCACTTGGGAGGCAGAAGCAGGCAGATCTTATGCATGGCAGGTGCACAAAGCTTCAGAGCCCCTGCTAAGTGGAGTTACAAATGCTCCTGAGCCATCTTGTGGGTGCTAGGAGTCGAACCCAGGCCCTCTGAAGAGCAGCCAGTACTCTAAACCACTGAGCCAACTCTCTAGCCCAAAATGCAAAGTTTTAACAACTAAAAAAGGAGGTAGCCGGACATGGTGGCGCACTCCTTTAATCCCAGCACCTGGGAGGCAGAAGCAGAGGCAGGTGGATCTCTGTGAGTTCGAGGCCAGCCTGTTCTGCAAAGCGAGTCTAGGACAGCCAAGGCTACACAGAGAAACCCCTGTCTCAAAAAACCAAAAACCAAAAACAAAAAAACAAAAACAAAAGGAGGTAGCGGGGAGGAACCACAGGACTAAGGACAGCAAGCTACACTAGCTAGACATATTAGCCTATGTAATACCTTCTTCCTCCTCTGTTACCCAAACTGAAATGTCTAGTTATTCAACCTGTACAAGGTTAGGAGCGAGGCCATCGGACATCTCACACATACAGACTTGGTGCAGAGACCGACCTTGGCTTCCTTTACTCCTTTCTTTCCTTTGACAGTTCCCTCCGAAGGTTTTGGTTTCTCGGTCTTCTTTACTGTCTCATTTACAGGCTTTTTTCCACTTGGTATAACCCCAAAGAATTTCCGAATGTCCTAAAAACAGAAGAGGAGACATGTAAATATTAAATATGTAACATCCAGCACTCAGGAGGCAGAGGCAGGCGGATCTCTGTGAGTTTGAGGCCAGCCTGATCTACAAAGTAAGTCCAGGATAGCCAAGGCTACACACACACACACAAAAAAAAAGTGTCTCAAAAAATCAAAAAAAGAAAAGAAAAACGAAAACAAACAAACAACAAACAAACAAACGAAAAATAAGAACGTTGAAAATTTTTTTTCTACATGATTCTTCTCAAACTCTAAGGAAAAAGGCTGGTGCCTATTATAATATGCTCTTTCATTATGCAATTCTAAGTTAAATGTAGAATTTGAAGTAATTACTTAAAAACTTTACAATATAACAACATTAAAAGCATTCTGTTCCCTTATCATTTTCATATATGTTTTTTGTACCTTTCTTTTTTGTTTTGTTTTTATTTTGTTTTGAGACAAGATCTGACTATGTAGGCCAGGTTGGCCTCCAACTCTTAAGAGACTTCGGCCCTCTTCCCAGGGCTGGGGTTACAGGTGTGCACCAGCACACCCAGCTCCCTACCTTTCCCTAATTTAGTTTTGAAGAAGCTACTGTAGAAAGGAAAGTGAATAGACCATAGAATCAAGAAGCCTGGGTTTGAATCTGTGCTCTAGTGCATTATACTTGTGTGATGTCAGACAATTTCAATCTTTATAAAGCTTAAACATGCATCTGGTATCATTGTGGCTCAGCAAAAAACTACTCCACTCCATTTCTGAGCTACTATCCACTCACACCTCTGAAACGTCCCCTTTATAAACTGTTTATAAACAAAGGCATAAGATTTCAGATCTTCCATTCCAGATGTCCTGGTATATAAAAAGTTCTAATTTATCAGTTAAAGATAAATTTAAAAAGTAATGCTGCCAGGCTGGTGGCATGTGCCTGTAACCAGGTGGCAGAGGCTGGAGGATCACGAATTCAAGACCAGACTTGGCTACATAGCAAGTTTTAGGCTAGTTTGAGACTTTGTCTCAAAAATAAACAAACAAATAAATACATAAATAGAGAGCCAATGTGATGGCTCAGCAAGTGAAAGCTGAGCTCAGTCTCTGGAACCCAAGTAAAAGTGAAAGGAGGGAGAGTTGACCTCTGACCTCCACATGTACGTGATATATGTGCACCCACATGAACATCTCACAAACACACAAACACATACACAATAATATTAATAATAATAAAAGTTTAAAGCAAGTGAATAAAACAAGCCGAGAGCCCTGGGCTATAAAACTCAAGACATTTGTGTCAAGCGGTGAAGAATAGAACAATAAAGAAAGTCGTAGTCATATGTATAATTTGCCAAGAATTGAGCTTGAGGCTGACTACTTTATTGCTTCTGGAGGAAATGACAGTTTCTAATCAGTCTCACTTTTTAAAATTATACAGTGATTCTTCACTCCAACAGGGAAGATTACTTAAACGCATACAAAGGAAAGAAAAAGAGAAAAGAGCAGAGAAAATGCAGGTGACTTCCTGGAAACAGCAAAAGCTAAGTTAATAAGCAGAGAGCAAACAAGATGGCTTGAAGAGTAAAGGTGCTGGCTGTCTGCCACCGGAGTCTATTCCAGAAGGACAGAATGGCCACAAGTTGTCCTGTGACTTCCACACCCAAACCTCAGCAAGCACACGTGCAAAAAGAAACAAATTTTAAAAATTATGATAATTAAGGTCCTGTTTTTCAACTAGTTTTTACATCATAGACTACAGAAAACAGGAGATTCGGAGACTGGGACAACTGGCAGACTGAGCACTGCCACATGTGTGCGCGCAGCGTGGCTAGCTCCCTTCTCCCTAAGGTGCTCTATCTGCTCACATTCCTTCTGGGCCTTTCTCCTTACTCCACCCTCTCTCAATCCCTACACAAAGGTGAAGAAATCACAACACCCCACCCTATCCCAATAGATGCTAAAAACCTACACTCATGCCAAAGAATCCCCACTAGCGCAGAAGCGCCTCACACCAGCTCTGCAGGCCTGTCTCCACTGGGAGGCACTGAGGCCTTAAGCACACACACACAAGGTGAGCAGCTTGCTGATTAGCTTATGGATGGTGGTTATCACCCTCCTGAGCAGCAACAGTTCCTGTCTAATACTCAGGTTCTCACAGCCTCAACGAATGCAGAACAAGCCACTCATACCCCAAATAAAGGGTCAAGCCTCTCCCGCAGCTGCCAGTGAACCTTCTGCTGGGTAGTGAGTAAACACAGGGCTTGACTCTTTTTCTACATGTATTTACTCTATGCGTATGTATACGGGTACACATCTGTGGAAGTCAAAGAACAACTTTCAGAAGTCAGTTCTCTCCTTCCACCACTTGGGTCTCAGGAATCAAACTCAGGTCATCAGGCTTGGCAGCAAGTGCCTTTACTCGCTAATTAATCTAACCAACCCAAGAAAAAGAAATTATTTTTTAAGTTTACTTTCATATTTTTGACAATGGAAAGACCTTCTAAGCACACTATTGTGAGGTCAAGCAACCATAAACACAGGTTTGACACTTGTGGTGATACCAGTAATCTCACTGAGAAGGTGGAGGCAAAAGAATTGAGTTCAAGGCCAGCCATAGTAAGTCCCTATCTTAAAAACAGAAAGCTAAGCTGGACATGTGGTTGAGAGAGTAGAGAGGCTGCCTGCCAGGGATGAAGGCCTGGGTTCTACCGCAGCACTACATAAAAGCAGGTGTGATGGCACCCAGGAGCGGGAAGCAGGAAGACCTATGTAAGTGAACCCCTACCTCAAACAAATTAACTAAAAAAATTTGATTACAGAAAAATGAAACAGAAGATACCATAAACAAAGATATCTACAATATAAAAATATATATAAATGGGCTTCTACAAATCAATAAAAGACAATCAAACAACTAAATAAAAGCTAATAATAAGCAAATTAGAAAAGAAACATAAGTACCAACACAATATGCATATACCTTTTCTTCCAATAATTACATTTCTAAAATAAATGATAGGGGATGAAAACCACATACTAAGGCCGGGCATGGTGGTGCACACCTTTAATCCCACCACTCAGGAGGCAGAGGCAGGCGGATCGCTGTGAATTTGAGGCCACCCTGGTCTACAAAGCGAGTTTAGGACAGCCAAGGCTAACACAGAGAAACCCTGTCTCAAAAAACAAAAACAAAAGAAAGAAAAAAAGAAAAGAAAAGCACACACTGCTCTTGCAGAAGGCCTGAGTTTGGCTCCCAGCACCCACAGCTCATGGCTCATAATGGCCTGCAACACTAGCTCCAGTGGATCCAAAACCCTCTTCTGGTCCCCAAGGTCACCTGCTCTCACAGGCACATACATGCACATACCTACACACAGATACCCACACATATAAATAATTTAAAAATATAAATCTTAATAAGTATAAAGGAGCTGAGCATAATAACACACATCTTAAATGCTAGCACTTGGGAAGCAGAGCAAGCCTTCAAGTCTCGAGGTCTTGAGTGGAGGCCAGCCTGATCTACAGAGTGAATTCCAGGCAGAAAGAATGGGAGCCAGGGAGGAGGGCAGAAGGAGGGGAAGGAACTAAGTATAACTCCCTTTTTTTTCCTCTTGGTGATTATTACTTTAAAAAACAGGAAATTCAAGCAAGATAGACAAAAAAATCCACAAAAGTTACATTTTAACTAAAAACATGATAACCAAAAATAAGCCAGGCGTGGTGGCACACACCTTTAATCCCAGCGCTCAGGGAGGCAGAGGCAGGCACACTGCTGTGAGTTCTAGGTCAGCCTGGTCTACAAAGTGAGTCCAGGACAGCCAAGGCTACACAGAGAAACCCTGTCTCAGAAAAAAAGAAGATCCTTCTGAGAAGCACAGGTGGCACACCTGACACCTCTGAAATCTCCAAATCCCCAACCAAGCTTCCACCTGACTCTGACTACCTACTCACTATTCCCATAACTGTAAGGGCTGTGCAAAAACAGACATACCCCACCACTAGGCGCTCTTTCCTTGACTCTTCTGATCCTATACACGCATAGGAGGCACAGTGTCAGGGACTCAAAATACAAAATGAGCACACCTTTATGAGAAAAAAAAGCCGGGCGGTGGTGGCGCACGCCTTTAATCCCAGCACTCGGGAGGCAGAGGCAGAGGCAGGTGGATCGCTGTGAGTTCGAAGCCAGCCGGGTCTACAAAGGGAGTCCAGGACAGACAAGGCTACGCAGAGAAACCCTGTCTCCAAAAAAAAAAAAAAAAGAGAGAGAGAGAAAAAAAGCCCTCGTGAAGCTACTTTAGAAACAAGTAAGTAAATAAAGACTTAAATACATTCTGGTGCAAAGACAATGGCAGCCATAAGGCTATCAGAGTACCAGAACCACCTGGCACAGGCTCCCAGGGGCAACACCTACATAGGGCCTTACTACGACTAGCAGGTGATAGGCATCAAAATTTAAGCTCAGAGACACTTCTGTAGGTTCTACCCAAAAAGCTTAGACACTCCAGATAAGCAGGAAATTAATATTTAATCAACACATGGGTGATTAGTCCTTCACACATGGGCTCGGAGGGACAGTGAAAATGACTCTTGAACCAGGCCCTCTGCCTCTCGCTTTGTCCCAAACACAGACACCCAGCAAAGCCTGCCACTATGCAACAAGAAGAGCAAGCAGGGTCTAAGCCCTCATGAGAATGTGTGCACAGGATCTGAGCATTGCTAAAGCAGGCAATGTCCAACAGTGCCAGGGGAAAGGATCTCCTGCTAGTGATAAAGCTAAATGAGAAGACAGTACCAGGGAAGAAACAGTTCCAAGGAAGGGGGGCGGTAACGTAAGGGATTAAAATTTTAACATAAAACATAGAGCCATCTCCAGAGCCGGATGTGGTGGCGCACACCTTTAATCCCAGCGTGTGGGAGGCAGAAGGAAGCGATCTCTGTGAGTTCGAGGCCAGCCTGGACTACAAAGCAAGTCCAGGACAGCCAGGACTACCAGAGAAACCCTGTGTCATAAAAAACAAAAACAAACAAACAAACAAATCTAGTGATCTAGAAAAACCAGCAAAGTGATCTAGAAATTGACAATGAAGGTGTGACTACTACACAGAGAAGCTCCTCAAGAAATGGAAAGATGGCTGGCCATGGTGGTACATGCCTTTAATCACTTTAGGGCCAGCCTGGTCTACACAGTGAGTTCTAGGACAGCCAAAGCCACATAATAGAGACCTTGTCTCAAAAAAAAGGAAGAAGGGAGGGAGGGAAGATGGGTCAGCTGTGGCAGCACACGCCTTTAGTCCCAGCTTAGGCAGGTGGCTTTCTGTGAGTTCTAGAGCAGCCTGGTCTACATAGTGAGTTCCAGGCCCAGTCAGGACTTCACAGAGATCTTTTGTCTCAAAAGAAAAGAAGGGAGGGAGAAAACGAAGGAAGGAAGGAAGGAAGGAAGGAAGGAAGGAAGGAAGGAAGGAAGAAGGAAGAGATGGGGAGAGAAAAGGGGGAGGGAAAGGAAGGGAAGGAGGGAAAGGAAGATGCCACTAGGCGTGGAGCTGCACAGCTGCAGTCCCTAGCAGGCTGAAGGTGGGCCACAGGAGGGTCATGAGTTCAAGGCCAGCATCAGCTATCAAAGCAATTCAAGGCTAGTTTACTGTACACGAGACAGGTAGGCAACACCCATAGAAAAGGAAAATGTAGAGTTAAGCAAAGTGATGAGGAAGGCTAGTGAAAAGGACTGCCACGGTAGCCCCACTGCCTTCTTCACAGTTGCCATCAAGTTAAATCCCAACTTGGTCACTCAGTATTCTAGAAAAATCACTGTGCCGGGCGGTGGTGGCACACGCCTATAATCCCAGTACTCGAGAGGCAGGTGGATCACTGTGAGTTCGAGGCCAGCCTGGTCTACAAAGCGAGTCCAGGACAGCCAAGGCTACACAGAGAGATCCTGTCTCAAAAAACCAAAAAAAAGAAAAAAAAGAAAAATCACTGTCCTCACCAAATTACAGAGGCTGAATGCTGCCATCTAAGACAGGGACCAACCAGCTGAACCAAAGCCTGACTCACTTAGTCTCACAGTGGAAGAAACGCTCACACTTTTCTGGGCTAGTGGGAAGCAACAGCCTACAATCTCGTCTGGCTTGTGGTGGGATACTAGAACAAAACTGACAGGAATTCAAGGAGGAAGGTGCTAGAGGGCTCAGTGGATAAAGCATGTGTTGCTCCTTCAGAGGACAAGAATTCATTTCTCAGCACGCACACAGGACAGCTCCCAACACCTGTAACTCTAGCTCCAGGGGACCAGATGTCCTCTTCTGGCCTTCAACAGGCACCTGCACTCAAAGCAAATACCCACACAGAGATACACATATACGTAATATAAAAATAATAAATCCACAAACAGAAAGGAGAGAGAGAAAATTCAAGGGTGGGCCCAGAAAACTATAGCCAGGCATGGTGGCACTTGCCTTTAATCCCAGCACGCAGGAGGCAGAGGCAGATGGATTGCTATGAGTTCCAGGCCAGCCTGGTCTACAAAGCGAGTTCAGGACAGCCAAGGCTACACAGAGAAACCCTGTCTCGAAACAAACAAAGAATGAGTCAAAACAGATTAGAAAGTGTTAAAAAGAACAGCGCTCAGAACAGGTGTTGCGCATGGCCATTTCAGGAGTAATACCAGGTCAGGTCCCTGGAGGAGTGCTTGGAATGTGAAGGGCATGCCCGCCTGGAATGGCAGGAAGCCCCAGAGGCTCTTGCAGCTATGCAGGATCCAGAAGTGACTGGTCTTTCTGGATGTGGCAGATAAACAGGTAAATATGGCATGAATCTGATCAGCCCAAAGTTATGAGTCTCATCAAGTTTAGAATGAAAGCATCTGGTCATCAGACACAGCCTTAACTGGGAGTATCGCCTGGTGGACACCCGGTAACCAGCATCCTGGCCACGCTGTCACAGGACTGTGCTTGGTGCTAATCTACACCCCTTGCACCAAGTGCAGCTCAACAGTTTACAGTAGTTTGCTAGAAAGGAATGTAGTCAAATGATGTTTTTTCTAGTAAGAATTATAAATTTTCAACTTTTTACAATCCTGGCTTGAACCTAAGGTCTTGCCCACAACCACTACTAAGTTACATATGTTACCCAGGCTGACCTTGAGCTTATTCTGTGTTACCCTGTGGCTGCAATTACATCCTGCACAAACAGAGATGGCCCAACACTTTTTGGGGGCCAGTTGTTTGTCTGGTTTTGGTGGTGTTTGGTTGGTTAGTTGGTTGGTTGGTTGGTTGGTTGGTTGGTTGGTTGGTTGGTTGGTTTTTCAGTTTCTCTGTATAACAGAGCGATGGCTGTCCTGAAACTTTCCTCCTGAATGCTGGGATTAAAGGCATGTGCCACCTACCCAGCTGGTCCAACACTTTAACTACAAATTTTTAAACAGGACAGAGAGATGGCTCCGTGCTAAAGAGCACTCACTGGCTGCTCTTCCAGAAGACCTGTGTTTATATCTCAGCAGCCACATAGTGGCTAACAACCATCTGGGACTCCAGTGCTAGAGAATCCAACACCCTCTCCTGGCCTCTTATGGGCACTGTATTCACATAGTGCAGACATACATGCAGACAAAAACATCCATTCACATAAAATAAAAATAAGTTAAAAAAAAAAACTTTTAGGTAGTTGTACATACTCTTAATCCTAGCACTTGGGGCAGCCAGATCTCTGTGAGTTCAAGAACAGCCTGGTCTACACAGTGAGTTCCAGGTGAGCCAAGACTACTACATTGTGAGACCCTATCTCAAAAAAAAAAAAAAAAAAAAAAAAAAAAGGAGAAACCATAATCAAAAAAAAAAAAAAAAAAAAAAAAGTAAGAGGACATATTAATCACTAAACAAAATAAATATAATGTGTACTAAAGCGATCTTTATCTGGGCACCGCGGCACACACATGTAACCCCAGCACTGGGGAAGCTAAAGCAGGCAGACTAGCAAGTTCAAAGCCAGCCAGGGCTGCATAACAAGTACCAGCCCAGCAAGGGCTAGACAGCAAGGCCCTGTCTCAAGCCCTCCCCAAGGAAATCCTTGACTGGGATTTCTGCTATGACTTTACTTGCTGCTTTTTGTTTTAGGAAAATGTAAGAGGAAGCTAGAGAGACAGCTGAGCTGTAAGAGTGCATGCTGTGCAAACATGAAGGCCTAAGTTCAAATCCCCAAGCCCACACAGAGCCAGGCAGGGCTGCACACATCCATAGTCCCAGCTCTGGGGCTGGCTGGTTCAGGGCTCAGTGAAAGGCCCTATCTCAGAAGAACAGGGGGGGGGGAGTAACAGAGCAGCGTGCCAGGTGTCTTCCTCAGGACTCCTCATGCACTTGGCCCCACACCACATACACACACAAACACACACACTTAAGGATATTAAATTAGCTTTGTGTATTATTCTGAACTATTAAAATTCACCTTCTATATTAGCTCCATATGCCTCACTCTCATGTCATTTTACAATAGTGTGACTATAAAAGACAAAAACTACTTTGACTTTAGTAGGCCATTTCCTCTTCCTTCAAAATTGGTTTTTAGCCACACAAATTACAGTTTTCAGAAATCAAAACTATCACTACACCATTGACATTACTGATTTAGCAAAGTCTAGCACTGTCACAAGCACTTCCCTGAAGAAGACACCATGAGCTAAACATGTGTTTAGTGTGCTAAAGTGTGGTCTGAAAAATCTCTGGACTTTGGGGGGGGGAGGGGGCACAACTGCACGGGACATGACACAGCTGTACAGAGAAGAAGCTACAACAGGTCCCAGGGGAGAAACCACTCTGTGGTCCTCAGATTCCTTCACTCAGTCAGGTCACTATTCAACACTTCTAAAAGCCTTGGAGGGACCAGGATCAGAACTTAGTGCTCAGAAGAAACAAAACCGGAAAGAGCAGATACAAGAGCAGAGCCCCTCCGTCCTCACAGAGCTGCCACCAGTCTCTCTGCTCTTGCGTCTGCCCTCAGGGAACAAAATGAAGGACTGACGGGGAAGAGAGATGGAGGCTAACCGTTGTTCCTGCTGCTGCCGCCTCTCGATCCTACTGACAGACACTGCTCAACAAGGAAAATTCTTTTTTTTTTTTCCTTTCTTCTCTTTTTAGGTTTTCGAGACAGGGTCTCTCTGTGTAGCCTTGGCTGTCCTGGACTCACTTTGACGACCAGGCTGGCCTTGAACTCACAGAGATCTGCCTGCCTCTGACTCCTCAGTGCTGGGATCACAGGCGTGCACCACTGCACCCTGCTCAATGAAAAGTTCTTAATTATGTCCAGAGAATACAATAGAATCTCTCAATTAAACACTCACTGTAAACATTTTCAGGTTCCTGACCCAAAATCACAAAATTACCAAAAAAACTGAGCACAACATGAAAATAATTATCTAATTTAGACTTAAATCAATAAGGTTTCTTTTCACACCAGTTTAACTGGAATAACTAGTGTCTGCGGTTATCCATGGCTGATTCTGACATTTTTCCCTAGCTAACACACTGTGATTGTTGTTTTCATTCATACAGAGGTTACCATTTCCAAACTGATTTCTAATTTAAAATATATCACATTCCACATAACTTAAGTTCAAACCAAAAATAGACCTATAATATAAAACAGTAAAACAATTCTTCGCTAAGCTTCCTTATTGTCATGAAAAAAACTAAAACAAGGTCTCATCATGGAGGCCTGGATGGTCTGGAACTGGCTATGTAGACCAGGCTGGCCTCAGACTCAGATCCATCTGCCTCTGCCTTCTGAGTGCTAAGGTTAAAGGTGTGTGCTGCCACCTCGTCACTCATGAAATATTTTAATAACTGAGACACAAAGTAAGGAACAAAAGACAGAAAAAAAATTTTAATAAGTGTATTTTATTTGATGAGTATAAATGTTTTGCTTGCATGTATGTGTATGTAGCACATACATGCCTGGTATCTGTAGAGACCAGAAGAGGCCGCAGGTCTCCTAGAAATGAAGTTATGGTATGGTTGTGAGCCTCTCTGTGGGCACTGGGACCTGAACCTGGGTCCTCTGCAAAGGCAGCAAATGCTTTTAACCATCGAGCCATCTCTCCAGCCCCTACAACAGTGGTTCTCAACCTTCCTAATACTGTGACCCTTTAATATGGCTCCTCATGTTGTGGTGACCCCACCAATCATAAAACTATTTCTGTAACTACTTGATGACTGTAGTAACTCTTGGTTGCCAGCACCTCTTACCTTCTTTTTCTTTTAAACTGGAAACACAAAGTTTATTCACACATCAAATATTTATGGAGAATTTAATATATGCCAGACTCTACAGAACAGTTCTCTGTCCCTGTGCCCTCCGCTCT
This sequence comes from Acomys percivali, assembly GCA_907169655.1. Taxonomy (NCBI): domain Eukaryota; kingdom Metazoa; phylum Chordata; class Mammalia; order Rodentia; family Muridae; genus Acomys; species Acomys percivali. The sequence continues at coordinate 5,965,852 of OU015747.1, read as the reverse complement.
TGCAGAGACTGTAACAAGTAACTCATTTTGTAAAATATGCCAAAGCGCGCGCGCGCGCGCGTGCGCGCGTGTGTGTGTATACCAAAGAAACAAAACACATGGTCTTTGACCAACATACCAGTAATTTTTAAGCCTGATGAGTTATATTTTCTCCAGAAATATTAAAAAACAAACATGCACACAGAACTCTGAATACAAGTCTGGGATGTAATTTGGGGCAAATAAATGAATTAATAAAATAAATAAATAGGTGTGATTGGTTAAATAAATTGTGGCTGGGCATAGTGATAGGTTTCTGTAATACCAGCACTTGACGGTGCAGGCAGCAGAAGCAGCTTCGCAGTTTGAGGCCTGCCTGGGATGGGGAGGGAGAGAAGGAGAGAGAGACAGAGGGAGAGAAGGAAGGAGGGAGAAAGGGAGGGAAGGAGGGAGGGAGAGGGAGGGAAGGAGGGAGGGAGAGGGAGGGAAGGAGGGAGCGAGGGAGAGAGAGGAAAGTCAATGGGGCTGAAGAGATGGCTCAGTGGTTAAGGGCACTGACTGCCCTTCCTGAGGACCTGGGTTCAAATCCCAACACCCACATGACAGCACTTAACTGTCTACAATTCCAAGATCTGACACTCTCACATAGACATACATGCAGGAAAAAAAAAAACAATGAACATAAAATAATGGTAAATTTTTTTTTTTAAGTCAATGTGCTTAATCCACATAACAAGCCTAGAAGTTGTTAGCCTTGATCCTGATTCACAAACTAAGAAACAGAATGCCAAGAAGCCATTTCTACCAAAGTTTTAAAATTGGGCCAGCAGTGGTGGTGCAGGCCTTTAATCCCAGCACTAAAGAGGCAAGGGAAGACAAATCTCTGAGTTCGAGGCCAGCCTGGTCAGAGCTAGAGAGAAATCCTGTCTCAAAAAATTAAAAAAAGAAAGAAAAAAAATCCAGCTGAGTACCTGTAATGCCAGCACTCTGGGAGGCAGAGGCAGGTGCATCTCTGAATTCAAGGCCAGCCTAGTCTACAGAGTGAGTTCAGGACAGCCAAGGATATACAGAGAAACCCTGTCTCGAAAAAACAAAATAAAAATAAAATAAAATAAAATTGAAGATTAGGACTGAGAGAGCTCACAGTTAAGACACTTCCTATTCTCCCTGAGGGCCTGAGTGAGGTTCCCAACATCCCTATTGCGTAGCCTCCCAGGGCAACTCACACATACAACATTCACTCACACACACAAATACACATAAATGAAAATAAATATTTAAATTGAAGAATATCTTAAACATAAGGGGGATTGCTAGTCAACACTACAATCCCAGCCGAGGGAGCTGAGGCAGGAGGAGCAGGAATTCAAGACGCCTGGGCCACTTGGTGAAAGTGTCTCAATAGAGAGGCAGTTCCCATCTTTAAGGTGTAATTAACGCCTTTAATCCCAGCACTCGGGAGGCAGAGGCAGGAGGATCACTGTGAGTTCCAGGCCAGCCTGGTCTACAAAGTGAGTCCAGGACAGTCAAGACTACAGAGAGAAACCTTGTCTCGGGGGAAAAAAAATTTTTTTTGCAAGATTGTTGCAAATCAGACAACCCAAATGCAATTTTGATAAGCACAGAGCAAAAATAAATTATCAGACTTGGTCAGGTACTAAAAGGGAGAAGGGTACCCTAAATTTTAATCTGTGCCAAAACATTTCCAACTTTGTTTCAAATCTTCTAGGTACAAATAGAGGTGAAAGGCCGGGCATGGTAACGCACTCGGGAGGCAGAGGCAGGTGGAGCACTGTGAGTTCGAGGCCAGCCTGGTCTACTACAAAGGGAGTCCAGGACAGCCAAGGCTACACAGAGAGACCCTGTCTCGGAAAAACAAAAACAAAGAAGAAAAAGAAAAAAAGAAAGAAAAACTTTTTGTGCCAGGCAGTGGTGGTGACACAAAAAACAACAACAAAACCAAACAACCTTTTTGCTATACCCTCCTAAGCCCAAAAGAGATGCAGCTTTAGAGACCTTCACCATCAGAAACTCCGGAGTATGAAAACGGAAGCCCTGAGGCAGACACAGCCAGCTCTCATTCCTTTCCCCACTTGCTAGAAGCTCAACCAGCAGACAATCTAAGTGAAGAGGAGGAGGGAGGGCACAAATTATGTCACTGTGTTCTGTCACCTTGGAAGAGTACAGGATTTTATGCAAACTACAGACCACAGTGCTCTGCAGAGCAGCTGCCAAAATAATAACACATTGGTTTTACTTCTCTATTTTAAAATTAGCAAAGAAATAAAAATATTTGTTTAACATTCTAAATGGCCCGCCAAAATCAGAAGAAATATTATCAACATACTTCACAAAACCTACTCAAATATTTAAGAAGCTTTTACTTTACAAACCACAAAAATGCAAAACTAGGGGCTGGAGAGATGGCTCAGAGGTCTGCTCTTCCAGAGGTCCTGAGTTCAATTCCCAGCAACCACATGGTGGCTCACAACCATCTAGAATGAGATTTGGTGCCCTCTTCTGGCATGCAGGTGAACATGCAGGCAGAACCTGGCATACATAATAAATAAATAAATATTTTTAAAATGCAAAACTATATTTTCTTTTGGTTTCTCTGTGTAACCTTGGTTGTCCTGGAACTCACTCTGTAGACCAGGCTGGCCTCGAACTCATTTGGGCAGAGACCCATTTGCCTCTGCCTCTGCCTCTTGAATGACAAGATTAAAGGAATGCGCCACCATGCCTGGCTTTAGCACCATTTCTTTCCATAGTCTCTTAACACCTTTTCAAAATTCAACAAGTTGGGCCAGGCATGGTGGCGCACACCTTAATCCCAGCACTCAGGAGGCAGAGGCAGGCAGATCACTGTGAGTTCGAGGCCAGCCTGGTCTACAAAGTGAGTCTAGGACAGCCAGGGCTACACAGAGAAACCCTGTCTCTAAAAACAAAACAAAAATCAGAAAGTTGGAGACCTCAAGTGCAACTCCCAGAGCAAAGTCAATCTTCTGCCTATAGATGGGCTTCAGAAGGGGAGGGAGAGGGAAGCCCCTAAAATGGTGTGATGCCCATATGCATTTCTGTGGGTCAGAAAATTTACATATCCCTCACCACATTTATCAAAGGGAATTGTGGCCCAAACAGAAGTTAAGAACTACTGTCCCATATATAGATGCTCCATTAATACTCATTAAATCAAACTTTATTCTGGGGTTCTGCTAGGTTTCTTTCTGTGCTAACTCCTAGATATTATTATTATTAAATATTATGACCAATATAATATTTAATTTTTAAACATTTACTCTATGTGCACGACTGTGTTGTCTGTATATATGAATGCGCACCACATACATGCCTGGTGCCCATGAAGTCAGAAAACGGCTTTGAATTATCCTGGAACTAGTGAGCTACAGACGGTTGTAAGCCACCATATGGGGTGTTAGGAATTAAACCTAGGACCTCTACAAGAGCAACAAGTGCTTTTAACTGCTGAGCCATCTCTCCAACCCCAAATAAATAAAGGAATAAACAAATATTAGCGTTTATTTTATGTGTATGTATGCGGGTGTCTGCACCTGAGTGCAGGTGCCTCAAATCCCTTGGAGCCGGTGCTACAGGCAGCTACCAGTCACCTGATGTGGGTACTGAGAACAAAACCAGAGCCCCTCTGCAGAAGCAGTAGGCACTCTTAGCCACTAAGTCATCTCTCCAGCCCAATATAAAACTCTTATCTACTTACTTTCTAGAAGCTTTTCCTTTTTATTTAGTGTTTTTGGGGGCCGGGTTTCTCTATGTGTAGCCCTGCCTGTCCTGGAATCACTCTGCAGACCAAGCTGACCTGGTACCCACAGCGATCCACCTGTGCTTCCTGAGTGCTAGGATTAAAGGCCTGCACCTGAGTGGGGCGTGGTGGCGCATGCCTTTAATCCCAGCACTTGGGAGGCAGAGGCAGGAGGATCGCTGTGAGTTTGAGGCCAGCCTGGTCTACAAAGCAAGTCCAGGACAGCCAAGGCTACACAGAGAAACCCTTTCTCGATGAAACAAAAAATGAAAAAATAAAAATAAAGGCCTGCGCCTGAAACTTTTCCTTTTAACAAACAGTAAAAAGTCATCAATGTATCCATTCTTTTAAAGAGGAATACTTTAGTATTACAAAAATGAACCAAGAGCTGAGGGATGGCTCAGTTAGTACGGAGCTCAGTTTGGATCCCCAGCACTCACAGAAAAAGCTGTACACATGGGGCATAGCCCTGTAACCCTCGTAATGGCGAAGCAGAGACAGGTGAGACACCTGGACTTCCTGGCCAGCCATTAAGCAACTGGTGAGTTTCAGGTTGTCAGAGACCCTGTCTAAAAATAAGGTGAGCTGGGGGGTGAGTGAGTCAACTGGTGTGCCGTACAAGCCTGAGCACCTATTTGGACCACAGTGCCCATATAAAACTAAGCATGGCCACATGCGCCTGTAACTCCAGCACTAGGGTAGGCAGGACGCAAGCATCACTGGACTTCCCTGTCCAGCCAGCCTGGAAGAAAATGAACAAGCTGGAAGCTCAATGAGAGACTCGATCTCAAGAAGGTGAAGCAGAGAGAGAGGGAGGAAGGGGGGAGGGGGAGGGAGGGAGGGAGGAAGGGGGGGGGGGGGGGGGGGGAGGGGGGGGGGGGGGGGGGGGGAGGGGGAGAGAGAGGGAGGAACGGAGGGAGGGTGCCAGGACACCCGACATCCTCCTCGGGCCTCTAGTCACGCATACAGAGAGAATTTTTTAAAAAAGCTAGAAAAAAACCTAAATGCTCGAAAAAAGTCATCTAGCATGAGAAGCGTCTAGGGTGCTGCCCTGCCCTTTTCTCTTCTGTCCCTCCTCTTCTGAGATAGGGTCTCTTATACTGCAGCCTGACCTAGAACTCTGATCCTCCTGCCTCAGCTTTGTAGGTGCTGGTTACAAGCACGCCCAGCTAATTATGCCCTTAAAAACTGATGTAAACACCAGGTGGTGGCGGCGCATGCCTTTAATCCCAGCACCACACCCGGCTATCACCCACAACCATCGTAAACTCGGATCCATAGGATCTGATACCCTATTCTGGCCTCTGATGCGTACATGTTCACAGAAATATATTCTGGCAAAAGATACACATTACAAACTGAATAAATATGTACCTTGGGCATGGTGGCGCATGCTTTTAATGCCAGCACTGGGAAGGCAGAGGCAGGCAGACCTCTGAGTTCCAGGCCTGGTCTACAAAGTGAGTCCAGGACAGGCAAGACTACAAGAGAAACCCTGTCTGGAAAACAAAAACAAAAACAAAAACAAAAAACAGTACTTGGGGATGGAGAGACGGTTCACTGATTGAGAGTGTGTATTGTTCTTGCAGAGGACCTGAATCCCATTACTAACACCCACAGGAAGCAGCTGAAAAGCCACCTGTAACTCTAGAGGATCTGACACCCTCTTCAGGCCACCATGGGCCCTCAAACACATGTGAGCATACACACAAACACACACATACACATGACTAATTTTTTTTCAAAAATGCACTTTAAATTTCTATAAGGTATTTAGAGCAAACAATTTACATATTAACCTGAAAATAAAAAAGGCTGACCCTGGGTGGCTACCATCACTATCTCTTTTCTTCCCGAGATTAAAAAACGGAGAGCTGAAATTTTCCAATTTGGCATGACACTTTTCCCCCTAGAATGCTGGTATTCTAATACGCTTAAGAATCATATATATATATATGATTCTTAAATATCTTCTAGATTAACTTAACGTCTTCAGTTGTCCTTAAAGTTAAAAATTGTTTCAAACATGTAACTGTCTCCTATGCCAGGGGCTATTTCCCTTTCACAATACTTGAATGTCTACTACACAAAATTAGGTATTGAAGTTGGAACTGAGATTTTTTTTTTAAAGACTACTTTTGTAACAGGTGACAAGAGGTGACAGCTGTCAAATGCATAACATCCGTCTGTACTCGCTGTTTTTTATTCCTGGTAAACCAGGTTATCCGTTCAACTCCTATAAAATTATTCTAAACAAAGTCAGGCAACTTCCTTGTGTTATCAACTCTCAAAACAGCTGACTCGCGTCTCCAGGAAGCTGATTAAAGCTGAAGGCCAGAGCAACTTCTCCCTAAGAAAGCAAAATTCTTCCTCGCAGAGCCTGAAGTCATGGCTTTTAGGAAACATTCCAAAGGAAGACTCCGGACAATACTCAGTACGAAAGTAACTTTCAACGCCGTGTCCAAACCAACATTCTTCTTCCTTCCTCCCTTCCCCCGAGAGTCCGTGGTGGGGTGCGAAAGTGCCGCGTAGCAGCAGCCACATCCCTGCACGCCGCGCCCGCGGTGCGCCCCGCACCCTAAGCGGGCCCCTCGGAGCGCCCTGCACCGTCCTCCCCACCCCGCACCGCGGCGGCGCCCCGTCCACACCCGGCCTGCAAAGCCTCTGTAGCTGCGCGGCTTCCCGGGCGGCTCACCATGGCAGCCCCCACGACCGAAGAGGAGCAGGTGGGCAGGCCCGAGGCTAGGGGAGGAATCCGTTATCGAGGCTCGGGATCCATTGGCGCCAACAACTTCTCCCGCGAAGTGGCAGAAGCCGCAAGCGGCGGCGCGCGGCTATGACGTCAGGAGGCGCTCGCTCCCCGCCCCCCCGAGGCGGGAGTTGCGCGTTGGGCGCGGGACGGCCCAGGCGACTAGAAGGTTGCAACCTCCGTAAGGACGCCGAGTGCGCTCGTTTGATCACAGGAATCAGACACAGGTGGCTTCCTTCCGCCAACACGTGCTTCCAAGGGCCGAGCTCGTAGAAGCTTCCAGAAGCTCTTATCCTATCCTCCATAGGATGAAATGTTGTCATTGCGCACCACGCATATCAACTTGTTCTCATCAAACTTTACTCTGATTTGTTTTGTTTTGTTTTTAATATTTGACGGGCAGATTGTTTGTTACTTTTTAATTTTTTCCCCCGAGGCAGGGTTTCTCTGTGTAGCCTTGGCTGGCTTGGAACTCACTTTGTAGACCAGGCTGGGATCCGCCTGCCTCTGGTGTGCTGGAATTACAGGCATGCACCACCACCCCTGGCTTTTTTTTTTTTTTTTTTTTTAAGATTTATTTATTTATTATTATGTATACAGTGCTCTGCTTGCATGGACTGCTGCAAGCCAGAAGAGGGCGCCATATCACATTACAGATGGTTATGAGCCACCATGTGGTTGCTGGGAATTGAACTCAGGACCTTTGGAAGAGCAGGCAGCGCTCTTAACCACTGAGCCATCTCTCCAGCCCTTTTTTTTTTTTTTTTTTTTTTTTTTTTTTTTTTTTTTTTTTTTTAAGATTTATTATTATGCATACAGTGCTCTGCCTGCCCGTTCACCTGCAGGCCAGAAGAGGGCATCAGATCACATTGTCATGCTTCTGAGCCACCATGTGGTTGTTAGGAATTGAAATCGGGACCTCTGGAGAAGTCAAGTGCCCTGAGTCATCTCTCCAGCCCGATATTTGTTACTTTTTTCTTTTTCTTCTTTTTTAATTGGAGGTGGAGTGCACCAGTTATGGTCAAAGAGAAGGTTGCAGGGAAGGTGGGGGGCCTGGAGAGATGACTCAGAGGTTAAGAGCACTGACCGCTTTTCCAAAGGTCCTGCGTTCATTTCCCAGCAACCACACAGTGGATCACAACCACCATAATGAGATCTGGTGCTCTCTTCTGGCCTGCAGGTGTACATGCAGACAAAACATTATATACATAATAAATAAATCTTTTTTAAAAAAATAAAATAAAAAAAGGTTGTGGGAGCCCGTTCCTTCCACCACGTGAGTATATGTTTACATTAAAGGAATTGGGGGGGAGGGGTTGACACCACATCTCATGAACTCCATCCTGGTGTCAAACTCCTGAGAATGACCTTGAACTTCTGATTTGTCTACTGCCTCCCAAGTGCTGAAATCTCAGCTATATGTCAACATGCCTGGTTTACACAGTGCAGGGGATCAAACTCAGAGCTACAGTGGACACATGCAAGCAACTGAGTTACCACCAGCCCAGTGGCCTTTGTTCTAAAACCACCAAGCTAAGAAAACTAGCCCTGTTTTCTTTCTTTCTTCTTTCTTTCTTTTTGGTTTTCCAAGACGGGTTTTCTCTGTGTAACCTTGGGTGTCCTGGAACTCACCTGGTTAACCAGGTTGGCCTCCAACTCAGAGAGATCCACCTGCCTCTGCCTCCTGAGTGCTGGGATTACAGGGGTTTGCACCCACCTGTTCCATGCAGGGCATGGTTGCTAAACCTTTAATCCCAGCACTTGGGTAGCAGAGGCAGATGGATCTTGGTGAGTTTGAGGCCAGCCTGCTCTACAAGTCAAGGACAGCCAGGGCTGTTCTCAAAAAATGAAAGAAAGAAGAAAAAGGAAAGAAAGAAAGAAAACTAGCCTCTTAATTTGGAAGCTTCATTAAGTCTTGTAAAGAATAGTGAAATCTCTGAAGCCATGACATACCAAGATACACCCCCACAAAAAAACCTGGAACCAGGAGAGCTTTAGGATAAGCGAGTCTCAGTATGGAAAGGGGACACTTTACTCAGGTGCCTCCACCCTCTCCCTCCCCCCCAACTGCCTGGACACCAGGAGTGGCAGCCCACACCTGGCCAGCAACTTTCCTATTAGTAAATAAGCAACTTGGTAGTGGAATAGAATGTAACATTTGCATACAATTTCAAGAGAAAACATGAGATTATCAAAGAATTTAATGAGGAGAGCAATATCAAACTTTGGCCTTAGATTTTCAAATCTTTTTCTAACCACTTCCTGTTGGGTCTTGTCCTTTTATGACACGATATGTACTGGGAAAGGCAGTAAGGCCTTCAGGAATATAAGAGTTTGTGTTTACCAGATGTCTAGTGCAACACGGTTTGGATTTTGTGGGGGGTTTTGTGTTTGTTTGTTTGTTTGTTTGTTTGTTTGTAGACAGGACTTTTCTATGTAGCCCTGGCTGGCCTGGAACTCCAGAGATTCACCTGCCTCTGCTTTTCCAGTTCTGGGATTAAAGATGAGCACCACACCCTGCATCTTTTGTAACACGTGCCCCACTTTGGCTTTGTGCTGTTCCAGGGTAAAATTCACCGCTAACAACAATAACCCCCGATTTAGAAGCAGATGAACTGTTGTGAGTGAGCAGGGCTTCCCTGCTCGGGTCCCTCTGAAGCCAGCTGTTCGGTTCCTGCTCTACTGAGTGACAGTTAAATGAGCATAGAGAAGTAATTGTGACTCAGTTTCCTCATCTGTTAAACATAGAATATACTGACACCCATCAAGTAATAGCATCATGTGGGGGGGGTTGGTTTGAGTTTGGTTTGATTTGGTTGAGTTTGGTTTTTGATTTTCCAGACTGGGTCTCACTGTGGAGCTTTGGCTGTCATTGACTCACTATGTAGAGCAGGCTGGACTCAAACTCATTGAGATCTGCCTGCCTCTCCTCCCTAAGTGCTGGGATTACAGGCGTGTACTTTGGTTTGAGTTTAATTCAGTCTCAGTATATAACCCAAGCTGGTCTCAAACTTGAGATCCTAGGGCCGGGCATGGTAGTGCACAGCTTTAATCCCAGCACTCAAGAGGCAGAGGCAGGCAGATCTCTGTGAGTTCAAGGACTGCCTAGTCCACAGAGTGAGTCCAGAACAGCTAAGGCTACACAAAGAGAACCTGTCTCGAAAAACAAAACAAAACAAAACAACAACAACAAAAAAAAAAACCCCCTTGAGATCCTCATGCCTCAGCCTCCCAATACTAGGATACAAGCATGCACCACAATACATGGATGAGTATAGTGCTTGGGGTTTTTTTTTTTTTAAGATTTATTATGTATACATAATATCTATAATACAGGCGCCTGCATGTACACCTGCGGGCCAGAAGAGGGCACCAGATCAAAGTATAGATGGTTGTGAGCCACCATGTGGTTACTGGGAATTGAACTCAGGACCTCTGAAAGAGCAGCCTGTGCTCTTAACCTCTGAGCCATCACTCCAGCCCCCAAGAACAGTGTTTTTAGGTCAACAACTATCATTATTATTATTATTATGGAGTTTGCACACATGTGGCAGAAATAATTGGAGAGACTCTGCCTCAGAAACAAAGTAGAAGAAAATGACCCACTCTTGAAAGTGCACTCACACTAAAAGCCACAAAATAAATAAAAATGAACCTAAAAAATAAAATAGGAAAGCATTCTAAAATTAGACTCATCTATACCCCATGGTTTTGCTTGGGGGAAAAATTGGTTAAGGAAGAATAGGTCTGTTTGATCAATTGAGAAACCAATAAAATCTGTGAACTACATCTCTAGAAAGGTATACACAGCAGATATAATGATAAAGTTGTGTTCAAATAACCTTAGGAGACCTAAACCAATGCACAGTAGTCATTGTGTCACAAATCAATAAAGCAATGACCAAAACACATTTAAAATCACATATGTAGCTGGGTGGTGGTGGCATATGCCTTTAATCCCAGCACTCGGGAGGCAGAGGTGGGCGGATTGCTGTGAGTTCGAGGCCAGCCTGGTCTACAAAGCAAGTCCAGGACAGCCAAGGCTACACATGGAGACCCTGTCTCAAAAAAAAAAAAAATCACATATGCCAGCTGTGGTGGCACATGCCTTTTATCCCAGCACTTCGGAGGCAGAGGCAGGTGGAGCTCTATAAGTTTAGTGCAACATAGTGAGGCCCTATCTTTAAAAAAAGAAAAAAAGAAAGAAAACCCATGGGTGCTGGAGAGATGGCTCAGCAGGTAAGAGCACTTGCTGCTCTTGCAGAGGACCCAAATGGAGCTCCTGTCACCCGCGTGGCTGCTCACAACCTACCTGTAGCTCTATTTTGAAGAGAACTATGCCCTCTTTCGTTTGGTTTGGTGTTGTTTGGTGTTTGGTTTTTGGTTTTGGTTTTTCGAGACAGGGTTTCTCTGTGTAGCCTTGACTCTCTCGGACTCAAATTGTAGAGCAGGCTAGCCTTGAGCTCACAGAGATCAGCCTGCCTCTGCCTCCTGAGAGCTTGGATCACAGGGGTGTACCACCATACCTGACTCTATGCCCTTTTCCTGACCTTCCCAGGCACTGAACATATAAGGTACACAGATCTCCACACAGGTGCACATACTACACATAATTTTAAAATAAATCTTTATAAAAATAAAATAGAACCTTAACCATCAAGAAAAAAACAAGAAAACTTGCAGCTGGGTATAGAGGCTCACACCCTTAATCCTACCACTTGGGAAACAGAGGCAAGAGGCTTTCTGTGAATTCCAGCCCAGCCGGGTCTACATAGCAAGTTTCAGGACAAGCTAGAGCTCCGCAGAAAAAGAGCTAATCTCAAGAAAGAAAAAGAAAACTTGTAAATTTTCATAACATTTTTTTTCAGTATTTTTTTCTCTTCCTTTTTGAGACGATATTGTGTAACGTATCTAAGGTTGGCCTCAAACTTTCAATCTAGCTGAGGCTGGTCTTGATTTGTTTTGTTTCTCTGGGTAGCTTTGGCTGTCCTGGCCTCCCTGAGTGCTGGGACTGAGTGTGCCACCACACCTGGCTGGTCTTGAGTCAGGTTACAGACCTGCACCACCATACCCACTTTTTGCCATGCTGGGGATCCACCCCAGAGCAGTTCTTCAGTATCAGCAGATGCTCATAACTGCTGAGCCATCTCTTTAACCCGTTTATTGATGTTGTTTGTTTGTTTTCACCTAATGACTGAAGACCTACTGTTGACACATTTGAATCAAAGTATTACCTATTAGATCTGATTATATAGTGCCCATTGGCTCGGTCTTAAGCCTTAAAAGAAAGGCTGTGGAGATACAAAAAAAAAAAAAATTTTTTTATCAACAAAACCGATTTCATGAAAATCAGAGTTATTTTCATTCCCACTTAGGAACAAATCACCGATGGGGAAATTGTCCCAAAAGTTAGAATACTGACAGTAGGATCTTTCTCGACTGTCTCCCAACTGGTGAGCGGCTGGATCTAACAGTTTCTAACACGGGTACAGGACCCTCAACCCTGACACGCGGAGAGGTAAGGCAGTGCTGAAACATCTAAAAACAGCATAGCAGCAAGGCACGAGGGCTGAGTCCCAGCCTCCCGTGTATTCTAACCGCAGTGCCTTCTGTATCAATGCCTCTGTCTTCCATCAACTTACCTAAGCCGTAGGACTCACTCCTGACTCACTCTGAAACCATCCTCAAGAGCACACTGTCTTTCACTAGACTTTGCAAAATCAACAGAAGTCAATTGAATTTTCACTGTGCCACAACAAATGACCTTCCACCCTCTGGATAAATATTAGCAAGTCCCACTTCGTCGGGGTTTATTGGAACATTTTCCTTATAGATGTCTGTCTGTCAGGCAGCCCCTCTGTGGAGCTACGGTCTGAACTCTGGGGGTGTTGGCCTTGAAGTTGTTTAGGAGCACAGCCATGATAGTCTGTTCCAGTTAACATGCATATATTCTAATTGAAGAAATCAGATATGAACCACATCATTTATCTTAATTCTTAGATGATATCCAATTAATCCTAACATGCTAACACTTGAGTGATCTAGATCTATATAAACTTTGCCTGGTGGTTTTTATAGCCAAACAAATCTGTTTCTGCCAAACAAATCTGCATATTCACTAACATAAAAAAACTTTTCCTTTTAAAGTAATAAGATAACAAAAAAGTGTATCATTTTATTGTTAACATACAAATTTGATTATGTATATAATCTCAAATTATGGCTAGACATGGTGATACACACCTTTAATGCCAGCACTTGGGAGGCAGAGGCAGTCTGATCACTGTGAGTTCAAGGCCAGCCTGGTCTAGTCCAAGACAGCCGAGTTTACACAGTGAAATCTTGTCTAAAAAAAACAAAAAAAAAATATTTATTTATTTATAATAATCTCAATGAAAATTTCCTCAAATAGCCATTAGCAATTGTTTTTAATTTTGTTATTTCACTCCTGGGGATTAAAGCCAGGGCCTCTCCCGTGCTATACACCACTTCACCACTCAACTGTAGCTCCGTCTTTTCTCTTGCATTTTGTGCTCATTTGGAGACAGGGTCTGGCCAACTTGCCTGGAAGGCCTTGAACTTGTTGAAGGTTTGTTTTGTTTTGTTGGTTTAGGGGAGGGATTATTTATCTTCTAGCCTAGGTTGATCTTAACCATGCTATGTGGGCAAGAATGACCTTGAACTCTTGATCCTCCTGGCTCTGCCTCCCAAGTACCTGGGATCACAGCTCTGTACCACCAGGCGCAGCTCCCACTAGCAGTTTTAAGGGTATGTATAGACAGACCAATAAATGTTCCAACAGGATTTTGTAGTGATAGTAGGAATTATTAGTGTAATCTTTTTCTCCATTTATTATGTCGATACTAGAATTGCTGTTGACTCATAAAAGAACTGATATGAGATGGAGGAAATGAAGGAAATCACTAGCATTTCCTTGCAAAGCCCTGCTATAGGAAGACTGACCACATGGGGGGGTATCATGGGCTTTCTAGAACCTTCTTGGTTTTAGGCCTGTGTCTGTGTGTGTATGTCTAGTATACATGCCTGTGTACATGGGTGTTGCAGTGTATGGGCATGTGTTTGCCTAGAGGTTCACATACACATGTGCTCAGGATGTAGAGGCCTGAGACTGACATCAGGAATCTCCAGGGATAGCTCAGTTGAACCCAGAGCCCAGTGACACAGCTAGCCAGTTTGCTTCAGGACTGCAGGTGGGGCTGCTCCCTGGGCATATACATAGGTTTTGGGTATCTGAACTCTGGTCCTAAGGATTATGTGGCATGCGCTTTACCTGCCGGGCCATCCCCCAGCCTGCTAGGGCCCTTATGTATCTGAAATTCTGTTGAGTATGGTGGGCAGGCACCGGTGGTCCCAGTGACCAGCGGCTGACACAGGAGGGTTCCTTAAGACCAGCCTGGGAAACAACAGTACTCCATTTCCAAAAGGAAAGGAAGGAGGAAGAAAAGGAAGAAGAGGAAGTAGAGTCGAAGGAGAGAAGGGGCTAGAACAATCAGAAATTGTTTGATAAGGCAAGCCCAAGAGTCCTCACCCATAGTTCAAAAGGGTTTCTTTTTCTTTTTTCTTTCTTTCTTTCTTTTTTTTTTGTTTTGTTTTGTTTTGTTTTTGTTTTTGTTTTTTGTTTTTTGTTTTTCAAAACAGGGTTTCTCTGTGTCACCCTTGGCTGTCCTGGACTCGCTTTGTAGACCAGGCTGGCCTAGAACTCCCATGGATCTGCCTGCCTCTGCCTCCCGAGTGCTGGGATTAAAGATATATACCACCATGCCCGGCTCAAAAGCTTTACAATAAGAAGAATTTTGATTCCATGAGGATCTTTTTTTTTGTTTTTGTTTTTTGTTTTTGTTTTTTTGTTTTTTTCGAGACAGGGTTTCTCTGTGTAGCCTTGGCTGTCCTGGACCCGCTTTGTAGACCAGGCTGGTCTCAAACTCACAGCAATCCACCTGCCTCTGCCTCCCGAGTGCTGGGATTATAGGTGTGCACCACCACGCCCGGCACCATGAGGATCTTTCTAGGCATTTTTGTTGACATGCAGTTGAAATAAATTGAAGGTATTAGGCCAGGCGTGGTGGCTTTAATCCCAGCACTCAGGAGGCGGAGGCAGGTGGATCATTGTGAGTTCGAGGCCAGCCTGGTCTACAAAGTGAGTCCAGGACAGCCAAGGCCACTCAAAGAGACCCTGTCTCAAAAAAGAAATTGAAGGTATTTACACCTCTGCTTATACAGAGCAGTACTCTGTACACTTGTTTTTAGACTACAAAGGTCCTCCAGGGTCTGTCTTGATGATGTGAGCTTGAGAGTTTGAGACCAGCCTGGGACAGGTAGCAAGATCAATGACTTAACTGCTTAATGAACTAGACAGGATTTCTCTGTGTAGCCCTGGCTGGCCTGGAATTCAAAGATACTGAGTGCCTGCCTGAGGAACTGCCTCTGCCCCCAGGGGATCAAAGGTGTTTGCCACTGTACCCCGGCCTACAGGTCTGAATTTACAAGACCTCACAAAAGGAAGTCTAATAAGGTCTTCCACAAAATATACATAGTCAGTTTTGCCAGATATGGGGCCAGAGGCAAGTGGATCTTTGTCAGTTGGAGGCTAGCCTGGCCTATACGGCAAGACCCTAACTCAAACGGAAAATGTTACAAATGAACACAGATCTGAATTAGTCAATGTATTTCTTTACATGTTTATTTATTTAGCAAGTTCAAGGGCAACGATGGCAGAGACCAGAAAGATGGTTCAGCAGGTAAAGGCACATGCTACCAAACCTGACACCTTCAATTGAGCTCAGTCCCCAGCGTCTACATGGTTAAAGGAGACAACCAACTCCCACAGGGCATCCAGCATTGTACATGTGTGCCCACACAGAGACAGAGACCGGCAGATCAGTGTAAAAACAAAAAACCCTCAACTGTATAAGATTTGGTTCATTAACACAGAGAAGAAAGAAGCTATAACATATCCATTTAAACTGCCAGTTGTTTTTAAAAATTAATTTTTTGTTTTAGGACAAATAAAGGTGAAACACAACCCAATGGTGGCACGTGCCTTTCGCCCCAGTACTGGGGATGCAGAGGCAGGCAGGTATCTGTGAATTTGAGGTCAGCCTGGTCTACAAGTAAGTTCCAGAACAGTCAGGGCTACATACAGACATCCTGTCTATAAATACATCATACATACATACATACATACATACATACATTTTTACATGCCCTGCTGTCTAGATTGTAAAATATTACACCTGATTTTATGCTTTCACATAAATACCTTTTTTAAATTGTCCTTTGGCCTCCATATGCACATACACACAAACGAAAAGTATACTGTTTTATTTCTATAAGGAGCTCCTAACTCATGTCTGAAGAGATGGTTCAATGGTTAAGAGAGCTTGCTGCTCTTCCAGAAGACCTGAGTTCAGTTTCCGGTACCCATGTCTAGAACACCATACCACCTGTAGCGCCAGCTCCAATGCATCTGGTGCCCTCTTATGGCCTCCATAGTGACCTGCACACATTTGTCATTTATATACATAGACACACACAGATAGATCGGTAGATAGATAGATAGATAGATAGATAGATAATAGATAGGTAGGTAGATAGATGATAGATAATAGATAGATAGATGATAGATAGATAGATGATGGGTAGATAGATAGATAGATAGATAGATAGATAGATAGATAGATAAAAATAAAAAAAATAAGACTTTTAGAAAGAGCTCCTAATTCACTAGAAAAAGCTGTCCAGGAAAGCAGACAGGGCCAGTGACAAGGCTGAGCAGGTAAAGAGCTTGTCTCAAAGACTAATGATCCCTGTTCTTTTTGATCCCTGGTACCCACTGCTAGACCAAGAAAATGGATTCATCCAAGTTGTCTGATCGCCACATGTATGACACACTGTATGACACACACAGTTAAATGAAATTTAACAAAAAGAAGCTGGGTGGTGGTAGCGCATGCCTTTAATCCTAGCACTTGGGAGGCAGAGGCAGGAGGATCTCTGTGAGTTCGAGGCCGGCCTGGTCTACAGAGAGAGTTCCAGGACAGCCAGAGCTGTTACACAGAGGAACCCTGTTTCAAAAAGAAGAAAGAAAGAAAGAAAGAAAGAAAGAAAGAAAGAAAGAAAGAAAGAAAGAAAGAAAGA
>OU015747.1:5873196-5940680 GCA_907169655.1 Acomys percivali | reverse complement strand
GAGAGAGAGAGAGAGAGAGAGAGAGAGAGAGAGAGAGAGAGAGAGAATGTGTTGAAACACACAGGCCACACACCAACCCTTGTGCACATGCCACGGTACACTTGTGGAGGTCAGAGAACACCCTTCAGGAGCTGGTTCTCTCCTCACAGCATGTGGATCCTCGGGAACAAACTCAGGCCATCAGACTACACTGCAAGTGCCATGGTCCACTGAGCCATCTCTGAGGATTTCATCCTTAAACGATCATGATTCCCCAAGTCATTTCTCCAACATCCTTAACATTTCTAAACCACCAGCCTAGATAAATGGCCTAAGGAGTCCCTTGAAATCAGTTGGACAGTGAAAATTCACTGCATAACCCAGTGACCTATCACACCAGAGAGAAATCTCGCAATGCTTCAGTAGCCTGGAGTGAACTTGATCCCCACACGTCTCCTCAGGCCTTTCTTTAACAACAACAACAAAAAGATCAATTTGATATTTTATGCCACAACAGAATGTTGTTTTTCCTTGTGACCCAGGAGAAGCAATTTTAGAATTAGTTTTTACTTCAAAAACACGTACTGCTGGGCGTGGTGGCACATGCCTTTAATCTCAGCACTTAGGAGGCAGAGGCAGGTGGATCGCTGTGAGTTCGAGGCCAGCCTGGTCTACAAAGTGAGTCTAGGACAGCCAATGCTACACAGAGAAGCTCTGACTCAAATAACCAAAAATAAAATAATAATAATAATAATAATAATAATAATAATAATAATAAATAAATAAATAAAACTAACTTAAAACTCAAATGCTGGCCAGGCGGTGGTGACACACGCCTTTAATCCCAGCACTCGGGAGGCAGAGGCAGGCGGATCACTGTGAGTTCGAGGCCAGCCTGGTCTACAAAGCGAGTCCAGGACAGCCAAGGCTACACAGATAAACACTGTCTTGAGGAAAAAAAAAAAAAAAAAAACACCAAACTCAATTGCTGTGTGTCCAGAGGATGTTTTATTCTCCACTCCTCAGAAGTTTGGAAAACTGTATGACTGCTAGAGTCATTTTAGGTCTAGAATGATCTTGAGAAGTTTCTCTTAGTTTGTTTTTTGGGTTTTTGTTTTTTTTTGGGGGGGGGAGGGTGGGTTTTGAAACAGAGTTTCTCTGTGTAGCCTTGGCTGTTCTGGACTTGCTTTGTAGACCAGGCTGGCCTTGAACTCACAACAATTCTCCTGCTCTGCCTCCCAAGTGCCAGGATTAAAGACGTGCGCCCCTATGCCCAGCTTCTCGCAGTTTGAAATGTCCTAGTTTGGAGGGAACCTGAATGGTCCAGATTACTACAGACTAACCTGGAATTTGGGCTTTTGTTTTGAAGCTGAAGCCCCACACAGTCCAGACTAGCCTTGAGTTTGTTATATTTGGTGTATAGCTGGGGAGGACTAGAAATTGTTGCCCTTTTGCCCCCACCCTCTGTGCTGGGAGCACAGGCATGGAGCACCATTCCTGGCAGTGTTGGAGGTCAAACCTAGCACCTACATGCTGGGCAAACAAACTGAGCTACATCCCCAGCCCTAGCCTGGAGCAGACCCTGTTACTGAAGACATTTTGAGTTTCCTTAAAGTAGGTCTACACCTCTGAACTTCCCGTAATCCCACCTACCAAAAGGCATTCTGTTCTGTGTTTTTAAATTTGTTAGAACAGAGTAAGGGTGAGCTTTTTTTCTTTCTTAGTCATTTTTAAGCATCTAATCAATTTAATTCGGTTTTTGTTTTTTTTTAAATTTTGATTCTTCAAGACTGGTTTCTTTGTGTAACAGCCCTGGCTGTCCTGGACTCAGTTTGTAGACCACAGATCTGCCTACCTCTGCCTCCTGAGTGCCTCCCAAGTTAGGCTTCAACTTAACTCTCCTCTCTCTCTCTCTCCCTCTCTTGGTTTTTCGAAACAGGGTCTCTCTGTGTAGCCTTGGCTGTCCTGGACTCACTTTATAGATCAGGCTGGCCTCAAACTCACAGTGATCTGGCTGCCTCTGCCTCCCGAGTGCTGGCATTAAAGGCATGCACCACCGCCGCCCGGCTTTAATTTGTTACCCAGCCCTTCAAACCTCCTTTCTGGCCACACTCTCTCATCCCACTACTGTATCACCCTCTGGAAGCACACACAGGCAGTCATAACGTGCTGTTGATAGTGGCCGGGTTTCCCTTACTAATCTTCTGTATGTTCTATCCAAATAAAGAGCCTTTGAAGGCCCTGATTTTCCCATCCAACATCGTGAAAAACTTGTTTTAAGACAGTTACCGCCGGGCATGGTGGCACACACCTTTAATCTCAGCACTCGAGAAGCAGAGGCAGGCGGATCTCTGTGAGTTCGAGGCCAGCCTGGTCTACAAAAGAGAGTTTCAGGACAGCCAAGGCTTCACAGAGAAACCCTGTGGGGGGGGGGAGACAGTTACCACTTCAGGGGTAACTGTCCCTTCTGTGGACTTACCACAGTCATATCATCTGAAACCAACCCCCCATTTTTTATGTACATTTTTTCCTACATGCCTGTCTGTGTGAGGGTGCCAGAGTTACAGA
The DNA here is from genome assembly GCA_907169655.1 of Acomys percivali. Lineage (NCBI taxonomy): Eukaryota > Metazoa > Chordata > Mammalia > Rodentia > Muridae > Acomys > Acomys percivali. The sequence continues at coordinate 5,938,133 of OU015747.1, read as the reverse complement.
CAGTGTGAACTGCCATGTGGGTGGTGAGAGTTGAACCTGGGTCTTTTGGAAGAGCAGCCTGTGCTCTTAACAGCTGAGCCATCTTTCCAGCCCCTCTAACTTAATCCTTGTAACAAAGAACCAATGTCAAATTCAATCTTCCTGTTTTGTTGTATTGTCGCTAATTCTTGAAATATTGCTGATATTAATCTGGTGGTGTATTAGTCAGGATGCTGTTGGTTGCATGTGACAAATCGAATTCAAGTTAGCTTTAAGCAAAAAGCAGCAATTTCCCGGCTGACTCAGCAACTGGGACATCCTCAGAGAACCCCTTTCCTCCCTCCTTCAATATCTGCTCCTGCTTAGGGGCTGGTGTTGTTTTCTCTTTTCTAGAAGAAAGCCTTAAGCTGGGCTTGGTGGAATGTGCCCTTAATCCTAACAGTTCTTTGTAAATTTGAGGCCAGCCTATTCTACATGGAGTTCCAGGCCAGCCAGGGCAACAAAGAAGCCCTGTCTCAAAGTTAAATGAATACATTTTAAAAAGAGAGATTAGTTTTTTAAAGTCCAACAGTTAGGTGGGCATGGCAATGCCAATTAATCCTTGCCCTCAGGAGGTGGAGGCAGGAAGATTGTGAGATCAAGGCCAGCCTGGGCTACATAGCAAGAAGCTGTCTCCAAATAAATAAATACATGGGGCTAGCAAGATGGCTTAGCTGGTAAAGGCACCTGATGGCCTGGTGGAAGAAGGGACCTCCACATAAGGTCTGTGGCATGCACCTACACACACACACACACACACACACACACACACACACACATACACACACACACACACACACACACACAAGCCACACAGATACACACCTGTCCTCAAAATAAATACAATGTAATTTTCAAAAGCAACAGCAAAGTTTCAGGCCCGGCTATGGTGGCGCACGCCTTTAATCCCAGCACTTGGGAGGCAGAGGCAGTTGGATCTCTGTGAGTTCGAGGCCAGACTGTTCTACAGACCAAGTTCAGGACAGCCAAGGCTACACAGAGAAACCTTGTCTCAGAAAACAAAACAAAAACAAAGTAAAGTTTCCTAGATAGTTGGTTTACATAGGTGTTTTTCTTTCTTTGGTCATCAAAACCCTAAGAGTTCACCATGAATTAATCAATGCAATAATGGCATTCTATCTTTAAGTCAATAAATACAAATAATAATCTAAGTTTGCAAATTTGCCCCTTAGCTCGGAGCATGTTGGAGCCTCTGAGTGAGCAGCCTGGGGTTTGGGGGTCCGAGTCTGCTTATGGAGCCGACCCACATTCATCTTATTGCTCCACGATGCACGGCTGGCGCCCATGGTAGCTGAGACCAGCTTGTGGCTTTGAAATGTTATCTTTCATTAGACATACACTGTTGACACAGTGTGAGGATTTCTCAACCTGAGAGCTATTGACATTTGGGGCTGGGCAACTTTTTGTTGTGATGGACTATTCTGTGCAATCTACAATGGTCAGCAACTCCCCGGCCTCTGCCTGCTACAAATCTCCTCGGCCTCTAATTCCTCAGCCTGAGCCCAGCCCTGCTACAGACTCGTGACAACTCAAAGTGTCTCCGGACACTGCCAAATGCGTCACAGAAGCCAATAGTCCTCCCTCCCCTTTCCTCCCCTTCTCAATTAGCAGGGACAGTAGGATGAGTGGTCAGGTGGAACATGATGAGGACGGGGCATAGAAAGATGGCTGTAGCCGGGCAGTGGTGGTGCACACCTTTAATCCCAGCACTTGGGAGGCAGAGACAGGCAGATCACTGTGAGTTCGAGGCCAGCCTGGTCTACAAAAGTGAGTCCAGGACAGCCAAGGCTAACACAGAGAAACCCTGTCTCGAAAAACAAACAAAAACAAAAAACAAACAAACAAAAGAAAGAAAGATGGTTGTGATGTGTCATTGCCTCAAGGAGATTGTCACCTTCCCTGTAAGGTGCATGTACAACCTCTAAGTTAACTTGTATGCTATCTTATCTTCAGAGAAGACACAATACTTAATTCTTTTGTTTGTTTTTTGTTTTTTTGAGACAGGGTCTCTCTGTGTAGCCTTGGCTGTCCTGGACTATATTTATAGACCAGGCTGGCCTCCAGCTCTCATCAGTCCTCCTGCCTCTGCCTCCCAAGTGCTGGGATTAAAGGCGTGTGCCACCACGCCCGGCCATACTTACTTTTTAAAAATTCTGCACCCTCCCTGTTTTTAAGAGGGGACTCTCAGTGGTGGAGAGCACTCTTGCAAAGGACTCAGTTCAATTCCAAGCACCCATGTTGCATGATTCACAATCGCCTGTAACTCCAGTTCTAAGAGATCAGTGCCTCTTCCTGCACTCACATGCACTTACACACAGTGGGAAAGACACATATATACACAGAATTTCAAAAACAAGTCTTAAAAACTGTTTTTGTAAGCCGGGCATGGTGGCGCATGCCTTTAGTCCCAGCACTTGGGAGGCAGAGGCAGGTGGATCTCTGTGAGTTTGAGGCCAGCCTGGACTACACACAGTGAGTTGGTCTACACAGAGTGAGTTGGTCAAGACAGCCAGAAATGTGTAGTGAGATTCTGTGTCCAAATGCTCCCCCTACAACAAAAAGGCTGAGTATGGTGTTGCATGATTATAACTTCAGCACTTAGGATGCTGAGGCAGAAAAATTATTAGTTTGAAACCAGCCTGAGTTAAATGGTAAGACTCCATATCAAAAAAATTAAAATGGGGGATGGCAACAGCAGGATGAGTCAGCAGGTAAGGTGCTTGCTGCCAAGCCTGGCGACCTAAATTCAATCGCTGAAAACCTGTACGGTGGAAAAAGACAACCAACTCCCACAAGGTGTCTGTTCACCCGCACATTTACACCAGGGCATCCGAGGGTGCACATGCACACACACACACACACACACACACAACACACACACACACACACACACAAATAGATGTAACAACAACAACAACAAAAAAAACCAAAGTACATATGCCTGGCATAGAAAACACACTGAACATAAAAAATTTTAAAAGCACTTTATTAAGTCAAGCATGGTGGCGCATACCTTTAATCCAAGCACTCAGGAGGCAGAAGCAGTTAGAATTGATGTGAGTTCGAGGCCAGCCATGGCTATACAAAGAAACCCTGTCTTGAGAAAAATAAATAAATAAACCAATAAAATAAAATAAATAAAAATTAAAAAGTGAGTTCCAGGATAGCCAGGGCAGTTATATAGAAAAATCCTGTCTCATACAAACAAACAGCATTTTAGTGTACATTTAGTTCTAAAAATAAACATGAAAATATGCCCCAAAATGCTGTTTTATTTGTTTGCTTGGTTTTGGTTTTTCGAGACAGGGTTTCTCTGTGTAGCCTTGGCTGTCCTGGACTCACTTTGTAGACTAGGCTGGCCTCGAACTCACAGCCATCCTCCTGCCTCTGCCTCCCGAGTGCTGGGATTAAAGGTGTGTGCCACCACTGCTTTATAGTGTACACCTGACACAGTAGCACACACCCTTAATTTCAGCACTTGAGAGTCAGAGTTAGATAGTTCATTAAAGAGACTTTGTCTCAAAAAAAAAAAAAAAAAAAGGACAAAAAAAAGACAAAAAGACTTCTGTGTGTGTTGGGGTGCGGCTGCTCACGTGCTGTGACTCCAGTGTGAAGGTCAGTGGACTGCCTAGGGGAATAGTTTTCTCATTCTCATTTGTGGGTCTCTGAGATCAAACCCATGCCACCAGGCTTTGCAACAAGCCCCTTTACTTACTGAGCCATCTCCCTGACACTAAACTTCTTTTAAATGAACTTTGCACTGCAGTCTTCAGTAACATAGTTTTCTATAAAATGTAACCTGTGTCAACACTGTTTTGTGCGCAGCAGCACACAAATGCTGACATGCTCTCTGAAACTCCTTAGGGATCAAGAGATTGCTTCACACTGTGACAGAGGCACTTAGGGCAGGGCATGTTGGGAAAGCCTACTCCAGGTCAAGCCCTTACTGGCTCTTTCCTGAGCTTGAAATAAGTCTATATTTCCTCCTTATTTTCCTACCTCTTTGAGGACATTGTCACGTTATTTCTTTGCATCATTGTTGGAGAAGCTCAAATTATGTTAGGTATATGACACAAAATTAAAATATTTGGGGGGGGTTCGAGACAGGGTTTATCTGTGTAGCCTTGGTTGTCCTAGACTCAATTTGTAGACCAGGCTGGCCTCGAACTCACAGTGATCCGCTTCTGCCTCCTGAGTGCTGGGATTAAAGGGGTGCACCACCATGCTCGGCTGTTGACTTTTTATTTGTGTGTGTGGTGGGATGTGCCTGTAATCCCAGCACTTGGGAAGTGCAGGCAGAAGGAGCAAGAGTTCAAGATTACAGCTGCACAGGTAGCCTGAGCTACATGAGACCCTGTCTCAAAAAGCCAAATAAAATTTTAAAAAGTTTTAAAAACAAAACAAAGCAGCCCCACAGAGAGAGCGGCTAGAGAGGTAGCTAAGCAGTTAAGAGCACTCACTGCTCTTGCAGAGGACCTGAGTATAGCAGCTAACAGCTTCCTGAACTCCTCAGGCAGCCAGGTGAACTGTTTTTATATAGTTTTTTTTTTTCCCTCTTAAAGGTGCCATTGAAATTCTTTTTTTTTTTTAACTGAGACAGGTTTCTCTGTGTAGCCTTGGCTGTCCTAGACTCCCTTTGTAGACCAGGCTGGCCTCAAACTCACAGAGATCCCCCTGCCTCTGTCTCTTGTGTGCTGGAATTAAAGGCATGTACCACCACACCCAGCTGCTGTTGAAATTCTTGTTTTGTTTTTTTGGTTTTTCGAGACAGGGTTTCTCTGTGTAGCCTTGGCTGTCCTGGACTCGATTTGTAGACCAGGCTGGCCTCGAACTCACAGCGATCCTCCTGCCTCTGCCTTCCAAGGGCTGGGATTAAAGGTGTGTGCCACCACACCCGGCTGCTGTTGAAACTCTTAAACAGAAGTTACTGTTAATACCACAAAAGCAACTGTGAAAAGCCTCATCCCGGTGATTTATTCATTTTCCTTTGCCCACATACTGCCAAAACTTCTGTCTGAAACATCAGGAAGGCTGCGGGTGTGGGAGGCACACTGAAGTGGATTAAATGTCAGCTCTAAGTCTCACCCGACCAATCTCCCCATCAACATTGACAAATCAATGTAGTGCGCAAAGGAAGGGCAGAGGAGGGTTTGGGTGTCCTTTTCATCATTTCCCACCATATTCCTTTGAGGCAGTGTCTCTCCCTGAGCCTGCAAGCCCCAGCTATCCTTTGGTCTCTGTCTGCACAGCACAGTGTTGGTGTGAACACATCCAGCTGGTCCTCACGTGAGTGCTGGGCTAAACTCAGGTCCTTCTAGTTGTGTGGTAAGTGTGTTCCTTTTGGGGGGTAGGGCTGTTCAAGACAGCGTTTCTCTGCGTAGCATTGGCTGTCCTGGAACCTACTCTGTTGACTAGGCTGACCCCAAACTCACAGAGATCTGCCTCCTAAATTCTGGGAGTAAAGGTGTGCACAGCTACCAGCCATCGAAAGTGTGTTCTTAACCACTGAGCCATCTTTGCAGCCTTAACAGGAGGCTTTTTGAGGTCCCATTCTTCAAGGAAGAATTTTCTACTTTGGGAAAATTGTAAGATAGTAATACAACCAAAAAGCCGGGTGGTGGTGGCACACACCTTTAATCCCAGCACTTGGGAGACAGAGGCAGGTGGATCGTTGTGAGCTTGAGGCCAGCCTGGTCTACAAAGGCAAAGACAACCAAGGCTACACAGAGAAACTCTGTTTCAAAACAAAACAAAACAAAACAAAACAAAAATGTAATGATGTTTACTCTTTCTAACCATTAAGTAGAAAAGGTTAAGCTTCAGTGAATGATTAATAAGAGTTTCAATAACTACAATTACAGATGATCATAGAATAACAGTGCAGTCTGACCTGAACAGCTTTGAACACTCTCATACATGGAGAATAAACCTACTAGAAGTAAAAACTACTACAAGTCATGGAAATGGTATTGATGCTTTGAAAACATGACTTGAGGGGACTTCACCCTGCACTAAGTCATTTACTATGAAATCTTGGAGAACAAACCCTCAACATCAGAAAACAGGCCACAGGCTAGACGTGGTGCACTGCCTCTAATCCCAGGCAGAGACAGGTGGATCTCTATGAGTCCGAGGCCAGCCTGGTCTACACAGTGAGTTCAGCCAGGGCTACACAGTGATACCGTATCTCAAAACAAAGAACAGCAACAAACAAAGAAAAAAAGTCTAAAGAAATACAGGAGGCTGTAGAGGTGGCCCGGTGGGAAAGAACACTTGCTGTGCAAGCATGAGTTGGCATCTCAGCACCCAGGTAAAATGACAGGTGTGGCTGTGCTGGCTCCTGTAACTGCAGCGCTATGGGGAGAGGGGTGGAGACAGGAGGACTACTGGAGCTTGCTGGCCACCAGCTTACCTTCGAGTTCAGTGAGAGACTGTCATAAAGCAGAGAGAGAGTAAAACATTTGTGTCCTCCTCTGGCCTCTGTGTGGGTACATGCGCACAGCACCTGGACACGTGTGCGTACACCACAGGCGCACGCACCCACTCAGGAGCATACACACACAGTAGTAACAACAATAATAAGAATGATGACCTAAGGTTTCCTTCAAACCGCTGAGCATTAGCAACTTGGGCAATGTCGAGCTAGGGATGCTTAGCCTAGCCTAGGGCCTTCCAGTTTATCAGGCAGTCCCCAGCGAATCGCAGAACTACCTAACGCGGTCCTTGAGTGATCTGATGGTGTCGTTTGAAAATTTTCTGGGAGAACCCAGAAGTGGGTGAAAGCAGGGATCCGTTAATGTTGGGCGTTTTAATGGGAAGGTGTTACAATGCCAGGCATGTGAGGTGCACTTGTACGACTGCCACTCAGGAGGCTGAGGCAGAGGCAGCTAACCTGGTTTATACAGTGGGTTCTAGGCAGGCCAACACTACATAGCAAGGCCCTGTCTCCAAAAGCTAAGGTGGAGTGGGATGGGCAGAGAAAGGAATGTATCCCTGGTCCCTCCTGCCTCCTATCTTAACCAGAGATTAGGGCCTAAATCTTAAATAAAGGCCTGGGCTCTGCTGTTTTCGGATTCTCTTTCATGTTGCCCCAGTGTGCATCGCAGCCTCCTTCTTTTGTCTCATTTTGAACGTCAACATGTTCTCTCTAGGAAAAAAACACACCCTATGCAGTTTATAATGTGCATTACATTTTTTTTCCTTTTGAGATTTTTAGAAGTTTGGAAAATCTGCAGGAATAAACACATAAAACAGTCCAACTCCCAGACAGACACTGCTTCTAACTATTCTCTTGATTTGTGGCCCCTCCGCGTTTGCTTGTTTTCAAGACAGGGTTTCTCTGTGTAGCCCTGGGCTGTCCTGGGTCACTTGGTAGACCAGGCTGGCCTCAAACTCACAGAGATCTGCCTGCCTCTGCCTCCCAAGTGCTAGGATTAATTAACTTGTTATTTTCATTTTTATTTTATTTATATTTATTTTATTTTTATTTTACGCTATGGTAGACCAGGCTGGCCTCAAACTCACAGAGACTCTGCTTCCAGAGTGCTGGCATTAAAGGCCTGCTCCACCACAACTATGTATGTATGTATGTATCTATCTATCTATCTATCTATCTATCTATCTATCTATCTATCCATCCATCTATCTATCATCTACCTATCTGTCTGTCTGTCTGCCTGTCTGTCTATTTATCATCTATCTACTTTAACATTTAAGATATGTCTCCTGTTCCCTGGCTGTTGTCCTGGAACTCACTATAGAGTGAAGACTGACCTTGAACTTCTAACCCCACACTCCGCTGTGCTGAGATTACAGGTGTGGACCACCATGCTGCGGTTTGTAGACTAGAGACCCAGCCCAGAGCTTTGTTCAAGTGAGACAAGTGCTCCAGCAACTGAGCAGATCTCCACCCCTCAGCTCTCAGTTATGTGCAGAACATACAAGAACGGCGGGAGTGAGCCATTTTCTTGAGCTTACTTCTGTAGCTGCCAGATGGCCCCAGAAGCCAAGGCCTATGCTGTTCACCTTCCTCTATGTGTCTACCATGGTGCCTTACATTTTAAAAATAAGTATTTGTTGCCAGGCATGGTGATGTATGCCAAATCAGTGCTGGCACCAGGAGTCAGAGGCAGGTGGATCTCCGTGAGTTCAAGGTCAGCCTGGACTATATAGGGAGCTCTGGGACAGTCAGGGCTACATAGTGAGACCTTGTCTCAAAGAAAAATGCTTCTATCAATGTGTTTTTGCTGATGTATGTATAAGCTGAGGAGACACAAAGCAGAAGGCAGCAGTCCTATAGGTTCTCCTTGTGACTGGGTGCTAAGGAGGTGCCCACCTGGTAAAGCAGAATGCTCGGTCAAAGCTCTGGTTCTTGGATGGCTTTTCTTGCCGTCCTTCTTAGAGAGTCTCTCAGCGGTCCCTCTCTCACATTTGCGCCATATCCATATGTACCGGTCTCAGAGACAAAAGCATACTTCAAAGGCACATAACTAAATTTGCACCATACCCTGGCAATGAACTAGAAACTGAATGACTTCTATCTGGTTCTAGCCTTATCACTGAGACTTGGGCAAGTCACTTATCTTTTCTGTTTTCAGCATCTTCAGCATCCAAACAGGGCGTGGGGCCACACAGCATCTTCATCCAAACAGGGCGTGGGGCCACACACCTCTCATGCCAGCACTTGGGAAGAAGAAGCAGGCAGATCTCTGTGAGTAGGCAGCCTGATCCTACATATCGATTTCCAACCCAGCCGGCGTTATATAAAGAGAGCCTTTCTCAAAACAAAACAAGAATTTAATTAGTAAATTATTCTCTAAACGTCAGGCGACAGCCAAGAACTGAAGCAAGGTAGCCTCCGCTTTGATTTATTTGGTAACTGAGACAGAGTACCTAATTCCTCCACCCCTTGGCTTCCTGCCCTCTAAAATGGGGATGACAGTGCGTCACCTTGCCCGGCTAGGGAGGTGTTGTATTAAATGCTGTGCAGACACTGCATCCCTGTCCTTTGTGACTGACACTGACAGTGGTGTGAAGACCACCGTCTTCCTGGGAAGAGGTAATGCAGGGTGCCCTGAGGGATTCATGTGGCCTCTGCCACCCCTAAGGAAAATGTCCAAAGCCAGCATTACTGGTTCCAGGAAAGAGGCTCAGGGAGTTCCCCAGCTGCGTTACATGCTGCTCTAGGCGCTTGGACAACCATGTGGCTTTCCAATTTAGGTGGGAAGATTTGCTGGCAAGGCCTCTGTGAGCTTCCTAGAGAGTTCTGGATTCCAGAAACATATAGAGATGCAAAACTGGAAAAGTGGTACTGTCTTCCCAGGATGATGTAATAGCTGAGTATGTATGGATGCAGTGCCACACACCTGCAGTCACAGCACTCAGGAGGGCAGGGAGGCATTTCCAACTTGTTCTTTCAGGGTTTGTGGGGCTTTGGCATTTTTGTTTTGTATTTTTTGGTTTCTCTGGCTGGAGAGATGTCTCAGAGGTTAAGGGCAGTGATTGGCTCTTCCAGAGGTCTTGAATTCAATTCCCAGCAACCACATGGTGGCTTACAACCATCAATAATGTGATCTGATGCCTCTTCTGGCCTGTAGGTGTATATGCCGCCAGAGCCCTGTATACATAATAATAAACAAATACATCTTTAAAAAAAAAAGACAGTTTCTCTGTGTAGCCTTGGCTGTTCTGGAATTCGTTTTGTATACCAGGCTGGCCTTGAACTCACAGCGATCCAGCAGCCTTTGCCTCCTGAGTGCTGGAATTAAAGGCATGTGCCACCATCACCTGGCCAGGTTTCTGTGGTTGTTTTTTGTTTGGTTGGTTGGTTTGTTTTTTGGTTTGGTTTGGTTTGGCTTGGTTTGGTATGGTTGGTTTTTTGTTTGGTTGTTTGGTTTTTCTTTTTTCTTTTTTTTTTTTCTTTTTTTTTTTTTTTTTTTCTTTTTTTTCAAGACAGGGTCTTTCTGTGTTAGCCTTGGCATTTGTTTGTTTTTTTCAGGACAGGGTTTCTCTATGTAGCCTTGACTGTCCTGGACTCACTTTGTAGACCAGGCTGGCCTTGAACTCACAGTGATCCGCCTGCCTCTGCCTCCTAAGTACTGGGATTACAGGAGTGCACCACCACACCCGGCTGGTTTCAGTTTTTTAAATCTCATTCAGCACAACGTGGCCTGGAACTCACTTGTAGCTAAGGCTGACCTTAAGTTTCAGATCCTCTGGGCTGGTGGGATAGGTGTGCCACCATGTCAGCGTAAGCCTGCTGAGAGTTGAATGGAGAGTTTTTAGCATTCTGGACCAACTGTGGGTCACCTACAGCCCTCTGCTGTGCAGCAGTTCTCTGGGGTGCCTGGCAGGGTGTTCAGTTTCAGTTCACTCTAATGAGCAGAGCAACTGAGCACTCTGAGAGGGCCATAAGCCTCAGTAACAGCAGAACCAGAAGCAGAGCTCAGGTTTTGAGTTCAAAACCAGGGTCACTTTCCCAACTGCAGGATGTAAGTGAGGGACATGTTTGTATCATGCTCAAGGACAATTTCTCTGCAAACAGAGCTGTCAAGGTTTGGCAGCAGATGGTCAAAGAACACTCATACGAATGGGCAAGATGAGTGAACAGTGATTTGGGAACATTCAAAAGCAATTCTTAGAAACAGGCTACGCAGGGCTCAGTGGGTAAAAGGCATTTGCTGCCAGTCCTGAGACCTGAGTTCTGTCTTCAGGGCCCAAATGGCGGGAGGGGAGAATGGATTGCTGCAAGCTGTCCTCTGATCTGAGTGTTTACGAATGCACACACTTAAGCACCTGTGCATACACACACAAATAAATAAATAAATTTATATAAATGTTTATATAAATAACCATTTTACTTTATATGTATGAGTGTCTTGCCTGCACAGACATCTATATACCACCAGCCTGTCTGGTGTCAGAAGATCAGATCCCCTAAACTGGGGTTATAGATGTCTGTGAACTACCGAGTGGGTCCTGGGAATCGAACCAGAGTCCTTTGGAAGGGCAGGCAGTATGTGTTCTTAACCTTTAAGTCTGTCTCTCCAGTTCCAATAAATGTACCTTTTGTTTTTCCAGACAGGGTTTCTCTGTGTAGCCTAGGCTGTCCTGGAACTTGCTGTGTAGACCAGGCTAGGCTCAAACTCAGACATCCGCCTGCCTCTGCCTCCCGAGTGCTGGCACTAAAGGTGTGCGCCACCACGCCTGTTGAGTAGCTTTTACTTATTCTTCGGTTTCAGGCATGTAAACAAAATATCTTGACCATAGCCATCTGTCTGCAATTCCTCCCTCCCACCTGTAACAAGCAGGAGACTAACTTTTCAAATGACCAGGAGCCCCTTTAACGCTCTCAGATGCCACCATCTGCCTTCAGGTCATCCTTTGCACCAGCGTCCCTCCATGTCACCCTGACCTCTAACCTCTCCATCTTCGATTTATTATCTTATTTGTTTCCTGTCACCCATTTATCAGCCTGGACTTCTGAGGGACTCAAGGAGACATGGGAGGGACCGGAATAAGGGTAAGATGTTGGGACCCCTGCTGTCCCTCATGGGTAATGAGTCCCAAGAGCTGGCTCCAAAGCAAAAGGCATCTAGGTCCCGGTCAAGCTACTGAGTCTAAAGAACAAAGGTTGGCGCGCCCTCCAATCAATCATTCCAAAGGTACACGGACTCGGCAGGACAGAGGGTAGCCCTGGAAAGCCACAGGAGGTTGTGCGGAGTGGCCTGGTCCCGGCTGTGGTCCCTTTTGCTTCGTTCCTACAGATCCTTGTGGGTGTTGTCCATCCACACACCTACAAGATTCGGGTCAAACGGATCGCGTCAGGGCAAAACTTTCCCCCTGTTACTTGGCAAACGGAGCAAGCCATAACCACAGGAGCTGCACAGAGAGCCTCCCCCCTGTTCTCAAGTGAGAAGTATCTTTGCCTTCACTCCAGAACAAAGATAACCTGAGATACCTCCTCGATAGCCTGTGCAAACAGCAGCCACGGGGCAAGAGACAAGGGCGCGTGGCAGGGGTAGGGGGTGGGGAGGGGGAGGGGGACGGGACACGAAGGTCACCTTGGGCTATGGCCATGAGTATCCAGAAGCCTGGGTTGCAAAATGGGGTGCAAAAGTGCAGACCTAGCCTTCTAAGCTGCCCGGGCTCCCATTTAAATGCTGAAGTGACCAAGATCTTATCACAGCCTAAGGCATCTTATAACCACCGAGTCCATAGCGAGCTATTTTGAAGACACCCACTTCCTGTTCTTCCCTATTAGACTGCTTAATTTCTGTTAGTTGCTTTTAATCATTTATTCATTGGTTCGTTCCTTGGAGAGAGCGTTGTGTGTATACTATAATGCACATGTGAGATCAGAAGACTCCTTTCAGGAGTTGGTTTCCCTCTTTTTTTGTTTTTTTGTTTTTTTTGTTTTTTTGTTTTTTGTTTTTTGAGAGAGGGTTTCTCTGTGTAGCCTTAGCTGTCCTGGACTCTCTTTGTAGATCAGACTGGCCTTGAGCTCACATCGATCAACCTGCCTCTGCCTCCCGAGTGCTGGGGTTAAAGGTGTGCGCCAACCCGCCTCCCTCCCACTTCATTCTTATCTTCCCAATAAAGGCCTTCCCAAGACCCTGGTCCTAAGCCTATGTTTCAGCCTTTTGGGGCAGAGCAAGGCAGGCATTGAGTGAATGCCAATTAAATAGACCAGAAACTGGTATAGGTCCTGCTATAAGAGACCATAACTGAGCCGGGTGTGGTGGCTGATGCATCTGAGGCTGATGCAAAGCTTAACTTATGTATGCCAGACATTGTTCTAAAGTTATTACACTGCTACCGCATCCTACCCTTAACACGCCTACTTCATTGGCTGGTATTCATCTACAGACTATGCAGCCTGCACTGTCCTGGACTTCCACAGCAGGATCAAAGTGAGGGGCTGAGGTGACATCTCAGTCAGCAAAGTGCTTGCCACACTAGCATGAGAACTTGAATTTAATCTCCAGACCTCATGAGAAAAAGCTGGGTATTGGGACCATCCACGTGGTCGTTGGGTAATGAGCTTGCTGCTAAGCCTGATGATGTGAGTTTGTTTTTCTAGAACCCACACGGTGGAAGGAGAAAAGCAACTCCCTAAGGGTGTCCTCTGCCCTGGACATGTTTGCCTTGGCACGCGGCATGCAAACACATACACACACATAAGTAAATAAGTAAATGTAATAGTGAAAATAAAAAAGCATTTTGAACTGTCCAGGATTTGCTAATCATGTTACAACCCCCAGTGAGCAAGAAGAGTAAAAGCCAATGATATCTTCCCACCAGGCTCATTCAAAAGTGTGGCATAACTACAACCGAAACTTCCGCCCTGGTCAGAAGGGGTGGCTGTCCATCACCTTGGGGTCCCACTGGATAGAACCGAACAGAACAGGAAACGCGGAGGATGTGGTCAACTGCCAACACTCCATGTCCTCGGTGCTTGGATGGTTCGCCAAGCCCATCCATGGAGACGGCGAATACCCCGAGGTTATGAAGAGCAGACCCACTGTGCCCGTGTTCTCTGAGGCAGAGAAGGAGGAAGTGAGGGGCACGGCTGACTTCTTTGCCTTTTCCTTCGGGCCCAACAACTTCAGGCCACAGAACACCGTGATGAAAATGGGACAAAACGTATCGCTCAACTTAAGACAGGTGCTGAATTGGATTAAACTGGAATATAACAACCCTCGAATCTTGATTTCGGAGAATGGCTGGTTCACAGATAGTTATATAAAGACAGAGGACACCACGGCCATCTACATGATGAAGAATTTCCTCAACCAGGTTCTTCAAGGTTGGTCACATCTTGGCTCAATTAAAATGTGTGTGTGTGTGTGTGTTTGCTTGTATGAGTGTGTGTCACATGTGTACAGGTGCTCCTGGAGGACACAAGAAGACATATGGAGCTGGAATAGAGGCAGTTGTAAGCTAGGGACCAAACGCAGGTCCTCAGAAAGAGCTGCAAGCATTTGCAACTGCTGAGCCATCTCTCTCCAACCCCAGCTCAGGGTTTGTACTTGTTTGTTTGATTGAATATATGATTACTGTTGTCGTTTGGGTTTGGGTTTTTTGGTTTGTTTGTTTTGAGGCAGGGTTTCTCTGTGTAACAGCTCTGGCTGCCCTGGAACTCACTCTGTAGACCAGGCTGCCCTCGAAACGCACAGAGGTCCACTTGCTTCTGCCTCCCAAGTGCTGGGGTTAAAGGCGTGCACCACCACTACCTAGCTGTTGTTTGATTTTGTATTGTTCACTACTAACCAAAGTTTGTGAGTGTCAGGGTTCCCCATAACCCAGATAGGCTTTGAGCTTCTGTTTCCAACCGCTAGGATTATAGGTATTTGCCACCATAGCAGCCTCTTCATTCCTATAAAGGACACAGTACCTATAGAGATATCTTTAAAGTTCTCTGTCAAGAGTGGTTGGTTTATTGCAAGGCAGTGGTGGTGCACACCTTTAATCCCAGCACTCTGGAGGCAGAGACAGGTGGATCTCTGTGAGTTCCAGGCCAGCCTGGTCTATACAGCTAGTTCCAGAACAGCCAGGGCTACACAGGAAACCCTGTCTTGAAAACAAAGAAATTTAAAAAAAAAACCACAATGATTTATTAAATCATGATCCTTTTATCTTGACTTGATTGAGCAATGAAAGGCCTAAAACCAAAGCTGAGCCATTTCTTCTCTCTCGGAGATTTCTTCCTACTTAAGTGTCACTTCATTCACTACTCAGGCAGTGACACCTACAGGCCGGTGGTAATGATGAGACGCAAAACAGCTCAGGTTGTGTCCCTATCAGAACTGGGCTCCACGGATCTCTGTGAGTTCGAGACCAGCCTGGTCTACAAAGCAAGTTCCAGGACAGTCAAGGCTACACAGAGATACCCTGTCTCAAAAAATAAAAAACAAAAATGGAACTGGGCTCCATTCTTCCTGAATATAATCCCTGTGGCTCCTTCTCCAGCTGGGCAGCTAGCTCGCTTTAGAAGTCCTGAGTACAGACAGGGGCTAGGAAGGTAGCTCAGTGGGCAAAGTACTTGCTAGAAGCAAGAGGCCCTGAATGTGACCCCAGCACCTAAACAGGTGGGTGCAGGACCAGTGAGGTGGCTCAGCCACTGAAAGGCACTTGTCCCACCAAGGTGTGTGTGGCTGTGTTTTCCACCCCCTACTCCTGTGTTCATGAGGCCCAGAACTGTGTGTGGCTGTGTTTCTTGCCCCCCTCCCCATGTCCATGAGGCCCAGGGCTGGCCACATGAACACCGGGCCTCAGAGGACACTTCCTACAGGACCCTAGGTCAAGTGCATGCACTTGGGCAGAAGAGGTCTCTCTATTCCACCCTTCCTTACAATACTACACCACCAAAGGACCAAAACCACAACTTGCAGAAATACATTTGTCTTTTTAGAATCTCTTGTCATAGTTTCCTACCTTTCTGCTAAAACAAAACAAAACAAAACAAAACAAAAAATTCTACCTTTTAGAAAAACAATCTCACTGGGCATGGTGGCGCACGCCTTTAATCCCAGCACTCCAGAGGCAGAGGCAGAGGCAGGTGGATCGCTGTGAGTTTGAGGCCAGCCTGGTCTACAAAGTGAGTCTAGGATAGCCAAGGCTACACAGAGAAACCCTGTCTTGGGGGGAAAAAAGAAAAATGATCTCAATTGGTAAAGCCCCAAAATGCAGCAATAGGTATTTCTGTGAGAGAAATGATTAAAGTTTTTAAGAAAGAAGATTCAAGGGTGGGCTGAGGAGATGGTTCAGAAGTTTAAGAGCATTGTCTGCTCTCACAGAGGCTCTCTCTCTCTCTCTCTCTCTCTCTCTCTTTTGTTTTGTTTTGTTTTTTGATACAAGGTTTCTCTGTGTAACAGCTCTAGCTGTCCTGGAACTCACTCTGTAGCCAAGGCTGGCCTCGAACTCACAGAGATCCGCCTGCCTCTGCCTCTCAAGCGCTGGGCCACAGAGGTCCTGGGATCTATTCCCAGCACTCACATGGCAGCTCACACCTGTCTGTAGCTGCAGCTCTGGAAATTTGATGTCCTAGTGTGGCCTCCCTGCATACAGACAAACACACAGGCAAAACAGTCCTACACATGAAATAAAATGAAAATAATAAAAAATTTAAAATGCCAGGTGGTGGTAGTAACAATAGTGGTGTCGCCCACTGCTGTAATCTCAGCACTCAGGGGGCAGAGGCAGGTGGATCTCTCTGAGTTCAAGGCCAGCCTGGTCTACAGAGTGAGTTCCAAGACAGCCAAGGCTACACATAGAAACCCTGTCTGGGAAAAAAAAAAAAAAACTTTAAAAAAAAATGTAGAGCTAGCCAGGCGGTGCTGTCACATGCCTTTAATCCCAGCACTTGGGAGGCAGAGGCAGATGGATCCCTGTGAATTTGAGGCCAGCCTGGTCTACAAAGTGAGTCCAGGACAGCCAAAGCTACACAGGGAAACCCTGTCTCCAAAAACCAAATAAATAAATAAATGCAGAGCTAACTTAAGTTTTTATTGTAGACGAGGCTGACCTTGAACTCACAGAAAGTGCTGGGATCCAAGGCGTGCACCACTACACCTAGTTCCCAGCCAGAGTTTTAAAACTGAAAAAGTCCTTAGCATCTTTTCCAATATTTTCTGTTTGCAAATGAGGTAACTGAGATTCCAAAGCTTACCCAAGAGCTCCCGCCCAGGGACACAGGAGGACCTGGTCTTGAGCCTGCTGCCCTTCAGCCTGGCCTCTCACAGCACCGCTCTGCTTTCTGCCCCTTCTACATTCGCTGACCTTCGTTCCGAGAGCTGGGGTACTCCGGTGCCTGAAGGACAATTTCACAGGATGGACAGTTGTGCACAAACAGGAAGCAGCCCAACCTAGAGAGAAACTCTAGGTCACTGTCAACATCTATATCCCAAAAGGCTTTGAAATTGCCATGCCCCAGGCCCCAAATTTGCACACTAAATATCACCTTTTTTGAAATTTGAGAGTCACACTACATAACTCTGGCTAGCCTGGAACACAGTATGTATGTAGACCAAGCCAACCTTGAACTCAGAGATGGGCCTCCCTCTGCTTCCTGAGTGTTGAGATTAAAGGCGTGTACCATCCATCGTATCATCACATCCTGCTAAACAATGTGATTTAAAAAATTAACTATCAGGAATTTGCTTTTGTTTTGTTGTTGTTTTGAGACAGGGTTTCTCTATGTAGCCTTGGCTGTCCCGGACTCACTTTGTAGACCAGGCTGGCCTCGAACTCATTCACTGGTGTAGGAAGTGCATACCATTTGTTTGTTTTGAGTATAGGGGTGCATGTGAAAGTCAGAGCACAACTTTCAGGACTTGGTTCCCTCCTACCATGCAGGTCTGACTCAAGTTGTCAAGCTTTGTAGCAGGTACCTTTACTGATGTAGCCATTTTGCTGGTCCCAAACCAACAATTTCTGGCTTTTTATTATTATTATTATTTATTTGTATTTTATGTGCATTGGTGTTTTGCCTGCATGTATTTCTGTGTGATGGTGTCAGATCTTGGAGTTACAGTTGTGAGTTGCCATATGGTTGCTGGGAATTGAACCCAAGTCCTTCGGAAGAGCAGTCAATGTTTTTAACTGCTGAGCCATCTTACCAGCCCCCAATTTCTGGTTTTATTTAAAAGATCTGGCCAGGCGTGGTGGCGCACACCTTTAATCCCAGCACTAGGGAGACAGAGGCAGGCAGATCACTGTGAGCTCAAGGCCAGCCTGGTCTACAAAGTGAGTCCAGGACAGCTAAGGCTACACAGAGGAATCCTGTCTCAAAAGACAAAAAACAAAAAATAACAACAACAACAAAAAAGGCCTGACTTAGGAAAAGCCTTACTTTTGTAATGTGCTGTGATTTGGCACATCACTAATGAACTAAAATGTTTAGCCCTCTGAAAAATCTCTGCTTCCTTTTCTCCATGCAGCAATAAAGTTTGATGAAATACGAGTATTTGGGTATACGGCCTGGACTCTCCTGGATGGCTTTGAATGGCAGGATGCTTACACTACTCGCCGAGGACTATTTTATGTGGATTTTAACAGTGAGCAGAAAGAAAGGAATCCCAAGTCCTCGGCACATTACTACAAACAGATCATACAAGAAAATGGTTTCCCCTTGAAAGAGTCCACACCAGACATGCAGGGCCAGTTCCCCTGTGACTTCTCCTGGGGAGTCACAGAGTCTGTTCTTAAGGTAAGTGGCCACTTCTAAATTCACCACATACTAGGGGAGATAGTATACAATGTTTTTTTTTTAATGATTTATTTATTTATTACATATACAATGCTCTGTCTGCATGTATACCTGCAGGCCAGAACAGGGCATCAAATCACATTATAGATGGCTGTGAGCCAGCATATGGTTGCTGGGAATTGAACTCAGGACCTCTGGGAGAGCAGTCAGTGTCCTTAACCTCTGAGCCATCTCTCCAGCCCCATATAACATGTTTTTACAAGTGCTATGTGTATGAAGATTGTCTTAGTCATTGTTCTATTGATACGAAGAAACACTATGACCATGGCAACTTTTTTGTTTTTGTTTTGTGCTCTTTTGAGACACAGTTTCTCTGTATAGCCCTGGCTGTTCTGGACTCACTATGTAGACTACGCTGGCTTCGAACTCACCTGGATCCACCTGGACCATGGCAACTCTTATAAAGGAAAACATTTAACTGGGCTGGCTTACAGTTTAGAATTTAGTCCATCATTGTCATGGAGGGGAGCATGGCAGTAGACATGGTGCTAGAGAGGTAGCTGAGAGTTCTACATCAGGAATCGAAGGCAGCAGGAAGACACTGAGAAACACTTCCTCCAACTAGGCCACACCAACTCCAACAAGGCCACAGCTCCTAATGGTGCTACTCCCTGTGAGCCTATGAGGACTGTTTTCTTCTAAATCACCACAGATGTTTTGCCTCCATCTATGTCTGTATGCCTGCTGCTCACAGAGGCCAGAAGAGATCATTGGATCCTGAAGGGCTGGAAATATATATGGCTGTGAGCATCCATGTGGGTGCTCTGAAAGACTAGCCAGTGCTCTTAACTGCTGCACCATCACTGAGCCCTGAGTAGTGATTTTTCTTTAAAGTTTATTCCATTTAATTATATATGTAGTAGCCGGGCGGTGGTGGTGCACGCCTTTGATCCCAGCACTCGGGAGGCAGAGGCAGGCAGATCGCTGTGAGTTCGAAGCCAGCCTGGTCTACAAAGGGAGTCCAGGACAGCCAAGGCTACACAGAGAAACCCTGTCTCAAGAAACCAAAAAAAACAAAAAACAAAAAAACAAAAGTAATTATATATGTAGTAGTTCATATCATGTCACATGTGGATGTTAGGGGTACGTTTGTGGAGTTACTCCTTTCTCTCTGCCTTTTATGGGTTCAAAGGACTGAACTCAGGTCACGGGGCTGAACAAATGCTTGCCCCACTGAGCAAACTCCCCAACCCGAATCCATTGGTTTTTATTGGCATATATTAATTATACAAAGTAATGTGTTTCAGTATCACCTTGTCACGTGTGTATAAAGTGCACTTTGGTCATGTTCACCTCCACACGGCATCCCTTATCCTCCTCCAGATGGTCCTCTTCCATCTCAGGTGCATCATCCTTATATGCTCTTTCTAGCAGATAACCACATGCACTGCCTACAGCTTTTGTTTTCTGCAGGTCTGTACGGCATTTTGTTTTATCTTGCCTTGTTCTGTGGCAAAATTACCTCTTTTGTTTGGTTTGGTTTGGTTCTTTATTTTAGAGACAGGGTTTTTCTGTGTAGCCTTGGTTGTCCTGGACTCCTTTGTAGACCAGGCTAGCCTTGAACTCAGTGATCCGAGTGCCTACAAGTGCTGGGATTAAAGGTGTGGGATACCATGCCCAGCAGCACAATTACCTCTTGTAAACATCTTTAAAAAAAAAAAATTGGAGCCGGGCGTGGTGGCGCATGCCTTTAATCCCAGCACTCGGGAGGCAGAGGCAGGCAGATCGCTGTGAGTTCGAGGCCAGCCTGGTCTACAAAGCGAGTCCAGGATAGCCATGGCTAACACAGAGAAACCCTGTCTCGAAAAACCCAAAAAAAAGAAAAAAAAAATTGGGATGTTTTCAAATTCTTTTCAAATTCAAAGACTTTTCAAAACCCTGAGCAGGCCTAGGCCAGGAAGCCTGCTCAGGTAATTCAGGTATACAGATGAACCTCATGCTCACATAATCAATGTTCTCTCGGCTTAATGTTCCAGATAACTGGTTGGCAGATGGCAAATGGGCAATAATACGGTTTTGTAATTAGACTATGAAAGATGACACATGAGAAAACAATTAGTAGAAAAATATTTACCAAAGGTTAACTACCAGTTTCCCTGGTGCATTTAAGCTCACTGCCATGGGGTAAAGTACTTTAACACAAGTACAGAATTTGTCCTTGCTCTAATTAATCTTGAATGTGGAAATGCTTTTCTCAAGTCTTCTGTTTGATTTCACTTTATTTTATTTTTGGTTTTTTGAGATGAGGTTCCTCTGTGTAGCCCTGGCTGTCCTGAAACTAAACCTGTCGCCTAACCTTTGTACAATGGTTTCCAGCTGAGACACCACCTTCCAGAGCACCTCTCTAGTCCTCAAAGTGCACCTGGGAAGTGGGTGACACATGGCCATCCCCACACAGTTGTGTAGCCCAAGGTCAAAGAGGAAACTCTGCGGCTGAGGGTGTACTTTAGTAGGTACAGTCCCTGCCTAGCATGCACGAGGCCCGGGTTTGATCCAGATTTAGTGGCATATGCCTGCAGCCCCAGCACTTGGGCAGTGTGGATGGGAGAAGCAAGGATCATGTATTTACTAGGTTTAAGGATAGCCTAGGCTGTGTGAGCCACGCACACCCACCCCATCCAACCCCCAAAAACAGAAAAAAGTTCATGACTCTCCAAGGTGGAAAGCAAGAGAGATCAAAAGGTCTTTCCCCCTCACGACTCACGCTCCTTGCATAGAGAGAACACTCCATGCTCTTCCTGAGGAGTGAGTGTTGTGTTCACAGATACGTGATGGAGCAGATACTGCACAAAAATGTGATGTTCTTGGACTTCCCTTCCTTCTCATTTTTTCAGGAAATGGGGTCTCTGCTATATAGCCCAGGCTGGCCTCAAACTCATAGCAAGCCTCCTGTCTCAGCCTCCTGAGAGCTAAGATTATAGACATGCACTACTACTCTGGGCTACCACTTGGACTTTTCTTTTTCTTTTTTTTTTTTCTTTCTTCTTCTTGGTTTTTTTTTTTGTTTGTTTTTTTGTTTTTTGTTTTTTGTTTTTTTGAGACAGGGTCTCTCTGTGTAGCCCTGGCTGTCCTGGACTCACTTTGTAGACCAGGCTGGCCTCGAACTCACAGCATCTGCCTGCTTCTGCCTCCCGAGTGCTGGGATTAAAGGCTCACTTGGACTTTTCAAACAAGGACTGCATAAAGTTGTGGTCAGCTCATGCGAGGGGTCGTCACCACCCACAGCCACTTTCTGGGATGTCACCCAGCCTCCTCTGAACGCAAGTGCTGTTCTCAGTGACTGCTTTACAACCTCGTTCTTACCTTTGTCACCATCTTATGACAGAGCTTGGAATCCGCCCTTCACAACTGCCTTCAACTGAGGGCACCAAGCCAGTCCTGATGCATTTGAACACCATGTGGTGAGATGCTACAGAACCTGGATTTTCCAGTCAAATGAGCTAGAAAATGGCTCCCTAGGCTTTTCTCAGGCACATGTTCTCCCTTCGCTGTTCCCTCCCTGCATCTCTTGGTCTCCCTGGAGACCTGAAGGGCTAGGAGGATAAGACCTTTCCTCCCACATTACCAATAGAACAGCCATTATGAAGGACAAAGTTATCATTAATTTTATCGTGTGGTGACAGGCTCGGTAAGGCTGGGCTCCTCTGATCTGAGGAGGTGGATATGCTAGGAGCCACACTTGACTTACCTGAATGTGTTTGTTTTCCACAGCCGGAGTTTATGGTTTCCTCTCCACAGTTTACCGACCCTCACCTGTATGTGTGGAATGCCACTGGCAACAGATTGCTACACCGAGTGGAAGAGGTAAGGCTAAAAACGAGACCATCCCACTGCACAGATTACGTGAGCATAAAAAAGAGAGTTGAAATGTTGGCCAAAATGAAAGTGACCCATTACCAGTTCGCCCTGGACTGGACCTCTATCCTTCCCACCGGCAATCTGTCTAAAGTTAACAGACAAGTGCTCAGGTACTACAGGTGCATGGTGAGCGAAGGGCTGAAGCTGGGTGTCTCCCCCATGGTGACGCTGTACCACCCGACCCACTCCCATCTCGGCCTCCCCACGCCACTTCTGAGCAGTGGGGGATGGCTAAACGTGGACACGGCCACGGCCTTCCAGGACTACGCAGGGCTGTGCTTCCAGGAGCTGGGGGACTTGGTGAAGCTCTGGATCACCATCAATGAGCCTAACAGGCTGAGTGACATGTACAACCGCACGAGTAACGACACCTATCGTGCAGCCCACAACCTCATGATGGCCCATGCCCAGGTCTGGCACCTCTATGACAGGCAGTATAGGCCGGTCCAGCGTGGGGCTGTGTCGCTGTCCCTACATTCTGACTGGGCAGAACCTGCCAACCCCTATGTGGACTCACACTGGAAGGCAGCCGAGCGCTTCCTCCAGTTTGAGATAGCCTGGTTTGCAGACCCACTCTTCAAGACTGGCGACTACCCATTGGCCATGAAGGAGTACATCGCCTCCAAGAACCAGCGAGGGCTGTCCAGCTCAGTCCTGCCGCGCTTCGTCCCGAAGGAGAGCAGTCTGGTGAAGGGCACCATTGACTTCTACGCGCTGAACCACTTCACTACTAGGTTCGTGATACACAGGCAGCTGAGTAGCAATCACTCTGCTGCAGACAGGGATGTCCAGTTCTTGCAGGATATCACCCGCCTAAGCTCACCCAGCCGCCTGGCTGTAACGCCCTGGGGAATGCGCAAGCTGCTTGGGTGGATCCGGAGAAACTACGGGGACAAGGACATCTACATCACAGCCAATGGGATCGATGATCTGGCTCTGGAGAACGATCGGATCCGAAAGTATTACTTGGAGAAATACGTCCAGGAGGCTCTGAAGGGTAAGGTTTGGGCACACACATCCAGTGAGGTGGGAGAGGTACGTGAACTGACAGCAATGACAACCAGGGCACAAAGATCATCAGTGATTCAGATTTATACTCCTGACCCCAAATCCTGTCCATTGGATTTTCTCCTTAAAATAGGCCTTTATTATTGAATATTATTATTATTATTATTTTCCAAACAGGATTTCTCTGTGTAATAGCCCTGGCTGTCCTAGAACTCTCTTTGTAGATGGACCAGGCTGGCCTCAAACTCAGTGATCCGCCTGCCTCTGCCTCCCGAGTGCTGGGATTAAAGGTGTGCACCACCATGGGCGGTGAATTTTTAGTTTTTCTTTTGTTTTGCTTGTTTGTGGCCATGTCTCTCTATGTAGTCCTGACTGTCTTGAAACTTGCTATATGAGCAGGCTATCCTCAAACTCATAGGGATCCACCGGCCTCTACCTCCTGAATGTTGGGATTAAAGGCATGTATACCACCATGCCTAGCTGAATTTTTATTTTTTACTTTCATCATTCATGTTTTCTAGACAGGGTCTAACTAGTAAGTAACCCAGGCTGGCCCCAAGCACCTCCTGCCTCAGCCTTCCAAGTGGTGGGATTACAAACACAGGCCACCACATCTGGACTTCTATAAAGTGGCATAAATTCATTATGGAAAATTTGCAAAGCCCCTCCTGCCGCCATCCCCCACCCCTGGTCCCCAATAGCTGAAATTTCACTTCCCAAAAGAAGCACCATCAATTCTGGGTTATTTTCAGTGAGCGTCCTAGATACAATTGATAATGTAATACAATTGGGCTGAGATTATTACCTTTGCTGTTTGTTTGGGGAGTTGAACCCAGGTCCCATTTGGCTGTACTAAAGCTACATCCCCATATCCCTAACTTTTCTTTTTTTGTGGAGCTGAGAATTTAACAATGAACACCATGCATACTAGACACCACACTCTACCGCTGACCTACATGCCCACTCACCGCCATTTTTCTTTGTGGTACTGGGGTTCAAACCCAGGGCTTTACGTGTGCTAAGCAATCAATCTATCACTGACCCACAAAACAGCCATGTAATTAGGACAGGGCATCCATACATCCTAGCTTGGTCACACACTCCTGCTCTCCTGCCTCTGCTATCTCCACTAGGATTGCAGGCATGGACGCTGAAGAGATACAGCCCAGCATCCACATGGCAGCTCACAACTGTCTGTAACTCCAGTTCCAGGGGATCTGGCATACACACATACACATATGTGTGTGTGTGTGTGTGTGTGTGTGTGTGTGTGTGTACATGCAGGCAAAACACCAATATACGTAAAAATAATTAGGAAAAAAGATTGCAGATGTTTATGATTCATAACAGGAGCAAAATTAGTTACGAAGCACCAACAAAGTAATACTATAGTTGGGCCTCAGCACAACATGAGGAACTGTATTAAGGGGTCGCAGCATTAGGAACTGTTGAGAACCAGTGTTGTGGGGATTACAATCAACCAACAAGGACTAGGGACAATGTTGGTAGAGCATTTGTCTTGCATGCCTTTAATCCCAGCACTTGAGAGGGAGAGGCAAGTGGATCTCTGAGTTCAAAGCCATCCTGGTCTACAGAGTGAGTTCCACATCAGCCAAGGCTACACAGAGAAACCCTGCCTCAAAAAACAAAAACAAAACCCCTAACACACTTATACACTTATACCAGGCATGGGAGCAAAAGCATGTAATCTCAGCACTGTGGAGGTAATGGCAGGAGACCAGAAGTTAATGGTCATCTTCAGCGTAGATAGGGAGTTAGAGACCAGCCTGGAACACAGGAGGCCTGTCTCCAAAACAACATCTTCAGTGAGAGTCATGACGTCGTGACTCACTGATATGGCCTTTTTTTTTTTTCCAATGAAAACTAGATTCTTTTTTATTTTTATTTTGTTTTGTTTTTTCGAGACAGGGTCTCTCTGTGTTAGCCTAGGCTGTCCTGGACTCACTTTGTAGACCAGGCTGGCCTTGAACTCTGCATCCGGAGTGCTAGGACTAAATGCGTACGCCACCACACCCAGCTGAAAACTAAATTCTTATTCAAAGATATTTCATTGTCCATTTGTGATCAACAATGTTTTACTTTTTCTTTCCAGCATACCTCATTGACAAGGTCAAAATCAAAGGCTACTATGCATTCAAACTGACTGAAGAGAAATCTAAGCCTAGATTTGGATTTTTCACATCCGATTTCAAGGCTAAGTCCTCCGTCCAGTTTTATAGCAAGTTAATCAGCAGCAGTGGCTCCCCTTCTAAGACCAGCAGCCCCGCATGCGGCCAGCGTCCTGAAGACGCAGAGTGCGCCATCTGCACCTTCCTCTCACAGAAGAAAGCGCTCCTCTTCTTTGCGTGTTGCTTCATCTCCACTCTGGCTCTACTGCTATCAATCACCATTTTTCATCATCGAAAGAAAAGAAAATTTCGGAAAGCGAGGAACTTACAAAATATACCATTAAGGAAAGGACACAGCAGAGTTCTTAGCTAAACTATCACCTCTGTCATAAAGAGTCACTCCAGTTCCACATACTGGTAACTTACACTTTGAGAGACAGCTGTTGCCAAGGTGATGACAATCGATGCCTTTGTAGTGTGGGTCAGACCATTCCCTCAGGTACTGACGTCACTGAAGGGTTCACCCTGACAGTAACTCTGGGCTTAGCTGCAAACATTGCCTCAGGAAGTGTGAAGCGCTGTTTCATGTCATTTTTCTCTAGTTCTTCTGTAAACAGCAATCACTAGTCATGGTAAAAAGAATTAATTTTTAAAAGTGAAATTTTGCTGTTTTAGACTTCATAGTTTAAACCTATTTTTTGTTGTTGCTGTTGTTGTTGAGATGGTGTAATTATGCAATTCTGGCTGTCCTGCGATTTGCTCTGTAGATCAGGCCAAGATCCACCACCTCCGACTTCTCCCTGCTGGGATTAAAGGTATGATCACCGTGCTCTGCTAAAACTATTCTTTAAACTGGTTAGTGACAAACTCTGCGAAAGAAAACACAACTTTAGAACATGCTTGTCCACAGACAGCTAAAGCACGGGATCTAAAACACACCAACCTTAGCTTTTCTCCAAAACCAAACCAAACCAGGTACTTCTTAACCATCCAAGTTTGTGAACTCTCTCACTGGACTACTACCCCCTGCCTTTGCCTCCTATGTGCTCAGATTAATGCCATGTGCCACGTAGCTTAACTCATGTCATGGGACGATGACAGGATGAAGGGCAGCTACACAAGTATCTGTTGAGGACCAAGTTCACGTAGTTACAGCACAGCAGCATAGTAATTCCCATTTTAAAATAAACTGGCATTAGCCTTTCTATTTTCTTTTTGAGGTGACATAATTTGGTACACTTAGGAAAATGTAAAAGATGTTAGTGGATTACCAACAATGGTCATAGGATCGTACCACTATCTGCAGAGCCTCCTAACTTTCTCTTGAACACAGGTGTGGAACATCTGGAACCAGTCACTGTGACGCTGATGAATCCAGTTTGTTAGTGTGAATGAGTTAATTTGACTTTACATACTAGCTTTTAAGGCCAGCACTAAGTAAATCTCAATTTGGCTACTTTATATTTAAGGAACCATGCTTGATTTGAGCACAAACACTAGAGATAATTTGAGTGTGTAACTCACATTCATACTTTCAAGTCAACATGTAAGTAGGCACGTTACCCAGTCACTGTTAACCCTCTCCAGGAATTTAGGAGTCAAAGAAAAGTAGCTCTTCCCCAAAGAGCCTTAGTAGTCATCCTAAAATGTATGATTTGAATCGTATTCCACATCTACCTACTGATGCCAAATTTAAGGCTTACTTAGGATTATTTTGGTTATTGGACAGGGTTTCTCTGTGTAGCCATGGCTGTCCTTGAACTCAGATTCACCTGCCTCTGCCTCTGCAGTACTGGAATTAAAGGCGAGTGCCACCACTGCTGGCTATTTTTGTTCCTGTTTTTTGAGACATGTTTTCTGTCTAACAGCTCTGGCTGTCCTGGAACTCGCTCTATCGTCTAGGCTGGCCTCTGGAATTAAAGAAGTGCACCACCACTGTGTTAGAATTCTTATAACCAGCACTAAATTTGAAAAGCCATAGAGATAACACATCAAAAGGTGGTGGGAAATAAAGCTGCTCAGACTAGCCAACTCTAACAGATCTCCACTTTCCTATTCCTGGTTCCCACAGCCACCAACCTGCCTGCTTAGCAGCATTTTCCTTCTTAAAGTACATATGGGTGTTTAGCCCGCATGCACATATGCACTTTTGTGTCCTTGGAAGCCAGAAGCACCAGATTCCCGCAACTGGAGTTACAGACCCTGTGAGCCAACATTCCGGGGGCCTCTGTAGGAACAGCCGATGCCCGTAACCAGTCCTTTCTCCAACTTTAACAGGTCTTTTTTTTTTTTTTCCAAGACAAGTTTCTCTGTGTACCCCTGACTGTCTTGGACTCACTTTGTAGACCAGGCTGGCCTCAAACTCAGTGCTGGGAGTAAAGGGTGCAGAACCATACCCAGCGTCACACCCAGCTCGTAACAGTTTTTTCACTTTTTGAGACAGGGTTTCTCTGTAACAGCTCTGGCTGTCATGGATTCACTTTGTAGACCAGGATAGCATCTGTCTCCCTCCTGGAGTGCTGGGATTAAGTATGCTTTGAAAAAAATATTTTCTTTTGGAGGTGTCTTTTTGCTGAGGGTTTCTGTGTAGCCCCGGCTGTGCTGGCTTTGTAGCAAGCATGTACCTCCAAGCCCAGTTCAGTTAGTTTCCAACTACATTAATCATCACTTTGTTTTTCAGACAGGTTCTCATGTACTACATAGCCCAAGCTTGCCTTAAACACGTATCTCAGGATGACTACTTTTTATCCTCCTGCCTCAACTCTACTGCAAGGGTTATAGGAATGTACCATACACAACTACCACCTCATTCAATGTCCTATCAGCTAAGTTTAGAGCGTGTTCTTCCTTCACAAAAACCTTGCTGAGTTCTCCAAATGTAAAGCTCTTAGCCAAATGCTTAGTAACCATTAGCTCAGCCAGGAGGCGGCAGATTTGAGTTTGTGGACAGCCAGTGTTACTATGCAGAGAAATTCTGTCTTAAAAAAAAGAGGGGGCGTGCCCAAGGCTTGAGAAGGGGGTACTGCTGTGCTGCTCTTACAAGAGTTCAGCTCTCAGCACTCAACTATACCCAGTGGCTGATCATCACCTGAAACAGACCAGCACAAACACAAAGTGACAAAGATACCAATTAATTGCACGTACATGTGTAACATGAAGGACAAAAGCTAGGTGTGGTGGTACTTGCCTGCAATTCTAGCACAGTTAGGTGGAGCCAAGGTGGAAATTGAGGCCATCATAGAAGACCAAGCTATAGGTCTGGGATAATGCTCAGTGTTTCCCTTGTATTCAAGCTCTGGGTTGACACTTCACCACCACGTGGGTGGGAAACACACAAAACACAAGGTCTGTTCTGTCTAGAATCCTGTACTCAAAGCCTGCAACCCTAATACCCCAATGCTCTAAAGGAACCCAAGTGGCCTCCAATCCCTCATCCTCCTCAGTGTTGGAGTTAACACTCTACAAAGAAGCCCCATGACCTACATTTTCCAGCCCTTACCAAGACCGACAGTGTCTTCCCACAAACACAATATCCTGCCCAGGCCAGTCAATGGCCTCTAGGTTCTTCCCAAGGCTGCACACCCACTGACCATCCGCTAGGAAGGTTGTCATTGACAGACAGTTACTGGCTGAAATGCTCTTTTAAGCCATTTGTTTCTATGTAGAAAAATGTGTTCTGTTCCAGGAGTATCAGATGACCCCTCTGCTAAGTAACCAGGGGGGGGGGGGGGGGAATCAAGGACACACAAATCAATATAAGTCTTTTATTGTTCCCAAAGACACTCAAATAATATTTATAATTCAGGATCTTGTTGCTGGAACTGGGTAACTGTAAAAAGAAATACACATGAACTTTTATCAATATCCCTAACCCAGAAAGTTCTTTAATAACTTAGTACCTAAGTTCCATGTAAAGGAGCCGACTGCAGACCCAGAACCTACCTTGAGTCTTACTCATCAGGCTGCTGCACTGTGCCCTTTTCAGACACATAGATACCATCCAAAAACTTCCTGATATCCTTGTTTTTAACGGTTGTGGCTTGCTGGATCAGAGCAGCTGCACAGGAAGAAGTACATCAGGCCATTATTTCACTAGCCTAACTCATCTCACACAGGTCCAGATAACAATTGGAACTCAACCCCTGAACAGCACATACACGCAGAGCATGTGAACAACCACTATGTATTCATGTGTGACGCACAGTAAATACAACCACACAGAACAGACGTTTTGAAACAGAAACCAGACACGCATTCAACCTTAAGGCTTAGATAAAATTAGTCAGCACAACACTTAGGCATACACACCTGAATTTGAAACAAGTTCAATATCATTTCCTTCCAGGATTAATTCATCCTTCTGGGCTTGAGAGACAGAACAAGCAACACCTAGAAGAGGTGAGGCAGGTATTCAACAGCGTTAACATGAGAGCCCACAAAATACAATTCTACTTAAAACTCCAAGCAACCAATCAACTTTCTCTTAAGATTTTAGGGTTGGACTTCTGAACACACCATGATTACAGACGTGATAAACCCAATCCTCAGCTCACACAAAAGCTGATATACCCTACAACATATCCTCCCCAGGAAAAACAAATCTCAAACCAGATCTACCATAACACACAGTTCTGAAGCAGCCTTCACCCCAGCCAAGCACAGGACCAAGGAGAAAGCCCAGCAGCACCCAAAGTCCACACGTACCTGTCCTCATGCGAACCCTGCGGATATATTTTTCACCCAAGAAATTTCGGATTTCAACCAAAGACCCATTCTCCTGGATGACAACGTTGATGGGGAAGTGAGCATACACAGACCTCATCTTGTAGCGGAAGCCCTGCGTTAAATAAGTCAGCTGTGAGCAATTTTGAGCAATCTCAGTTCTAGGCTGGCCTAGAATGTGAGACTCCAGCCTCCCCCAGGGTCCCAGCTGTGTGCCCCAGGGCCAGTCAGCTCTAAATCCCGTGGCGCCTTTGTTGTAACCTGACAGTTCAAGCAGCGCCCACCCTGCCTGTCACCCGCAACAAGCCTTACAAAGTTAACACATACTACAAAGCAACAACTGTCTCTTTAGACAGTGAATCCCCAGGAGGAAGCCTCTGTTTTACTTTACTATCTCACCCTTTCAATGAACTTTCGGCATAAGAATGTTTGCTGAGTTACTGCAGACACAGGTAACAACAGGCCACAGATAGATATCAAGCTAAATACAAGGCCCAGTCCTTCGCATGACCCAGAGGTGCAGTGAGTTAGGGTACAGGCTGAGACTATGGAACAAGCCACTTCATCGTTAGCTGTTATCTTGGGGAAAGGATTTGGAACTAACACTGACACCAGATGACATACAAGTCAGACTTTTTTTTCCCCTATCCATGGGAATACAATACCTACCAGTAGTCAAAGTTACACTATGGCAGTTTATCTACAAATGGAAAAAAAGAACCACTGTAACTCTTGCCCTGCAAATCCCTAGGTTTGATGCCTGGTTCTCTTCCTGCCCCCGACCCCAACCTGAAATCGCCTAGTTTATGAGTCTACAGTCCACCCAGGGCCCCAAACGCTTGTCTAGACACCACACAGAGGCACCTCTTCCAAAGGGCTAGAAAGCAACCCGAGGGGGGGGGGGGGCGCGGGCGGCGACTCACCAGTGTAACGCCCTTGATCATATTCTGCACGTGGCTGCAGATGGTTCTGACGGTGGCCAGCTCCTTTCTGTTACCCCACCATTTGTCAACACGCAGCTGTAACAGAAAAGCTTAGAATTAGAATACAGCGGTTCTGGCTGGTTAGCACCAGAGCATTCAAAGCCACCTGTAAAAATATCCCAGGGACACAAAAGAGGAATGATACCTACACCCCAAAAGCCTGAGAACACAACCACGTTCACCTCAGCAAAAGTACAACCGAGTCTGAAAAACTAGTTCGGTCATATATTGGGGGGAGTTAACGCTAGTTACTGGGCTTTACAACTATTGCCCCCCACCGACCCCCAGCCTCCCCAAGGCGCCCAGTCCTCCCGTTACAGGGGACTTCCCCGCCCACCGGGCAGGCAATCCTGTTCTTTACCCTTTTCTTTTTCTTCCCGAGAAGACTCAGCTCTACGTTGATGTGGTTGAAGTCCCTCCGCAGGGTTCCCCGGGGGCCCTTCACGAGGACTGTGCGCCCCTTCAGAGTGATGGTGACTGCAAGAGAGGATACGCTCGTGAGGCCGCTGCCAGGGCCGAGGCAGGGCACGACAGACAGACGGACGTCGGGGCAAGGCGCGGCGCCGCCGCCTACCGTTTTCCGGGATGTCGACCGTCTGGTTGCTGAGAATGGTCTTCATTCTGAAAACACAAACAGCCGGGTGAGGAGGCTGGGGCACGGCACGCTCCACGCCACACACCGGGCGGACTTCCGCTCCAGGCGGAAGCGGCCGGGTAGGAAATCCGGGGAGACCGACACAAGCGGGTGGGTGACGAAGGGTGGCCCCGGGGGGAGTGCGCGCGGGCTCGGCAGGGATGTTAGCTTAGCCCGGCCCGGCGCGCCATGGCGGCAGGCTGGCTAGGGGAGGCGGAAGGCAACCTCCAGCCGGCGCCACCGAGCCCGCGGGGCGCCCGCTGCGCTGGGGGACAGTGCGGACAGTGGGGAGAGGGACTCGTGGCGCCGGGCCCGCGCCGCCCGCGCCCCCGACCGAGGATGGTTCCAGATTCCCGGGGAGCGCAGCCCGCAAGCTCCTCACCTCGCAGTAGATGGGGCAAAAAGAGAGCGTGTTTCGTCATCGCGTTCTTGTAATCGGTCGGGGGCCCGGCGCGTTGCGTCACGAGCGCGCGACGGCGTCCAAGGCCAAACGAGCCGCTCGCCGATATGGTCGAGCCGCGCAGGCTAGGTGATGACGTGCCGTCCGTCATAAGAAAAGCGACGGATGTTTAGACGGGTTCTGCTCGGGAGCGCCGATCCCTTTGACCCTCTTAAGACCTAAAAGAGGGGATGTCGCTAAGCTGCGGGCTTGCTGCCCGCGGCCTGGGGTCCCGGGTGAGCGGCAGGAATGCTGTGGGCTTATCACAAGTTCAAACTAGGGAACTTAATCAAAATATCCTTTTTAAAAGTCCGTGCCTCAGCCGGCGCGGTGGCGCACGCCTTTAACCCCAGCATTCAGGGAGGCAGAGGCAGGCGGATCGCTGTGAGTTCCAGGCCAGTCCAGGGCAGCCAAGGCTACACCGAGAAACCCTGTCTCGAAAAACAAAACAAGCCGGGCGTGGTGGCGCACGCCTTTAATCCCAGCTCTCGGGGAGGCAGAGGCAGGTGGATCGCAGTGAGTTCGAGGCCAGCCTGGTCTACAAAGCAAAGCAAGTGTATGACAGCCAAGGCTACACAGGGAAACCCTGTCTCGGGAAACCAAAAAGAGAAAGAAAAAGAAAGAAAGAAAAACAAAGTAAAAAGCCCCTGACTCGTCAGGGATAAAACATTCACAGGCGTGGTGTATCTTAACTATTGTAGTTTAAAATTTTTGACAACATTTTTTTTTTTTAGTACCGGTCTTAATTGAAGACATGAAAATGTGACATGTTAAGCAGTTCCAAAGATTTTCTAATCTATATTTAGCTGTTAACTCTTAACTCTGGTTCCTACTTTTTTGCCCTGGTCAGGGCTGGGTGTGCTTCAGGGTCCCTGTAGCCTAAGCTTACCTGAAACTAAATTCTTAGACCAGACAGTCCTCCTCCCGTTGCCTCCTCTGAGTGCTGGATTACAGGTTTGAGCCATCATTGCTGGTAGTTCTTCCTCCTTGAGTCTTTTTAAAATTCTAATCGCCCTCAGATCCTTTTCAGTTCTTTGGTTTTGGTATTATAATGGGTTAAAATTACTCCAGAGTCTACTGAGTGAATGTTGTAATGTAATGTAATGAAATGAACGATTTCGCTTTCCGTAGGTATTCAGAAGATATTTATATGGCTCACTTAGAGCAATAAGTTCTTTGCCAGATAAAAAGAAGGAATTTTTACATAATGGACCAGACCTTCAAGATTTCGTGGCTGGTGATCTTGCAGACAAGAGTACCTGGGATGAATATAAAGGAAACTTAAAGCGCCAGAAAGGAGAAAGGTAATTGACTATTGGAGACCATTTTAGTATCCCACCCTCTGACTGGTTTTTTTGAGACAGAGTTTCTCTGTGTAATCGCCCTGGCTGTCCTGGAGGCTGGCCTCAAAGTCACAGCGATCTGTCTGCCTCTGCCTCGCAAGTGCTGGGATTAAAGGTGTGCGCCACCACACCTAGCTCTAACCTGACCCAGCTTGCATATAGCCTATGGTTACTTGATATTAGTCATTTCTTGATGAGGAAAGGTTGCCTGGCATACAGAAGGCTCTGGGTTCAAATCCTACCAACACACTGAGCAAATCATAACAGAGGAATGGTGAGGATTTGGTGCACAGCATTGTTTCCAAGAATACTTATCAAACAACTTCTAGATCACAAGTGGATAGTCGAGGAGAAACCAAGAGTACAGTCTCTATTCTAAAGTTTAGAGCGATCTTTTGGTGGTGGTGGTTTGTCTGTCTGTCTTTCTTTCTTTCTTTCTTTGTCTGTCTTCCTTCCTTCCTTCCTTCCTTCCTTCCTTCCTTTTTAAGTTAGAGTTTTGCCTCTATACCTTGGGCTGGCCTTGAGCTAGCTATGTAATTAAATTTGGCCTTGACCTCCTGACCCTCTTAGCATGTGATGCTCTAGCATCACAGACACGAAACACCGCAACTGGAAAATTGTCCTCCTTTATTAAGGACCAGAATCTAGGATGCAGAGTAGCTAGTGTGCAGGAAGGCTCTTTCCTTATGCTGAGATACTGTAATAATTTGTAGATTTCATAGGGAGGGACACGCTGAAAACATTATTGTCCTTTAATTAGACCAGTGTAGCATTGCACCTTACGGACTACAGCAGCCCTCAGATTGCATTAGCAGTGCTGTCCTCAGCAGCTTCACCAGACCTGAATTTGAGTCTTCATTCTTACTCCTATGACAGAATTATTCAATTATTCAAAGGACTATTCAGTCCAAGACCCAAAAGGCTGTACTGGGAAACTATGCTACATGGTTTTTTGCAAGTTGGTAACAGACTGTTCTCTCTGGCTGTCCCTAGGTTAAGGCTACCTCCATGGTTAAAGACTGAGATACCTATGGGTAAAAATTACAATAAGCTGAAAAATACACTGCGGAATTTAAATCTCCACACAGTAAGTGCAGGGTATTTCCTTTCCATTTTACCCAAAGGTAATATTGTTTCTCCATATCTGTAACAAAACCTTTTTCAGACACGGTCTCATCGCGCAGCATGCTCTAGTCTGGAACTCACTATATAGGCCTGACTGCTCTCTGACTTGTGATTCTCCTTTCGTAGCTTCCTGAGTACCTGGAGTATAAGAAGTGTGGTGCCAGAGCAGACCATAAAAGAAACGATTAATGAGTATATAAGTATTAGCAAGGAATGTGGGTAAAGATGAAAAGTGAAGTGTTATTAACAGTAACAAAAATGTACATAGACAGCCAGACAGGGAGGCAGAGGCAGGTGGATCTCTGTGAGTTTGAGGACAGCCTGGTTTACGAAGCAAGTCCAGGAAAGCCAAGGCTACACAGAGAAACTCTTTCTCAAAAAACAACAAAACAAAACAAAAAAAATCGTACGTAGACATTTAGGGGCCGAGAGTATAGCCCCAGTGCTTACTTAGTGTGTGTGAAGCCAAGTTTAATCCTCAGGCTCCCTTTACATTTTCCTGCAAAAGAAACAAAAAGTGATTCTATTTCTTGTGAAATATGTTGGAAGCAACGGTAGTTTAAATGACGTAAAACTGGGCTGGAGAGATGGCTTTGTGGTTAAGGGCCCAACTGCTCTTCCAGAGGATGCAGGTTTGGTTCCCAGCACGCAGGTGGCAGCTCACATCCATCTCCAACTCTAGTTTCAGGGGATCGAACACTCTCTTCTGGACTCTTGATACCCGCTGTGCTTGTGGTGCACAGACATACATTCAGGCAAAACACCCATATATACATAGTTATAATAAAATGATCTTTTTTGTTTGTTTGATATTTCATGACAGAGTTTCTCTGTGTAGCCCTGATTGTCCTGGAATTCACTATGTAGATCAGGCCGGCCTCAAACCTGTGCATCCGCCTGCCTCTGCCTCCCAAGTGCTGGGATTAAAGACGTGCCCCAACACCACCTACCTAATAAAAATTAAATATCTAATACTTCGTTGTTGATAGGTAGGTAGGTCTGTTCAACCTGAAGCCTCGTTTCTCTTTTCCCCAGGTGTGTGAGGAAGCCCGATGTCCCAACATTGGCGAGTGTTGGGGAGGAGGGGAATATGCCACAGCCACAGCCACGATCATGGTAAGGTCAGCGGGGCCGTTACGGCTTCAGTCCAGGCATGGAATCGGGGTGTTCATGCCCGCCTCCTAAAATAGGCACTGTGAGCATCCAGTGAGGTTTTTATTCCATACGAGTTCATGAACATTACAAGGAAAAGCCCTACACTCCGTAACTGGTTGTGATCTAACCTTCTCTGAATTAATCTATTATTGGTCTTCCATGTATCTGATAATTAACTCTGTGGCACCTGAGGGCGTGTATCACATTAACATTTGGACACATTCTTTGTTTATTAAACAAGAATGAGTTCTACTCCCAGCTGAACTCCACTCAGATCCAGACATGCGTCTTTCCATTGACTGCATCCTTAGGCCCAGCCAGATGCCAAGCGGGTAAAGTCACCTGCTGTCAGCCCACAGGGCGCACAGTGGAAGGAGAAAGCTGACTCCCACAGGGTGTCCTCAATGTCCTTGTGTTTCTACACACACACACACACACACACACACACACACACACACACACACACGTACCCACACACACAAAATAAATTTAAACTGTATATAAAAAAAGAATATATTAGCCGGGCAGTGGTGGCGCACGCCTTTAATCCCAGCACTCGGGAGGCAGAGCAGGTGGATCGCTGTGAGTTCAAGTCCAGCCTGGTCTGCAAAGTGAGTCCAAGACAGCCAAGGCTACACAGAGAGACCCTGTCTCCAAAAATAAATAATGTAACTTCAAATCATACTTGTTGATTATTGTGTTGTGAGTAATCTTTATAAACTATGAGTAAATTGTACAGAATAACAGTACAACAGGCATTTTGATAGCTCCACTTTGAGAGTAGAGCTTTAGCCTCTGCACAAATGCTACATTGGGATCCCATTTGTTTTTTTTATTGTTACTTTGTTTATTTGTTTGAAACAGAGTTTCTTTTCATAGCCTTGGCTGACCTCAACACAGAGATCTGCCTGCCTCTGCCTTCCAAGTGCTGGCGTTAAAGGCTTACCCACCACACTTGGCTCTTAATTTTTTTTTTTTTTTGGCTCCAATTTTTATTTTTAATGATTTTATTATTAGTTCTTTTTGTTTGTTTGTTTAATTGGTTTCTCTGAGACAGGGTTTCTCTGTGTAACAGAGCCTTGGCTGTCCTAGACTCGCCCTGTAGACTAGGCTGTCCTGAAACTCACAGCCATCCGCCTGCCTCTGCCTCCTGAGTTCTGGAATTAAAGGCGTGCGCCACCACGCCTGGCTATAGCCAGGGCCTTTAACTGCTGACCCATGTCTTCAGCCCTGAAATTGAAATGTTGATGCTGATGATGACAGTGGCGTGTGCCTGTGGAGGGGTGTGTGGAGCCGGAGGACAACTTTGTGCAGTCTGTTCTCCTTCCCGTCTCTCCATGGAGTCTGGGAATCAAAGTCTCCTCACCATGTTTGCTTAGCAAGTTCTTTTTCCCACTGAGCCGTCTCTCTGGTCCCTTAAATTACAAAATTTGTCCCTTTTTGGTCCCATACCCCCTTCAGTTCTCTCTCTCTCTCTCTCTCTCTCTCTCTCTCTCTTGTTTTTTTGTTTTTGTTGGCTCCCCTGGACTCGCTTTGTAGACCAGGCTGGCCTCGAACTCACAGCAGTTTGCCTGCCTGTGCCCCCCAAGTGCTGGGATTAAGGGCGTGAGCCACCACCGCCCAGCCCCTCCCAGTTCTCTTAACACTTACTGAGTGTATCATTTTCTTTTTCCACATCCTTTTGTATTCCTTAAGCAGATATTTAATTTTGAGTATCTCAGATTCCTTATAAAAAGAATCAGTCTGTTGACATTCTTTGCCATTTGTTTTTGGCATTGTCTTCTGAAGGGTCATCTGCCTACTTGATTTAAATTGCAGTGTCTCTATTCTAGTTGATGGGGGACACATGTACAAGAGGTTGCAGATTTTGTTCCGTTAAGACCGCAAGAAATCCCCCTCCATTGGATGCCAATGAGCCCTACCATACGGCCAAAGCAATTGCAGAGTGGGGCCTGGACTATGTTGTCTTGACGTCGGTGGATCGAGACGGTTAGTAGCGTGTCGCTGTGGTCTTAGCTAAGTCGTGGCAGAGCTTGAACAATAGCTTCTTTTCTTTCTAGATGTGCCTGACGGGGGAGCTGAGCACATTGCCAAGACCGTGTCATGCGTGAAGGAACGGTACTTGTTTCACTTTTGTTTATATAGGTTAAGGGCCTTTTAGACACACACAGATCAGTTTGAGGTCTCTATCTCTATCTCTATCTCTGAGACAGAGTTTACATAGCTCACTATATAGACTAGGCAGGCTGGGATTCTAGTTGGGCCAGCACATCCATCCAGCTCTGAGTTACCATTTAAGAGTAGTTAGTGGTTGAGTGTATAGCTCTGTGGTACAATACTTGCCTAGCACGCTCAAGGCTCTAGATTTAATGCCTAACCCCCTCCCACACCCCTCCCACACACAATTAGGCAGTTCAGACTATGAAGTGCTCTTGCAGAAGACCGGGATTCATCTCCCAACTCACATGGTGCCTGATAACCATCCTAACTCCACAAGGATTCTAGCACCCATTTCTGGCCTCTTGTGAGCACTAGGCATATAGTAAATGCACATACATACATGCAGGCAGAACACATAAAGTGAAAATAAATAGATCTTTAAACAAATAAAACGAACTTAGACGAATTAAATACCAACATTGTAAAACACATCTTTATACAGTTTTCATTAATATCCTGACAATTTTACTCATAATCTACATTTTAAAAAGGTTTTAATCCTATTCATTCCAAAAGGATTAAAAAGGAGCAAAGTTTGCCATGTTGGTGGCACAGGAGTTTAATCCCAGTGTTCAGGAGCAGAAATAAGAGGATCTCTGAATTCGTGGCTAGCCTGGTCTTCGTAGCAAACTCCATGCCAACGAGGGCCGCACAGTGAGACTCCAGCTCCTAAAATAAAAAGAGCTAAGTTGTGTCAGTGACCTGGTGCTAGTGTAACATCTAGCATACCAACAAATGTTTTTCCACTTATTCCCAGTTTCTGTGTCGTGGCTCAGAAGATATATTTTATAAGTCACAAAATTCCTTTCACAAGCCACTTATGGATCTCAGGTGTGGTGTTTAAAGAGTCAGTTTCAGAGTTATACACTATGGGCTTTCAGCATCTTCTGTTCACAAGGGGCAAGTGTGCTCTTTCCTGTCTGTCCTCAGGGAGCGGCTGCACTCCGCCCTGGGTTTGCAAACACTCTGTGACCTGTTTCCATCACCGTGCAGTGCCTCACTGGGCAAACACAGGCACCACATGAACAGGAGCGCAGCGCTTGCTTGGCTCCTCAGAAAACAAAAGACACATGATTCAGCAAGGCAGAGACAGTTTTTACAGCTCAGAACATTGGTGAGCTGTTTGCCTAGAGGAGCTGAAGAGGAAAGTGTTTGACAAATTACAAAAGAAATCAAAGTAGAAGCAGATGGTGTTTGTAGGCACAGAAGAAATATTCCAGTTTGTTTTACGAACAGTAAAATAATAATGATAAAAATTATGTTTTATATTTTGGTTCTTTTAAATAATTTTTTTTTTAATACAAAGAGGTTTATTTGAAGGAAGGGAAGGGGGGAGGAGTTAGAGCCTGAGTGAGCCGTGAGGGCAAAGAGAGACAGAGACAGAAAGAGAGAGGAACTGAGGGAGTAAGAGAGGTGATTTATTTTTTAATCACCTACTCCAGTTAGGTCTAGGTCAGATTGTGCTGAGCACTGTTGGCAGGTAGACGCTGGTCACGGTGTTCACACACTTCGCCTTTCTGAGGCTTTTCCCGTAGTTGCCCACATAGGACTGCTCTGTGTCCAGCCTTCCTTAGCGAGGCCCACGGGCTGCTCAAGTGCTGCTGCGACACTGCTGACCTGTTTCCGCACCTGTCCTTCCTGTCAGTTTTTTTCCTCAGTTCAATGTTTATCATTTTTCCTCCTAGGAATCCAAAAATCCTTGTGGAATGCCTCACCCCTGACTTCCGGGGAGATCTGGGATCAGTGGAGAAGGTGGCTCTGTCAGGGCTAGATGTGTATGCTCACAACGTAGAGACTGTTCCAGAGCTACAAAGGTGATTGCACGTTAGCGGGCCGCAGCATGCTGGGACCCTCAGTGTGCAGGGACTGTGCAGTGGGCTTCTGCAGAGACAGCGCCTTCCTTCCTTTCCTTGTCCCCTTCCTGCCCTTCCTGTCCTGCTTCTCCCATTCTGTCCTTCCTTCATGAAAAATCAGAAAGAGCCACCAAAATGAGTGTCCCGGGCTAGAGGGATAGCCCACTGACTAATTGCCCACATGCTCTTGCAGAGAACTGGAATTCAGTTCCTGGCACTCACTCGGTCACCTGTGACTCCAGCTCCAGGGTGGCCCAGTGCCTCTGGGGTCCACTGAGACCTTCACTTACGTGCACTGTCCCCCACCCCACACACACACATGCCCCCATAATTTCAAAGAAAAGTATTTTTATTGTTTATTTGTTTGGGGGGAGGTGTTGAGACAGGGTTTCTCTATGTAGACTTGGCTGTCCTGACTCACTTTGTAGACCAGGCTGGCCTCGAACTCACAGAGATCCACCTGCCTCTGCCTCCTGAGTGCTGGGATTAAAGGCGTGCGCCACCGTGCCTGGTTGGAAAAGTCTTTTTTAAAAAATGTACAAACATCAGTTATGGTGTTTCTAGGCAATAATGTCAATTACTATCACTTTAGTCTTGTGTTTATACCTGTAAATGTATATGCTAATGTGGTAAGAACTGAAAATGTTTTTGTTTTTGTTTTTTTTGTTTTTGTTTTTTGAGACAAGGTTTCCCTGTGTAGCCTTGGGTGTCCTGTTCTCTTTGTAGACCAGGCTGGTCTCGAACTCACAGCAATCCACCTGCCTCTGCCTCCCAAGTGCTGGGATTAAAGGCGTGTGCCACCACCCAGTTGTTGAAGATGTGTTAATGACACATAATGAACATCTTTTCTGTCTTCTGAAGGCAGTATCATTGCAGATGCTTTGATGTGTGTGTGTGTGTGTGTGAGCATGTGCGTGCGTGCCTGTGCAAGTATGTTTCCCCAAAGAATACGTCTCAAATGGAAAATGATGTAGCAGAAAAACTGCTGCTTTAAATCCCCTAAAAAAAAATCCAAGAGTAATACCTCACACCTCTAATTCTAGCACACAAGGAGGCAGATGGGTCTCTGAGTTCGAGGTCAGCTTGTCCTGCGTTTCAAGTTCTAGGCCAGCTAGGGCTGCGCAGTGAGAGCCTATCTCAAATCACAGACCAAACACCTCCCACACATACTCATGCACAAGGAAGTACACACGATGTTTTATTCTCCCTACTATTTTAGTGGTTAGGAATTATTAAGAACTGCTACTCCACAAAGCAAGTATATTCAGATTCCAGAAAGATTACTGGTATTTTAGCTGCAGACAAACAAGAGTAATACTTTGCTTTAACTTTATCAAGTTATTTTATTAGTCATTTTTCTGTATCACAAACCAACAAGAAGTTACAGTGAATGCTACCAAGCACATGGGTCCTGGATTGTAAACACTGCAGAGCTTCAGTAGTGTGAAGAAGTGCTTTGTAACAAATACCTAGGGCCTAGAGAGATGGCTCAGTAGGTGAAGGTGCCTGCTGGCAAGCCTGACGGCGTGAGTTCAGTCCCTGGAACCCACTGGCAAGCCTGACGGCATGAGTTCAGTCCCTGGAACCCACTGGCAAGCCTGACGGCGTGAGTTCAGTCCCTGGAACCTGCGTGGTGGAAGAAGGGAGCTAGTCCTAGCAAGCTGTCCTCTGACACCACAGGTGCCATTGTGGGTGTTTGCACACATACACATGCGGAGTAAACAATAAAACAAATGTTTGAAGTATAACTTAAGTGTAGTGGCACACAGCTGTCACCCTGGCCAGCACACATGTGCGCCCATGTACACGTCAGGAGGCTGAGACAAGAGGGTTGCAGGTCAAGGCCAACATGGCTAGCATGAGTGGCTCGCCGAGTGTTAGCTTTCAATAGTGCCAGGTTTATGGAGGGTTTTTTATTTTGTTTTGTTTCTCAAGACTGGGTTTCTCTGTGTAGCCTTGGCTGTCCTGTAACTCTCTTTGTAGACCAGACTGTCCTGGAACTCAGAGAAATTCACCTGCCTCTGCCTCCTAGTGCACCACCATGCCGGGCTGGAGGGTGTTTTATTTTTCTGCTGTTTTTAAATTTACATTTGTGTGTGTGTACATGCAAGCACATACTATGAGTTTACTATGAGTTTGAGGCCACACACTGTCTCAAAAAACAAAATAACAAAACAAAACTACAGAATGCAAGGCTGCGTTAGAATGGGGTTAGATGCTGATCTCGCATAAGTTACTTCAGCGCTTTGCTTTCTTCCCATCCAAGCTGCACTGGTTTGGCCCTTGTTGAAGGGCAGCACCCAGCCCATGCAAACCTGTGGTAATTTCACCAGTAGTGGGTGCCAGTCTCCCTAGTTTCGCTTCAGAAACATTATCCTTCCAGTGAAAATTCCAGAATGCCTTTCCTCCGAGCCTGCAGTGTTACTACTAGCCAGCAGAGGGCAGTTCAACCTGCAGGAAAGAAATGTGCATAAAATTTTCAACCCCCACCAAGTGAGCAGTCAGGTAGGTTTTGTTCTTAGGGGGTGGACTGTCTTCTACCCAGTTTCATTTCTCACTAGAATCATTATTCTTTTGAGCTTCAGAGTTGTAATTTCTCAGGGTATAAGTCGAGTGACTTCTAGTCCTGTTCTCCCTGTCCTAGGCTTAAGGCCTGAAAAGTTGACAGACTAGGAAGCCCAGTGAGGCCTCGTTTGCTTTCCTGAGTAACTAACCTCTGCACAGTGTACCGTTGACCCACATGCTCAGTAACTGTGCATTTTATGATCTAGAGTAGCGGCTCTCAACCTTCCTAACGCTGTGACCCTTTAATACAGTTCCTCATGCTGTGGTGACCCCAACCATAAAGTTATTTCTCATTTTTATTGCTACTTTGTAACTGTAATTTTACTGCTGTTGTGAACAGTAATTTAAATATTTGTGATTTCCTGTGGTCTTAGGAGACCCCTGTAGAAGGTTGAGAAGCACTTTCTAGAATGTGCTTTCTGGTCTTCTAGCTTGCTTGCATAACTGTGTACTCATTGAACTTGCTTTGTCACTGAGAATCACCCTGTTTCCCAGGAAAGTCCGTGATGCCCGGGCCAATTTTGACCAGTCTCTTCGTGTATTGAAGCACGCCAAGGAGGTCCAGCCGGATGTTGTTTCCAAAACATCAATAATGCTGGGCCTGGGTGAGACGGACGAGCAAGTCCATGCCACGATGAAAGGTAAAGCAGCTGGGAACCAGAAATCCCTTCCAATTACCCTCAGTGCTAGCAGGGCCTCAAATGTCTGCTTCCTCCTGTGTCTTCAGTGCAGATGACAGTGGGAACAAAGGTCTGGAGCTGCAGGTGTAGCCAGTGGTGGTGGCCCGGCCTCCGTGCCTAGCACCAGATAGGACATGTCACAAACAGCATGCAAAGGACAAGCCGCCTTCGTTAGGTCATCATGGAGTGCTGCGCATGGCGCTCATGACAGCTTTCCTTCTTCCTCTATTCCAGTGAAGACGGTCTCTCATCCTTCTTCTCTGTCTGACCTTGGGTGGTTCTGAGAGCCAGTAGGCACCAGGCGCTGGCAGATAAGGGAGAGACTGAAGCAGGGCTGGGGTGCTTGCCTACCAAGTACAGCTAACAGACTCTGATGGCCCAGAGGTCAAGTCACACCTGACAACATAGCCCGCTCGCCCACCAAGCAAAGCCAACACTGCTCGCCTCGAATGAGGGCGCTTGCATTAGGATAGTTGTTCCTTCACCTGGTTTGTTGGTTGGTTTTTTTGAAGCAAGGTTTCTCTGTGTAGCCTTGGCTGTCCTGGACTCAACTTTGTAGACCAAGCTGGCCTCAAACTCATAGCTCTCTGTCTGCCTCCGCCCAGTTTTGAACAACTGGGTTTTCTCCTATCTTGTATTGCCTGTGATGACAGTTATAGCCCACAGTTTGCAAGCACTCCTCATAGGACCTGTCCTTACATCTGTAATTGTAACTCAGGTACCTGTTAGTAGACTCTGCTTTTTTTCTTTTTAGCACTGCGTGCAGCTGACGTGGACTGTTTAACTCTAGGGCAGTATATGCAGCCGACAAAGCGCCACCTAAAGGTACACATGTCTGTCACCAAATAATTTCTTAGTAATTTAAAGTAAATCTTCATTGTCCACAAGTAAAAATAAGAAACCATCAGCTTTTTCGGTTACTGTCCTGTGCAAATGTATGAGTTTCCGTCTTCTTGCCACATAAAGCAGTGAGCCTGGTGCTTCCTGCTGCCCAGACTGTTCAAGTAAAGTGAGCATACAGAAAACGTTAAAGTTGAGACTGTGCTACTGGCATTGGTGATCCTATGATTATCCACTTGAGAAAATTGTGTTGAGTAAGACCATGTGCCAGTAGCACACTCAGACTGCTGCTCAGTGGTAGAGC
Source organism: Acomys percivali (assembly GCA_907169655.1). Lineage (NCBI taxonomy): Eukaryota > Metazoa > Chordata > Mammalia > Rodentia > Muridae > Acomys > Acomys percivali. The sequence continues at coordinate 5,893,968 of OU015747.1, read as the reverse complement.
GCTTGCCTAGCATGTGAGGCCCTAGGTTCAACCCCTGGTACTGTCAAAGAAACAAAACAAAATGTGCCAGGTGCAGAGCTAAACTCAACATTCAAGGTCAATTAATTTTGTCCTCAGGCACCTTATAATGGGTGACAGTAAAGTGCTTGCAGACTGGGTTCAAGTCCCAGAACCCACGTTTTTTTAAAGCCAGGCATGGTGGAGTATGTTTATAGTCCCAGCACAGGGAAGACAGAACTGGGTAGATTCCTGGGCTTGCTGACCAGGTGGCCTGACCCACGTGAGGGGCCCTGCAGAAAAAGAAGGTGGAAAATGCATAAGGAATGACCTCCAAGGTCTTTACTCTTTGAAATAGCTAATGTAGTACAAAGCGGTGGCCTCCTCGCTGAGGCCTCTGTGGCTCTGCTCTGGTAGAGACCAACAAATAACCAGCATGTAAAGACGGGGGATGGGCAATGGTGAGCCATTCTGAGCACATGGGTATAGACTTCACAGAGTCAGGATCACTAAGAGTTTGGTGTGTGGTCTGAAGTGATTATTTACATCAAGGTTGAAGAATATGTTACTCCTGAGAAGTTCAAATACTGGGAAAAAGTAGGAAATGAACTTGGATTTCATTATACGGCAAGTGGCCCTTTGGTGCGGTCTTCGTATAAAGCAGGTAAGTTTGACTGCAGGGGGTGGTTCTGGTGAGGCCGTTGATTTCCTGCACTTGTGTTCCAGCCCAAAGCACCAAAGCTCTAAAGCACATTTCAGTGGCTGTGGTTGTCTCTTCCCGGGGAATAAATGGCTTTCTTCCTAGCATGCCTTTCATAGCTTGCTCCACAGGGTCTTTTTTTTTTTTAATTAATATGTATTTATTTATTATGTATACAGTATTTTGCCTGCATGTACACCCATACGCCAGAAGATGGCACCAGATCTCATTATAAATGGTTATGAACCACCATGTGGTTGCTGGGAATTGAACTCAGCGCCTCTGGAAGAGCAGGGGGCGCCCTTAACCTCTGAGTTCTCTCTCCAGCCCGCTCTGTAGGGTCTTACAGAAGCTTCCCTTCAGCTCCATGTGCTTCTTGTCCACATCCCTTGCTGGTCTTGGTTTCTCAGCCATTTGACAAGACGGCAGTAATTTGCATAGTCAGCTATTCCATGCGTGGCTTTCAGTAGCAGAGCTTCCAGAAATAACCAAGCATATAGAACATGTGATACGATTTGCTGGGAATTGTATATGCATTTGACAGTGGTGCCAGCTGCATCTCCATGCTGCCAATTGCAGATCAGTGTGAGCACTGAAAGCCCATAGCATTGCTTCCTGTACAATTAATCTCCTTGTTAATCCCCTTGACATAAAAGAGTAAACTGTAAAATCACTTTTTTCCCTAAATGTTTAGTGGTTTACTAGCTTAACATAATTTTTCATTTTTAGTATGTAGCTCTTGCTTTAGTCAATTGACTGAACTCACTATGAAAACAAAGGCATTTTCCAAGGTATTAAGAAGTCATCTGGAGTCAGTCGAGGTGGTGCACACCTTTAATCCCAGCACTTCGGAGGTAGAGGCAGGTGGATCTCTGAGTTCGAGGCCAGCCTGGTCTACAAGAGAGTTTCAGGACAGCCAAGGCTTCACAGAGAAACCCTATCTCGAAAAAACAAAAGATTGAGTTCTGGTTTGCAGCACATTGGACTTGTCTGGTGCTGTAGGTTCTGCCTCTGCTAGATTTAGGTGAAGGACTGAGCAGGGCAGACTAGAGGCTTTGGATCCTTGGAGATCCTGCTTGTAAGAGGACGGAGAGGAACTGACCTGACTCCTCCTGAATCAGGCCTGCAGTTCTGCAGCGGGAAGCAGCGTGCTCATCTGAGGCTGTGCCGAATGGAGCTTAGTGGGCTGGAAGGGGGCGCGCTCCTCAGGACAGCTAGCATGCTGCTCAGGCTCCCTCACATGGGGACAGGAGCCCATTACAGAAGGAGAGCTCTGGCTTCCCTGGAGGGGAATGGAGTGAGAGATTCCATCAGGCGAATGCTCAGCTGCAATGAGCTCTGCTTTATAAACATCAGGTCTGGGCTGATGCTGGGCAGAACTGCTCTCTGAAACAGCAGCTGCAGTTGTCAGCAGGGAGAGATGGTCAGCCCTCACAGTGGGCTGACTGTGCAGAAGCAGGCCCTCAGGCTCAGCGGGTGTCTGGAGTAACTTGGGGATTGGAAGGAACAATAGTTGGGGGGGGAGAGACAAAACAGTTCTTGGTCCCCAAGTAGCTGTTACAGAGAGGAAAGGGAAGAGGAGAATGTGGTAATAAATTATAATCTAAAAAAAAATTAAACCAAAACAGTATGAGAAGTGCCAACGATAAGGAATGCTTAGATGATAAATACTGCCCGTGAGCTCTGAGGAGGGCAGTGCCAGCAGGTAAAAGCCTCCCCTGTGAGGCAGGGTTCTGAAACAATGGCTTGTTGCTTACTTGAGAATGGTATTAATGTATTTTTATTTTTCCTAAATAGGCGAATTTTTCCTGAAAAATCTAGTGGCTAAAAGAAAAACAAAAGCGTCTAAAACTTAGTCAAGACCTTCAAGATCACAGGAGCTTTAAGATTTTGCTTCTAGTTGGTAGGAGAGTGATGCCTGGGCGTGCACACCAGTGCTGTTTTGTCTGAAATGTCTGGTGTCTGATCCATGCATAACAACATACAATACCTGAAACTCCACTCAGGCCATCTGGAACTACCTGAGTAAAACCCTGTCTCAGAAAAACAAGAAAGAAAGAAAAGGAAAAGGGGAAAAAAAAGAAGAAAATGTCTTTAGCTACACATACTTAATGACAATTCATTTGACTTCTACCTTTGTCCTCGTTTGTGATGAAATCATAGAACATCTTTGAATGGTTTACTGTTACCATTGTAACTTAAAAATGTATTGACAACATTTAGAAGATCTTATAAATCATGGTAACCTAAATGTTAGGGCTTTTTTTTTTTTTTTTTTTTAATTTGTGTGTGTGTGTGTGTGTGTGTGTGTGTACACATGTGCCTGTGGAGGCCACAAGCAGATGTTCTGGAACCAGAGCTAGAAGAGCAGGCACGCGTGCACCTACACACACAGGGACTCCATGACACATAATAAAGACCTGCACCAATCATGTCGGTCAGCGTTACAGCTCAGAGCGAGGAAGGGCTCGCAAGCTCTGCAGCTGAGGAGCTCTGACAGCTGCTGGGGAGGAGAGTCAGTGGCCTCCATAGGGCGGCCAGGCCCCAGAGCAGTGGTCCTCAACCCTCTGATCAGCTCCTCACAGGGCGACCCACAAACACAGTGACTTTGCTGCTACTTCGTAACTATCACTTTGCTACTGTTTGAATCCTAATGCTCCTAACCACTGAGCCATGGCTCCAGTCCACAGAGATTTAGGATACATGCTGGGCTGGCAGGATGGCTCAGGGAGTGAAGGTGCCACGACTAAGCATGGCCATGGTTAACCACCAGGACTCACCCCAACTGTGGAATGACACAACAGACACCCCAGAGTTTCTTCTGACCTACACACACACATATAACAAATATTTTGAAAAGGCCTGATAGCTGAGTGAGTGAAGATGCTTGCTGCCAAACCTGACCACCTGAGTTCGAAGCCAGGACTCAACCTGGAAGGAGAGAACTGACCACTCTAAGTTAGTTTTCCTCTGATCTCTGCACACATGGTTTGACATATACACGCCCGACATCCCCTCCAAATAAATAAATTACACAAAGAAGATACATGTAACTTGGAAATTCTTTTAGTTTACACATGTGATTTTATTAGTTTTCTTGATTAATGGAAAAAATTGTAATAGAAATGAAAAAAATCAAAATAAAGGAAACAAACTTTTTTTGACTCATAGGGTACAGAAGTAACAATGACAAACACTAAGAAACAACAAAACACATCATACTACTGATTTTCTCCTTGGGTTAAATTTAAAAAAAAAAAAAAGCAAAAAGAAAACTGTTCAAGGTAAGCATGAAAGGAAATGTAGAGTGATGATCTTTTGGGAAAAACAAAAAAACAACTAAAACCACTAATGACATATCTCATTAAAACAAAAGGCCAGAGAACTTTAACCAGTCCATACATCTTAGCACAGTGATTTCATGGCTTTAAAATCCCACAAACAAACCAACACACAGGAAAACGAGACTGCCATTTCCTTGTATTCTTATTAAAGTGTCTGTGGACAGTTTGCTAAAGAGTGTTCAGAGTTTCATTTTTATTTTACAAAAACTGACAACATTCAAACCAACATGATTGCTTTCCATCCATTCAGTAACTGAGGACAATAATATAAAAATATGTAAAAATTATTCTAGATTCATAATTACTAGATATGCCAACACCTATACAGCTAGTATAAATTTAATGATTAAAAAAATATTTTTGTTTCCTTAAAAACACGTAGTTCATTTACCATTCAGTATCAGACAGACACTGGCCACCCTGAAGTACCAAAGCCTGACAGTAAAGCGGCTGTGTCTAGACTTTGGGTTTCTTGTTAGGTGGGTCCTGAAGACTAAACTTTGGAATTTCACCCGGCGTGTATGGAATCCTCTTGGAAGATACCTTTTTGCCAATTGTTTCAATCTGAAGAGGAAAAAAACAGAAGTATTAGTGACGGCACACGTACATAAGAGCTCGATAAGGCAGAGGGAAGGGAAGACGAGGAACCTTTTCAAGGTCTGAGTTGCAGAGAGAGCTCTGGCTCTTTATGTTTCTAGAATCAAGTGCTACCCCACTTGCTGTCTTGGTTTTGTTAGGTTTGATAGAGTCTGGGTCTAGCTATGCAGTGCTGGCCTCCAACAAAGGATGCGTGCTTTATAGTCACCTACTCTTAATAGCATTCTCCCTTAGTGACTCCATTTCCTATTTGATTTCTGAGACAGGCATGAAGTACAGACAGGCATGAAGCACAGACAGGCCTGCAACCGCCTATGCAGCCGAAAACAACCTGATAGAAGGGTGCTACCACACCCAGCTGCATTTAAAAAACAAAAATCTTACTAGGGAAAGTTAACTTTTCTCTAATTTATTCTATGTATGTGAGTGTTTTGTTTGTACATGCACATATATATGTACACAGTGTGTGTGCCCGGTGCCCTTGGAGGTTAGAGGTGATTGTGAATCACCATGTGGGTGCTGGAAACTGAACCTGCGTCCTTTGCCAGAGCAGAAAGTGCTTTTAACCACAGAGCCATTTCTCCAGACTTTTGTTTGTTTTTTGTTTTATTTTTTGTGTATGTGACAGGGTTTCTATGACTATGGGGTTTCTATGTTCTAGAACTTACTCTAGACCAGGCTGGCCTCAAACTCAGGGATTCACCTGTCTCTGCCTTCAGAGTGTGGGCATTAAAGGTGTACCAAACCTTACCAAGCTAATTTTAAATATCCTTCTACGAGTGACTTAGAAATAACATTTAAAGGGGCACACTCCTGAATTTAAGTCAACCCAGAAAAAACAGTCCTGTGGCCTACTCCCTAAGGAGGGTGGGAAGGAGGGATTTCCAAGGAGTTAACAAAGTTGCCAGATGAGTGCTGAAACCTAAGAGAGTGAGAGGTTAAAGAAACCAGACCCAGTATTGTTGGTGAGAGACCAGGCCTGCCTGGCACCTCCCAGCTGCTGCTGAAGACAAGCACGCACTCAGAGTGGTGCCATGCTGGCAACTGTCATGCAGCACCCCCACCCCCCACCCCGAGACAGTTTCTCTGTGTAGCCTTGGCTGTCCTGGACTCCCTTTGTAGACCAGGCTGGCCTCGAACTCACAAAAATCCATCTGCCTCTGCCTCCCGAGTGCTGGGATTAAAGGCAAGCGCCACCACGCTCGGCCCACAGCAACCATTTTTTAATCTTCCCTAACTTACTCTGCTAGTAGCCTCTACTCCGTGTCCACACTGCTCCAGGAAGTAGAAAGTAACAACTTGTTAGTATTAGACAGAACTCTGGTAGCGCTGAGGCAGGGTGATACAAATGCACTGCTCTGGGCCAGCTCTGTTAGGTTTCCCAAGGATGAACTTGAATGAAAGAGGAGTAGCTCAGAAGCCCAGTCTTCCTTCAGAGCTCTCACAGCGCGGAGACAGCGCCGAGTGAAAGGCACAGGGTGAACACCAGCTGTGAACCGGCTATTCTCACAAGGGTGAGTGTTGCTGCCACAGTGAAGCATTTCCTCAGGGGCTACCCACACTCAACCCCACCCCTCACTGTAGTGAGCTCTGAACAACAAGGAAACACCATGTAATCACAGTGTGTCTTCTTACTTGACCTTTATAGTATGAGGTTGAGGTGGGGCACATGCTATTTCTACAGGTTAGGCACTTAAGCCTTTCTAGTAAAGGAGACCAACTTTATGTCACAAACAGGGAAGGAGTGAAACCATTACCAAAAAAATCTGGGACTTTCCAGAGAATGTACCTTTTCCTGGTTATCTTACTGCTAATTAGAAAATAGAACAATTCTAAAACCCCATACAATGGGCTTAAAAATAGACCAGGGCCAAACCGGGCGTGGTGTCGCACCCCTTTAATCCCAGCACTAGGGAGGCAGAGGCAGGTGGATTGCTGTGAGTTTGAGGCCAGCCTGATCTACAAAGTGAGTCCAGGACAGCCAGGGATACATAGAGAAACCCTGTCTCAGAGAGAAAAAAAAAAGAAAAGAAAAAAACAAAGCCAGCCTGGTCTACAAAGCAAGTAAGTACACATCGAAACCCTGTCTCAAAAAACCAAAAGGAAAAAAAAATTGCCCAGGGCCACTGAGATGGCTCAGAGGGTGAAGGTTCTGGCACTGCCTACAGCCTCTGGAACAGATAAGAGGAGAACCTGACCTCCACACATGCCCCCACTCCAAATCATGAACACACACAGAGTGATAAATGAAATAAAGTAATAATGATTAGACCAAAACAAACAAGCCATCCCAGAACCCTGATGACCTGGAAGCCAATGGTCTGCAGTTCGCTGTGGAGCCCGTCCAGGACACGTCGTCCATCGAAGATAAAGGCTGGCTTCAGCATTTTTTTATGAATCCGTTCATAATCCAGTTCCTGAACAGACATACAAATGAGTAACTAGAACACACAGGTAGACACATATTCAACCCGTGCTCACATTGGAATGCCTGTACAATTTTTCTTAAAGTAATTTCTGAGACTTCACCTTAAACATGTCCCATTCAGTACAGATGACAAGGGCATGGGCGCCATCACACGCTTCATATGGGTCCTTGGAAATCGTCACCAGTCTGGACACTACAAAAGCAGCAACAATGAGCAACAGGTCGCCTGAAGCTATGTATTTTAACACTATACTGTAGAGAGTGTCTGACAAGAGGGAGTCATCTGTGAGAATGATGGAAGAGTGGGGACCAGGAGCACCCCAAACTGTCTTCACCAGCATTCCTGGGACTCTCGGGCTTTGTGGAGCACCACCATGCGCTATACCTGGGCTGCAAGCATCAGTGGACTAAAGACAGCTCATGACTTCAGCTAAAAGCTCAGACTAGAATATCTAAGTGTTAATTTTAGAGAAATGAGGCTGAATACCGGACTCACATAGGCAGGAAGTGACAGAAAGGCAACTACTGAAGGCCTCAACGAATATACAGTTGTGTGTGTTGGTACCCAAAATGACTTATGGAACAGAGTCCTACCTTGGTCATCTGCTGAAACCCCGGGATGGGAAAGATCCACAACTATTTGTTCCCTGGGTACTTTTGGATCGTATATATGGAGGTGTGCACCTTCATCCATGAGGTACTTGCTAATGTAGATGCTGGAGGATTCTCTGAAGAAAAACAAATCACTGTGGTGAGTCCCACCAGGCTTAAAAGCAAGTGCCTTTTTTTTTTTAAAGATTATTTATTATTATGTATACAGTGCTCTGCTTGCATGTGTGCCCACAGGACAGAAGAGGACATCAGATACATTATAGATGGTTGTGAGCCACCATGTGGTTGCTGGGAATTGAACTCAGGACCTCTGGAAGAGCAAACAGTGCTCTTAACCTCTGAGCCATCTCTCCAGCCCGCAAGTGCTTTTTTTATCCACTTCTGGCTAACGTTTTAGAGAGCCAATGAAATACATTAGCAGGTAAAAGTGGATCCCACCGTGGAAGGAGAGACTACCCTAAGTTGTCCTCTGACCGTCGCACACGTACCATGGCATGTGCACATGTGCATACACAGTCCTCACCATGCAGCCCTGGCTGGCCTGGACCTTGCTGTGTGGACCAGGCTGGCCTCCAGCTCAGAGAGTTGCCTGTCTCTACCTCTACCTCCTGAGCTTAATACTGTGAGTACTAGGTAAGCATAGGTAAATTAACGGTTTAAAGCCCCAGTACCTGGTATCCCCAGTATCCTTTTTGAATGCGAACCCCAGGATAGCTATCTTCTTATCGGTCACTGTGTTGAACAGGCTGTCTATGATCCGCGACGCAAACCTTCTCCTCTGGTAATCGTTCATGTCTATGACCTGAAAGCACGTGTATAATACACACTGTCAGCTTACAAAAGGGTAGTGCGCGGCATGCATATGGTCTTGCAGTACATTCTACTGTGACAAAGCTTACCAAACAGTTATTTGGATTTAAATCTGAAAATTAAAAATCCCCACCAATTGCTGAATGTGGTGGCGCACACCTTTAATCCTAGCATTTGGAAGGCAGTCACACCTGAGTTCAAGTTAGGCTGATCTAGAAAGCAGCCATGGTTATACAGAGAAACCCTGTCTTTTGAAAAAACAAACAAAACAATAAGAAAACCCACCAATTCCCTTCCTCAGAGCCTTCCTGAAAATGTTCATTTTCTTTTGACTTGACCTGCCATGAGTGAAGCTGGGGTGGATGACAGGGTGGGGAACACAGCCAGGCTTGAATTCTGAAAGCATCAAGGCTGATTTAAGGCACTCCCCGAGCCAGCTTCCTTACCTCCTGTGGAAACAAGGTGGCGAGCAACCATCTCTCTAGGCCTTCCCTCAGGTGCTATGACTCACCAACCACCACAGCTCACCGCGGGAAGGAAATGGCTAAGAACAGACACAGCACAGAGGGCGAGTGGCTTCTGCACACACTGTGACACCGCAGTGCTGGACACTGTCAACCAGCTGTCCTAGAGCAAGATCCAAGAGCTTCTGGCTGACCTGCTAAGTTTAAGTTACTGCTGACATGAGCAGAAGAGAAAGAGGAGGCTTTTTCTTTTTCTTTTTTCTGAGACAGGGTTTCTCTGTGTAGCCTTGGCTGTCCTGGACTCTCACTTTGTAGACCAGGCTGGCCTCGAACTCATAGTGATCTGCCTGCCTCTGCCTCCCGAGTGCTGGGATTACAGGCATGCACCACCACGCCCAGCAAGAGGAGGCTTCTTCAAAAGCTTGCAGGGACCATTTCAAGTCTTGGCAGCTTGAAAAAAAAAACCAAAAGCCCAGAAAGTATTGGACAATCAGGACTTCATTTGCACTTTTTGCACAGTGAATGGCAAGATGAAGTCACCTGCTAGGTTGAGTGAAATACACAAAACCTGAGCCATTTTTACAGATTTACCTATAGCTATTGCTGAAATCTGAAAGATTACAACTCAAGGAAAACCATTTGGGAAAGGTGTATAACTTGGCCAGTACCTTGGGCAAACTGTCAGTTCTTTAAAAAAATTTTTTTGTATTTATTTATATATTGTATATGGGTGCTTTATCTGCAGAAGAGAGCATCAGATCACATTATAGATGGTTATGAGCCACCATGTGGTTGCTGGGAATTGAACTCAGGACCTCTGGAAGAGCAGGAGGCGCTCTTAACCACTGAGCCATCTCTCCAGCCCAAACTGTCATTTCTTAAAGACTATCTTCTCTCATCTAAAAATAGGGACTACTGTCAGTGATAAGAATTAAATGAGATTCTGCATGCAAAGTGCCCCCAAAGAGTCTCCAGAATAAGCAAGCATCTGATAAGCAGGAAGGGGTTCCTGTTTTAGCTCTGGGAACTGAAAGAGGGCAAGGGCAGTATCCATAGATGCAAACCATTGAAAATATTACCATTTGGGTTCTTTAGTTTGGCAGAAAAACATGCTTCACACCAAGCTCCAGGCTAGCCTGGACTACATATTGAGACCTGTCTCTCACAATGGGCATGCCTGTAACTCTAGCACTGGTGAGGAGGCAGGGAGTGTGTGTTCACGGTCATTCTCAGCTACAGAGCAAGTTCAAGACCAGCCTGCTTACCTGAGTCAGACTCAAACACACACCGCCAAACACAGGGGATAACAGTACTTCCTGACTTATTCTAGGAGCAAATTTAGCTATCAAAAGTGCCCATTACTGTAGACTAGGAAAAAAGACTAACTGAAAACTGACACTCAGCCAGGTGTGGTGGCACACGCCTTTAATTCCAGCACTCAGGGAGACAGAGGCAGGTGGATTTCTGTGAGTTCCAGGCCTGCCTGGTCTACACAGTGAGTCCAGAACAAATGAGGCTACACAGGGAAACCCTGTCTCGAAAAACAACAAGAAGTAGAAAACAAACACTCGTTAAATAAATCTGAAGTAAATAAATTGAGTTCCTGGAACAACTTCTGCCAAAACCATTTCGCCAAGGATGTCATATTTAATTAGAATCTAATCAGAAGCTATTGACTACAGAGATCCGTACCTGCTGCCAGTAACGAGCTACTTCGGGCAGATTCAGAGCCTCACAGAGATAAACCAAATTCAGAACATCTTTTTGGAAGCAGCTCCCACCAAAACCTGAGGGAACAAAATAAACTGACAATGTTTTCAGGGAAGAGCCAGAAGCTACATCCTGTAGCAAAGCTTATACAATATTGACAACTTTTATTCAGATTTTAATAAAATTCAGATAGCTGCCACATAGTGAGTTCAAGTCCAGCCTTGGCTACATGAGACCCTGTATCAAGATGAAAAAAATGGAAAAAGCAATTTATAAAACATGTGACATTTATAGGTAATCAGCTCTTCAAGTATTTACTAAATAGTTCCTCAACACAGGTTTCATTAAAGCTACATTTGATCTTTTTCCTTTTAAGAACTTTTTTTCTAATTTTTATGTGTGTTTTGCCTGCATGGATGTATGTGCGTCATCCTCAGAGGTTAGAAGAGGGACGGCTGGTTTAGGTGGCTGTGGGATTGCTGGGAATAAACACCAGTCATCCACAGAACAACTGTTCTCAACGCTGAGCCATTCCCACTTGACCTTTCCTTTGCATTATCATCTGTTTCTTCTGTCAGAGTTAGTAGACTTTAAGGTAAATGGCCAGATAGTAAATACTTCAGTCTTTGGGGGCCATAAAAGCTCTACGTCTGCAGGTCCATAGTAGCCAAAGACAAGAGATAGGCTGTGGGCATGGTATGACTATATTCCCATAACGCCTATTTATAAAAAGCTGTGGGGTAGATTTGGGACAATGTGTGCTTGGTCACCTTTGAGCTAGTAAGGACGTTAGTGTCAGGAACATCTGGCCTCAGTACTGTGTGATTCTGAGCAAGTTACAAGCTTTGCCTGAACCTCAATATTTTCTAAAAACAAAATCTCAGCACCTTCTTCTAGGCCATAAGCAGTAAAAACACCAAGTGTAGCTGTGCATGTCTGCGCCCCTGGCTTGTGAAAGGTACAAACAGGAGGGGCAGGAGTCTGAGGCCAATCTAGACTACACAGCAACGTTAAGGCCAATCTAGGCTGTAACAAAACTGTCTTGAACAGGGTGGTGGTGGTGCACACCTTTAATCCCAGCACTTGGGAGGCAGAGGCAGTCGGATCTCTGTGAGTTCAAGGACAGCATGGTCTACAAAGAGTTCCAGGACAGCCAGGGCCACACAGAGAAACTCTATCTCGAAGATGGGGGTGCGGTGGGATGGGGTGGGGAACCAACAAAACTGTCTTAAAGAAAACAACAAAAAACAAAAAAACAAACACTTAAAGGAAATAAAAACTGATGGTCCACAAAGTGAGTCCAGACAGCCAGGGTTACACAGAGAAACCCTGTCTGGAAAAAACAAAAACAAACAAACAAACAAAAACAAAAACAAAAAAAACAAAACACCACAATACATAATATGACCTATATAAACAGTAGCTATTTTTATTATAGTTAAACATCAAAAGGGCAAAGAAACCAATACTAGGAAGTGACATATAGCCTCAGAAATACTAGCTTGGTGTGAGTGTGTGTATATGTGTGTACACACCTGATGCTGGGATTGAACATGAGGTCTTTTGTTTTGTTTTGGTTTGGTTTTTTAGAGACAGGATCTCTCTGTGTTAGCCTTGGCTGTTCTTGACTCGCTTTGGAGACCAGGCTGGCTTCAAACACACAGCAGTCCGCCTGCCTCTGCCTCCCAAGTGCTGGGATTAAAGGTGAGCATGAGGCCTTGTACATGCTAGGCAGACACTCTAACACTGAGCCACGGCCTAACTCTCTTTGTGTGTGTGGTTTTTTTTTATTATGAGGCAGGATTTCATAAGTTATGTGCTATAAAGTACTTTTTAGTGCTATAATACAGTCTTACTACCACAAATAATGAGAACTGACTACATAGCTGGTATAAAGTTGGATTCACAGATTAGCCTGAGGGCAAATATGCTGTGACCAAGCCAGGCGGCACATGCCATAATCCCAATTACCTTGGAGGCTGATGAAGGAATATGGAAGACTCGTAGCCTGCCTGGGCTAAGCAGCAGCAAGTTCAAGGGCATCCTGGGCAACTTGCCAACAGAGGCTAGCCTCAAACTCCTGACACAGACCCCCAACTTCACGCCTTCTGTACAACCCAAATGGGAGGGTCCTCTGGAAGTCGGTGGACAGCTTGAGGGAGTCTGCTCTCTCCTTTTAGCACGTGAGCTCAAACTCAAGTCACCAGGCGTGGAGACAGGCACAATCCTGTCAGCTACTCACTGAGCCACCTCATAGGCCTTAGATTTTGGGGGGCTTTTTGTTTTGTTTTGCAAAACAGGGTTTCTCTGTGTAGCCTTGGTTGTCCTGGACTCGCTTTGTAAACTAGACTGACCTCAAACTCACAAAAATCAGCCTGCCTCTGCCTCTGTCTCCTGGGTGCTGGGATTAAAAGTGTGTATCACCAAGTCCAGCTGATATTTTTTTTTTTAAGATTTATTTTATTTTATGTGTATGAATGTTTTGCTTGCATGTGTGTATATGGTACATGCCTAATAAGTCATGAGAGCTTACGATGCCCTGGAATCAGTGCTGGGAATTACACACTGGTCCTCTCTCTGCACGAGCAGCTGGTACTCTTAACCACCAAGCCATCTCTCTGGCCCCTTTACAATTAAAAAAAAAAAATTTTTTTTTTGTTTTTTGTTTTTTCGAGACAGGGTTTCTCTGGGTAGCCCTGGTTGTCCTGGAATTCCCTTTGTAGACCAGGCTGGCCTTAAACTCAGAGATCCACCTGCCTCTGCCTGCAGAGTGCTAGGATTAAAGGCGTGTGCCACCACCACCCAAGAACCTTTAAAAAAAAAAGATGTTAAATTTAAAAACAAAAATCTTCTATAAACCTAGAAGCTTTGGTAGCCTATCTGGTATAGAGTAAAGTTTTCCTTACCCACACTGGCCTTTAGGAACTTATTTCCAATTCTTTGGTCCATCCCAATAGCCGTGGCCACTTCTTCCACATCAGCCCCTGTTGCCTCACACAGAGCACTTATGGAGTTGATGCTGCTGATCCTCTGTGCAAGAAAAGCATTTGCTGCCTTTAAATAAAAGAGAAACAAGAGAAGATGATGAGTGAAAAAGCTACTTATTTGTCAGTATATTTCATTGAGGTCATACAAGTTAAAAAAGCAGACGTAAGGGATATTGATGGAGATACTAAGACAGACAGATACTAAGAGATTCTGATGAGTACATTTTGAGGAGACAGTGGAAGTCTGGTTAGAAAACACAATTTAAAAAGGAATAACTGGGTGGACATGGTGGCGCACGCCTTTAATCCCAGCACTTGGGAGGCAGAGGCAGGCGGATCATTGTGAGTTCAAGACCAACCTGGTCTACAAAGTCCAGGACAGCCAAGGCTACACAGAGAAGCCCTGTCTATTTATTTATTTATTTTATTTTTCCAAGACAAGGTCTCTCTGTGTAGCCCTGGCTGTCCTGTTCTCACTTTGTAGACCAGGCTGGCCTCAAACTCACAGCGATCCACTTGTCTTTGCCTCCCGAGTGCTGGGATTACAGGTGTGTGCCACCATGCCCGGCTAGAAACTCTGTCTTGAAAAACTAAAAAGAAAGACTAATTTGAAGTGCAGAGAGCTTGACTAACAGGCAAGGCCTTAGTTTTAATCCTCAGCACTGGGGGGAAAAAAAGCAAAATAAATTTCTTAAGTGTGTGCGTGTGCATGTGATCCCCACAGTCAGGCAGCTGAGGCAGGATTTTGAGCTTGACACTGGCCTGAGTAACATCGGACACCCTGCCTAAACACAGTAACAGATACAATGACACATTGCAAGCTGTGCACTAACCAGCTTGGAAAGCTCTGAGGACCACGTGTTGGTGGTGAGGATCTTTTCTTTGGGAACCCAGTGCTCATACACAGCACAGAGTGCCCGAACAGCTTTCTGGCCCTCTGGGGTCTCGTCCCCTCCAATCAGGACTCTGTCTGGGTTCTTCAGGTCCTTGATGGCTGTTCCCTCTGCCAGGAACTCAGGGTTGGACAGCACCTACAAGGACAATACAAAGTTTCAAGCTGGAAGGAATTGTGGGTAACTTTAAGGCTTCAGTCTTGACCTAAGAAAAATCAGATTCTAGTGGGGTTTTTTTGTTTTTGTTTTTCTTCATACCTGTAAGTTCAAGTTGGGCTTTGTGTTGGCATCAAATATACGGCGGATGCTCTCTGCTGCCCGCACAGGGACCGTGCTTTTCTCAGTCACGATTTTGTACCCATTGGAGTTTTGCACAATGCGTCGAGCACACGCTTCAATATACTTGAGATCTGCTGCCCGTCCTTTCCCCATCCCGTAGGTTTTGGTTGGTGTATTCACCTAGTAAGAGCATTTGGGATGAAGAGCAGAGTGTCTGTGAAGATTGCCCAGTGCTTTCAAAACAGAGCCCCTGACTATCACTTAACTAACGGACAGCAGTCACGGTCTCCACTCTCACAGATACAACCTCTGACATAAACAGCTGAGGCACCCAGAGAACTCCTGTGGAGAAGCTGCGTCCATGTGCAAGACACCAGCGAAAGCAGGCAGGCTCCAGCTAAGGCCAGGAGCCTAACATGAACTCAAAGCTGCTCGCTCTAAAGGAGCACCTGCCTATCAGGGGCAATTGTTATCATGGTTAAGAGCACTTGCGGCTTGATACCAAGTAAGACGATGAAGCTTCTTTTAAAAACCACACGGCAAAGCAAACTACTTACAGAAATAAACACTAGATCGGCTTCTCTAATGGCATCATCAATATTGGTAGAAAAAAATAGGTTTTTCCCTCGACAGGACTCAACCACTTCTTTTAGTCCAGGCTAGAGAAGGAAAAGGGAAAAGGAGTTAAACACACAGTATTTCCAGTCCTGAGATGAACAGGAAGAACCACCTTTGTCCTAGATTTCCAAGTCGTATCTTTAGACTAGCTGAGGACTGTTGGGTGTGGTGGTGCACACCTGCAGCCCTGACACACTTAGAAGGCTGAGGCAAGGCTGAGCTGCACGGAGATTTTGAAGTCACACCAGCTACTCTGGGAGGTTCTGTGAGAACCAAAAAAAGAAACAAGGAGGACTGATTCACAAAGCACAGTCAGCAAGGATGTCATCACTAAATGAAGCAAAGTTGAGCTGGCACAATCAAAGATCAGCCGCCTTAAAATGCTTTGTCATTATTTACCATGTACCTGGGTGATACATTAACCATTAACTCACTATCACACCTTTCAAGGCCCAAGGACTTCAAGCATACTTTCTGCACCGTCATTATGAATGCAGTCCTCTCCACCTCATGATTCACACTACAGAGTGGCTGCAAAAGTATTTACTTTATACAGACAGACAGACATGTATTTTTCTAAGCCCTACTATTAAAAAAACACTGAAAATCTTTACTTTTTCCCATGAAATTTTATTGGTGATATATTTACGTTAAAATTTGAGCCGGGCATGGTGGTGCATGCCTTTATACTCAGCACTGGGGAGGCAGAGGCAGGTGGATCTCTGTGAGTTCAAGGCCAGCCTGGTCTACAGAGTGAGTCCAGGACAGCCAAGGCTACACAGAGAAACCCTGCCTCAGTGGGGGGAATTTTTGAGAACCAGGTGGTGGTGGTGCAAGCATTTAATCCCAGCACTTGGAAAGCAGAGGCAGGCAGAGATCTGTGAGTTCACTGCCAGCCTGCTCTACAGATCAGGTTCAGGACAGCCAGAGCTACACAGTGAAATCCTGTCTCAAAAACCCAAACCAAACAAACATTTACTTTACAGGAGGATGTGTGCGTGCCATGGTGTTCATGTGGAGGTCAGGAGACGGCCACTGGGAATCGGTTCTCTCTCTCCCTTCATGATGCAGGCCCCAGGATCAATCTCAGGTCTTCGGGTTTGACAGCAATGCCTTTCTCAGCTGAGCCCTCATCTCCCTAGCCCTGAGGCCTTTTAACATGATATTGGAGGAGCCATAACTGTAAACTCATACACCTGGAACTCACAGAGATCTGCCTCTGCCTCTCTAGTGCTGGGATTAAAGGCGTGTGCCACCACTGCTTGGCACCTTTTTCTTTTTTTCTTTCTTTCTCTCTTTCTTTCTTTCTTTCTTTTCTTTTTTTTTTTTTTTTTTTTAATGTATATGAGTGCTCTGTTTTCATGGATACCAGAAGAGGGAGTCAGATTCCATTACAGATGGTTGTAAGCCACCAAGTGGTAACATATCAGGATTTTTTATTGTATACTTTTGGCTTTTTGCTCATGAGATAGCCCAGGCTGGCCTGGAACTCACTATATTTCAGTAATCCTCCTACCTTAGCCCCTCAAATACTTGGATTATAGGCATCAACTACCACACCTAGTTTGTTTGTTTTTTCTTTTTTTAAAGATTTATTTTATATATATATATATGAGTGCTCTAACTGCATACCAGAAGAGGGCATCAGATCACATTATAGATGATCATGAGCTACTATGTGGTTGCTGGGAATTGAACTCAGGACCTCTGAAGAGCAAACAGTGTTCTTATCCACTGAGCCATCTCTCCAGACTCTGTTTCTTTTTCTTATTATCTGGAACCCAAGGCTGTATGTCAGCTAGTCAAGCTAGCATGAGCTACATCTTAGAGCTATGCAGAGCCTTTGCATTGTTTTGAGGCAGGGTCTCTCTGTGTTGTGCTGTTTGGCCTTAAACTAGCTACATAGACCAGGCAGACCTTAAACTTACTTCATCCTCCTGAGAGCTAAGGTCACGGGTGTTAATATCACACCCAGCCAATTGGGTGCAGTTATAGATTTCACAATAGTATAAAATAGCTAACCAACACAGTAAGAAAACAGCAAGCAGCCGGGCGTGGTGGCACACGCCTTTAATCCCAGCACTCGGGAGGCAGAGGCAGGCAGATGCTGTGAGTTCGAGGCCAGCCTGGTCTACAAAGTGAGTCTAGGACACCCAAGGCTACACAGAGAGACCCTGCCTCAAAAAAAAAAAAGAAAAAAGAAAAGAAAACAGCAAGCATAAAAACAAAGAACTATCCAATATATAATTTACCTCATAAATAGGAAGGGTTGGAGAATTCCACGCATTGATTCTTGACTCATTGACATCAACAACTGTTACTCTGATTTCCGGGCACATATGAGCAATGACACTGCATGTGGGCCCGCCAACATAGCCCGCACCAATGCAACAGATCTTCTTAATTTCAACCATGACTGAACTAAAAGGAAATGAATGTTTCAGCATTAAAAACAAAAATCTGGACAAATCACTGGCATATTCATCATAAACTGTCAGATATCTGGAACCATTCCCCACCTTTACTCATTGGAATTATGAAAACTGTGAGTGAAAAATACATCCCAATTAGATGACTCACCTTCTTCTCCATTGTGCTAGCACGAAAGAGCTAAAATTTATAACAACTGGCATTACTGCATAAGCCATAAAATTATGATGTCAAGAATCAAAATAAGTCTGGGCTGTGCTGACACACTCCCTTAGTCCAAGCACTCGGGAGACAGAGGCAGGCAGATGTGAGTTCTACAGCCTGGTCTACAATGTGAGTTCCAGGGCTACACAGAGAAAGCTCCGTATTAAAAAATTTTAAAGAACAAGAAGAAGGAGGTAGATGGCGTCTAAACCAGGGTAGCTTGACTTGCAGAGAGAAAGCCCCAGGACAAATGTATACACATCAGTGTGGTTCTCACATGTGAGCCTACAAAGGCGAGTTTTCCAAGAGGTTTATAAGGTCACAGATGTTAAGATTAGTTAAGATCAGACCTGGCCTCAAGGATTATGCTCCTGCTTGGCTTAATCATCCCTCAAGAAGTGTGTGTGTAACTAAATTCCCAAGTGCTGGTAGGTGGGGCATACAAGCTGGAGGGCTTCACTCTCCGAGTGGATTAATGTCTATTATAAAGGGCTTTGGCTACGAGTTTCATCTCATGTTCTTTTGTTCTTCCGCCATGGAGTGACACAGCAAAACAGGCGGGTGCCAGATGTCAGCCCCTCCATCTTGGTTTTGCCAACCTCTAGTAGCCTGAGCCAAGAAATTCCTGTTCATTATAAATCATCCATCTCAGGTGTTGTTCTAGCAGCAAATATGGACCAAAATACCCCTTAAATACTTAATTGGCATAACATTATTTTTGGGGTACTGAACAATAATCTTGAAACTCTATTACAACTTCAACACAAAACAGGACAAGGCTAAAGGAAAGCAATTTTCAATGTTTTTGCGTGTATGCTGGGGTGCACACCTGTGTGTGGGCATGCAGGGGCCTGAGGCCACTTCATGTTCGCATATTGCTCTTCACCTGAGACAGGGTCTTGCTGAGCCTAGAGCTTGCTGTTGTCTAGCGAGGCTGACTTCCCAGCCATACCGTCTCTGGCCCTCAGGCCTGGGTCACAGCTGTGTATGGCATAATAGCTTTTACTAGTGGCTGGGGTCCAAACTCTGATCTTCCGGCTCTCACAGCAAGTACTTTACTGCCTTGCTATCTCCCTATCCCAGAAAAGTAATTTCTGCAGTTATCAATACTGTTGCATTGATTTTGCTAACTTTTCACCAGGCATTGGTGAAATGACTGACTCTCAAGATTTATAAGGCACTCAAGAGGCAGAGGCAGGTGGATCACTGTGAGTTTGAGGCCAGTCTGGTCTACAATACAAGTCCAGGACAGCCAAGGCTACACAGAGAAGTCTTGAAAAACAAAAACAAAAAAGATTTACAAGGAATTGACTTATGTATATGAATGTCTGGTTATTCACTATATCTACCAACAAAATGACCCATTGCTTCTGTTTCTGCCAAGGTCTCAGACAACACTGAATCCAACCCATTCACACAACCCAAAGAAAAGAAAAACAGTAATCAGAGGCTTAACAGTTTTTTGTGGATCCCTGCATGGATCAGAGAAGGTACTCTGGGTTAGCCTAATGACAGTGCTTCGTAAGAAAGTATCTGTGTGTCAGCGGAAGTAGTTACCCAGCATGGGTGAGGTGAGACAGTTAGATTCTTAGTACTGCAAAAATAAAAACTCCACAAGGATTTAGTTCCCTAAATAGACAAGCCTCGGAATTTGAGAACTCTACTTAGAAAGTATCATTGTGTCCTGCAACTTTGTAGAACAGGAACTCACAGCCATCCACCTGCTTCTGCAGCTCAAGTGCTGGGGGTAAAGGCCTGTACCACCAAATCTGGCTAGAAAGTATTCTTAATAATATCCATAAAAATACATTTGGGGGCGGAGCCAGCTCTCTCCTTCCACCACATGGGTCCCAGGACTGAATTTAGGTCCTCAGGCTTGGTGGCAAGAGCCTTTCCCAGCTGAGCCAGCCAGCCAGTGCCACAGTAAGATGCTACAAGGAAACACGGGTGAAGGAGCTTCACTTCTGCCCCATCCCGATGACTGCACTTCTGCAGGCAGCGCCCTGTTCCTTGTGTATACTCCCATGCTCCTTTGCGTGTGCACTGTGATCTTTTTGAGAAAGGGTTTCTCTATTATGCAGCTCTCTGCTGGAATTCGCTATGTAGACCAGGCTAGCCTCAGACTCAGAGGTCTGCCTCCAGAGTGCTGAGATTAAAGGTGTGCATCATCATGCCTAGCATAGTCTTATTTCTGAATTGAAGAAATGCCAGTCTCTACACTTGGCTTTTTTTTTTAACTTACTGTATTCTACAGTCCCATCTTCACCTTTAATGGTTATGCTGCCTTCCTCTATGTGGATACACTTACCAGGAAATATTAAAACCAAGTCTAGTACATTCCTTAATTGCCTGAGTGAGTTAAAAGTTCTCTATTAGAAGTTGTGACTCTACAGAAACAAAACATTCTATTACATTTTCAGAATTGCAAGACTTGACTCAGTAAAAAATAGCAAAGGTACCCAAGCTGACTTCTGGCAGTCAGCCATCTTTCCTTGCCTCACCCATTTTTGCTTCACCTAGTCTAAGTGGATGGAAAAGATGATGTTGAGAACACTACGTGTGTGGCGGAGCTCCAAGGAATCCTCTGAAACTCTCCTCCCTGTAGGGAGACATGCTTCCAACCCTCACAGTGGCTGTCCCTCCTCCACTGCTGCTGTCCCTCCCTCACTGCGGCTGTCCCTCCCTCACTGCGGCTGTCC
>OU015747.1:5812720-5872551 GCA_907169655.1 Acomys percivali | reverse complement strand
ACACACACACACACACACACACACACACACACACACACACACACACTCACATAAACATATACACACACACTCACACACATATATACACACATACACACGTAAACACACACACACATACACACACATATACACACTCACATAAACATATACACACACACTCACACACATATACACACACATACACACGCAAACACACACACACACACACACACACACACACTAATTAACAAAAATTCAGAGGAAAAAAGGAAGAAGAGGACTAGAAGAGTCATCTCAAAGCAGAAGGAGTTGAGCCTAAAGAAGGGCAGGACTTAAGGGGAGAAAAGAAAACCAGGAAGAACCTTCTAGAGAACAGTAAAAGAATAAGCACAGAGAAGTGAGAAGAGCCACTCAGAGGAGTAAAGCAGAGAGTACAAAGGAATGTGAGAGGCCACAGTTGCTGCCAACTAGGGAACAAGCTCATTACAAGTGGCTCTTGGACGCCTCTCTCAGGAGAGCAAGACAGCAACAATCTAGTAGCACCTACATCATTGAATGGAACCATCATAACTAGAGGCATTGCTACAACCACAGCCTGTCCCGTGTTAGGGGAGGAGGGCATGTACAGCAGGGTGGGGCGGGCACAAGACTACACAGTATTTGATGTGATGTTCACTTTTATACAACAGAACGGTGACATGGATTCTAGAGAAGAGAAATTTTCTGGTTCCAGGGAAGTGGGGACAGGAATAGAATTTTCCAGGCTTAGACTGCATATTTCCTCAAGATTCTCTGTTCTGATGCTTTATGAATTCTGATTCCCAGAAGCTATACTACCTACCAGACACAGATGGCCTAGATTTCAGGTACAAGAACAGTTGATCCTCTGTCCCCACAGGTTCTACACCCACAGAATC
The DNA here is from genome assembly GCA_907169655.1 of Acomys percivali. Taxonomy (NCBI): domain Eukaryota; kingdom Metazoa; phylum Chordata; class Mammalia; order Rodentia; family Muridae; genus Acomys; species Acomys percivali. The sequence continues at coordinate 5,871,655 of OU015747.1, read as the reverse complement.
AGGTTGTGTGTGTGTGTTTGTAAAATTGGAGGCCAAGTGTAAGTGCACACATCTTTAATCCTAACACTAAGGAAGCAGAAGCAAGCTTTAGGACATCCTGATCTACATTTTAAGTTCCAGGCCAGTCGCAGCAACATAGTAAGACTCTATCTTTAAAAAAAAAAAAAAAAAAAAAAAAAGGTTATATCTCTAATGAATATGTATGAATATGTATAGACTTTTTTCTTCTTTTTCCCATTACATTAGGTATTACTTTTATTGTTTGTTTTGAGGCAAAGTCTCCCTAGGCAGCCTAGGCTAGCCTAGAACTTGCTATGAGCTAGCCTGGGCTAGTCTGGTGCTTAGGAACACCTCTACCAAGCTAGGATTACAGTATGTGCCATGATGCTCCGTTTATTAGGTATCATATGTAACCTAGAGATGATTTAAAGTATACAGCAGCACATGCATAGGCTACAGGAAAATAAATACAGCAGCATTTTATTTAAAGGACTTGAGCATTCCCAGATGTGGGCATTTGCAGTAGTCCTGGAACCAATCTCCTTGAGATACCAAAGGATCACTGTCCAGGCCCTGCAGCAAACTCCGCTACTGTGACAGCAAAGTTCCACTGTAGTGTATCCACTCCGTCTCTTCGGAAGCTACATAACCCGAACCAACATCTAAACCATGATGAACTCTGGGCTTATAGGTTTATCTTCAAGCTTCGGAAGACTGACCAGAACTACCACATACCAAGACATCCTTCCGGGCTGGAGAGAGGGCTCGGTGGCTATCTTCACTTGCTGTTCTTCCAGAGGACCTAGTTTAAGGCCCCAGCACCACACAGTGACTCACAACCATCCATGACTCCAGTTTCAGGGGATCTGATGCCTTCTAAACACAGGTACTAGGCATGAACATGGTATAGACACTCATGCAGCCGAAACACCCAAACACATAAGACACCTGCTTCCCTCCCTAATTAGACTATCTAGTAATTAGAATTTCTGAGTAGTGTTGGTCCAGAGGATCTTACAGGGTTACAACTTAATTCCATAGCCAATAAGTTACAGCTACTAAGACAGCCTGTGCCCTCAAGCTCAAACAGGACTTACTTTGTTAACATTTGGAAGCATAGAACGAATGTCTATGGAAGGAAACTCGTGGGCTTAGGGAGTTCCTATTTAATAAGGCTAGAAAATAATTAGATTGATTTATTTAATATTGATGTACAACACATGAATGCCTGGGAGCTAGATGGGTGTGAGCCACCAGTGTGAGTGCTGGGAATTGAACCCAGGTCTCCCGTTAGCGGAACAAGGGCTCTTTAACCACTGAGGCATCTCTCCAGTGCCAAGGCTGGTGGTCCTTCCGAGCTGCTGTTCACTGCTAGACCTGTGACACCTAGTATAGCAAACCCTCAGTGAGTACTGAGTAAGTAACTCTGCACGGGCCTCTAGTATTACAGACTTCGTGTTTCATAGCTTCAGTTAAGATATTTTACAGTGAACAGGTGACTACCTTCTCTAGCCACCTGAAGAACGGCATCAAGTTACTGCTAATATTATAGTTTACAGATTAAATCCAGGGCCTCAAGCATCATTCCACCCCTGGGTTCCACCCCCTAGGTCTCAAGTTACTTCTCTGCCTTCATTTCAAGACCCTAATCCAGGGTTCTTTCTAAGCAGTAGTTCCGGCAGTGGCAGCTGGATCTGTGCAGTAGAACTGGATATGCCACCACCATTTTGTGTTTTCTCTCTCCCTCCTCCACTTCCTTCTTCCCCTCTTCCCCTCACACACCCACTTCTCTCTCTCAGCAAGGTTTCACTCTGCAGCCTAGGCTGACCTGGAACTGGTGGTGATCCTTCTGCCTCAACCTCCCAGGAACTGATTATAGGCATGAGCCATTACACTCGGCTTTTGATGGGTTGGTCTTCATTTTGGGTTGGTATCCTTGCCTTGCTAGGTTTCATATGAGGTACAGTGTATACAAGACAATGGATGGAAAATTACTTAAGAAGATAGATACACAATCAATGTAAGTCAAGTCACTTGGAAGTTTCAATAAAAGCATCAATAAACTTTAATATGGAGCTTGATACAATGTTATCAGTACAGTTTCTATGACACAGATATTTTCTGATTCTGCTTTCTTTTTCATAATTTCACAATTTTCATAGTTTTAGTGTTTTGTGTGTAGTATGGAGGCCGCGACACATGTCCAATGACAACTTCTGGGCTCCAAGCTTTCCTTTCACTGTGGGTTCTGGGGATCAAACTCAAGGCTGTCAGGCTCGTGCGGGAAGTCTTTTACCAGCAGGCCCATCTCACCATTTTCTATTTCTACTTGTATTTCCAAGCCAGGCCGTGGTGGCGCACGCCTTTAATCCCAGCACTCGGGAGGCAGAGGCAGGTGGATCCCTGTGAGTTCAAGGCCAGCCTGGTCTACAAAGCAGTCCATGACAGCCAAGGCTACACAGAGAAACCTGTCTCGAAAAAATAAAAATAAAAAAAAAAAAAAGAACTCTACTTGTATTTACACCCTCTGACCCTCACTGTGCTGACAAAAAAGCAGGCCTGCTTGCTTTCTGAATAGGTCATTCTGAAATGAGCCCTCACCTCTGTATTTTGGGAATCACAATACACCACGCCATCCTGAAACTACTGTCCATGTAAAATCTCATAAATTCAGATAAACACTTCAACCTACAAGGCGTCACTAACAGCCAGCAAACGTCCTACACTGCAATCTGAGCGGAATATACAATCCACCTCCCACCCCTTTCACCGTTATTTAAGGACGGAACAGCGGGCGAGATAGGCAGCTGGATACACCAGCCTCACTCAGTCACTGTCTAGAAGCTCACTTAAAGGGCGCCTGTTAGGGGGCGGGGCGCAGGGGGGAAACTACCGTGAAAGATTGTTAATTTTATGTATCAAGGGAATGATACAAAGCTGCAGAAATAGGAGGAAAGATAGGGCACACCCAGTCGTTAGAGATTTTATTGAGAGCAATACAGAGATGAATGGGTGGAGGCAAGTATTTAACAAACCAGGTTTGCGTAGCATGCAGCTCAGACTAGAAGCTGAGTACTGAAAAGCACAGCTCAGGGCAGAAACACATAACTCCTTCAAGTCCAGAACCCCTCAGACGAAACAGACCGGACTACTGTTCTCCATTTCTTAGGAGATTTATTTTAAAAGTCAAAGACTGGTCTTTGAGGTGAGTGGATGAACAGTTAGTCCTCTGTGTACTCCACGTATGAGCTCTCTCCTAGCGAGCCCCTCCTTTCTCTATACCAGATTTTCCAACTCTCCTCAAATTATTTTATACGCAGTACGTGAAGATTTTTCAAGATGTCACCAAAAAAAAAAAAAAAAAAAAAAAAAAACATGGTCCCTGCAGCCCCCAAGAAAAGCCTTCCTGTCGGGCAATAGTGGTGCACATCTTTAATCCCAGCACTTGGGAGGCAGAGGCAGATGGAAAGAGAGTTCGTGGCCAGCCTGGTCTACAGAATGAGTTCCAGGATAGCCAAGGCTACACAGAGAAACCCTGTCTCGAAAAACCAAAAAAGAAAAAGGAAAAAGACCTTCCCTGACATCAAGTCCAAGCCTCTGTGCAGAGGCTGACAATGGGCTGCAGGAGCCCCCCCCAGCCCACCCCCAAGCGATTAGGATACATGCCTGAGGGCTTCGTCTTCAAGGGGCTCTAGGGTTTTGCTTTCTCCACTTGAGGGCTACCATAGGAGAGCAGCGGGCCCCCAGGTGAGCAGACTGTAATCCCCAACAAAGCCTAGGACTGTGAGGCGCCCATTAGGCCCCAGGGGGAGGACCCTTTTTCCTTCTGGGGACCCTTTAGCTTTCTGAAGCGGTGGGACAATCTCGTTCGTTTTAAATCGGAAATTGGGGAGAATGAGAGCGGGCTTGAAGACGCACGAGTTGTGAATCAAAAGCCTGGCTCGCCTGACCTCCTGCAAGCCCACGACATGATTCCCGCCGGGCCCTAAAGAGAGAGGACCAGGGTGGTGGTGCGGTCCAGGGAGCGGCAGGGGACCCCGCGCGCGCCCCGGCCGCGAGAAGGGGGCATCCTGCGGAGACCGGTGCTTACCCACTTCCAAGGCCGGAGCTCGGCGGCCTCTCGGATCCCGCTCGCCCCGCAGGCTCCACACACCGCTTCGCCCGCCGCTGCCCAAGTCCGGGGCCCGCGGCCGTATTTAAATGCTTCCACCCGGGAAGGCGGAGGCTTCATTACCCCGCAGCCAGGCCTTCCCAGACTCTGAACCCAGCCACCGCCCCGCCACCGCCCCGCCACCGCCCCGCCTCCCTCCGCCCCAGGCTGCCCGGGCAGGCCTCTATTTCCTTCAGGACCCTGAGCGGCATAATGGGCGGGGCCCAAAGTGTGTGGTCACGCCCCTTTCGGAGCAGGGCGAATCAGCTAGAGCCAACTCACTGCCTCCGCCCCCGTCCGCCTGCGAGCGGCACTGGGCGTGGCTACGTGCGCAGACAGTCCACTACGCTGGCCCGCTGCTTGGGCGCGGGCGTCGTGGGCCAAGCTCCTTCCAAGCTCCTTGGTCCTTGGAATCTGGGATGAGGAAAGTTCGCGCGTGCCAAGTGAGCCACCCATGAGCACAGGACAAGCCAGGGGCCGAGCCCACAGAACAGTCTTCCGGCTTCCCGGCCTTCCCTTCATCTTGCAGACTCTGTTCTTCCCCCCCCACACACCCCCAGGACTCTGGGCTGACCTCTTGCTGGCCTCCCACACCCTTCAAGCCCCTGGGTCCGCCGCGCCCTCCAGACAGCTGTCCAGAGTTTAGTCACTTCCCATCCCGATGGCGTCAAGTCTGGGAAGGAGACGCCTCAAATCGAAAGGATGCTGAGTTCCATCATGGCTGGACCAGAGAACCTGGCCCTGGCCAGAGAACTTGGCGCCCATGCCTTAAGAGGGCGTATTTTCCAGGAAAACTTTGCAGCCAAATTCTAGAAGGGAGGTTGTCTGCATCATACATAGTAAGGCGTATGCAACGTAGACACGTGTAGGTGTGTGTTTGCGTGCGTGTGTGTGGTAGTAGATTGAACATAGAGCCTTGTGCCTCGTGGATAGGCACTGTCCCAGTGAACTAAATCCTCACTCCTTACAAATGCATAAAAAGAGTAAAATTGCCGCCTGGAGAGAGGGCCTAGGGGTTCAGTCCCTAGGACCCACATGAGGGGGCTCAAACTGCCTGGAACTCCTGCTCCCGGGGGCCATGCTCTGGCCTCCACGAGCCCCAGCAGAGAGGTGGCACGTACAGAGACACTTGGCTCACCGACACTTTAAAAACTCCTGACCCCCAAGGACCTATACCCGACTAAGATAGCCGCATAAAATTTAAAAAGGGGAGCAGGAGAGATGGCTCAGTGGTTCAGAGCTATGCTTGCTCTTCCAGAGGTCCTGAGTTCAATTCCCAGCAACTACGTGGTGACTCACAACCATCCATAATGTGATCTGGGGGGAAAAAAAAGTAGAGCTGTAGAGATGGCTCGGCGGTTAAGAGCACTGACTGCTCTTCCCAAGGACCAAGGTTCAATTCCCAGCAGCCACATAGCAGTTCACAACTGTAACTCCAAGATCTGACACCCTCACACAGACATACATGCAGGCAAAATACCAATGCACAGAAAATAAAATAGTTTTTTTTTTTTTTTTTTTTTTTTGGGGGGGGGGGTTTTGAGGAGGGGGTTTTTTCTTTTTTTTTTTTTTTTTTTTTTTTGTTGTTGTTGTTTTTTGTTTTTTGTTTTTCGAGACAGGGTTTCTCTGTGTAGCCTTGGTGTCCTGGACTCCCTTCGTAGACCAGGCTGGCCTCAAACTCAAAGCGATCCGCCTGCCTCTGCCTCTGTAAGACTGAGTCCTCTAGAGAGATCTCTAGTCTATTCCCGGAGTCCCCACTAAGAGACAGAGTCTGTTGTAGATACAAATGCATAGGAATAGGAATTTATTGAGCCATCGCAATGGAGTCTGTCCAGCTCTTTCAAGCTGCAGACCCCGAGAAACAGAGGCACAGGCCTTTTATAGGTTTTAGACAAGGAAATGAGTTTTACAGTATGTGATTGGTTGGCATTTGGGCAGAAAAGCTGCAAGCAGGGAGTTACAAGTCTTGGTGTTTGGTGGTTGGATAATGGATGGAGGGGCAAGTTAACCTACGGAAAAGATTGGTTGAAGCAGTCACTGGGGGCGTTTAGGAACTTTTTTAGTTGGGGAAGGGTAGTGGAAATTTTATTTTTATTTTTTTTTATTTTTGGTTTTTCAAGACAAGGTTTCTCTGTGTAGCCTTGGCTGTCCTAGACCAGGCTGGCCTCGAACTCATAGCGATCCACCTGCCTCTGCCTCCCAAGTGCTGGGATTAAAGGCGTGCGCCACCATGCCCGGCAGTAGTGGAAATTTTAAACACAGCTGGTTGTCCTTGAGTCCAGCTGGACCCTAAGCACAGACTGAGACCTTGAGTCAAGTTGGGCTCTTCAAGGTTTTTCCTGTCCCTGCCACACAGACACAGTGGTCTGATATGTCTGTCCTTGGTTCAAGCTGGACCCTCTAGAAATGGACATGCTTTGGCCTTAATGGGGGTCTTTAAGGGAGGACTGAGTAGGCCGACTTTTATATTTTCCCAGACTTTGGCCTTAATGGGGGTCCTTAAGGGAGCAAGTTCCTTCACCTCCCCAGCATAAATTTATTTTTGTTTTTGGTTTTGTTTTTCAAGACAGAGATTCACTGTAAATTTTTTTATTTTTTTAAGTAAAACTACCTAGTCTTTTGAGACTGTCTTGCTGTGTATTGGTTGGATTTGCAGTGTTCCTTTTGCCTACTTTTCATGTCCTGCAAAAAGTGTTAGGCACATTTGTTCTGCCAGATCATCGTGAACTTACTCAAACTACATTGGCAAGAACATAGTATAATATGGGACCACCCTAAATGAAGTCAGTTCTTGGCCAAATGCCATTATGGAATGATTTACCCTCATGGGGAAAGTAACTAGGAAATTCTGAAAGCACATTAAAATGTCTGGGGAGATGGCTCAGTGGGCAAAGTACTTGCTCTGCAAGCATGAAGAGGTGAGTCTAGTTCCCGAGGGCCCAAGTGAAGAGCTAGGAGCTGGGGCTGGAAAGATAACTCAGGAGTTAAGAATGACAACTGCTCTTACAGAGAACCCTAGTTCAGAGCACAGCACCTGCCTCAGGGGCACTCCCAACCACCTGCAGCCCCATCCATCCCCGAGACAGGAGCTCGTAACCACAGACAGAAACACTACAGGCGTATTCTTTGTTTGTTTGTTTGTTTGTTTGTTTGTTTTTCTCTGTGTAGCCCTGTCTGTCCTAGACTCGCTTTGAAGACCAGGTTGGCCTCGAACTCACAGAGATCCACCTCCCGAATGCTGGGACTGAAGGCATGCATCACCACTGCCTGGCACACAGGCATATTTTATGAATATAATCTTTTTTTAAAAGCCAACTGCCGCCAGGCCTGTAAAATCAGTACTGGAGAGGCAGCGATGGGAGGAACCGTGGTGCTTCCCCCTCCCCCCCAACAAGGTTTCACTATTTAGCCCTAGCTTACCTGAAACTTGCTATATGCACCAGGCTGGTCTGGAACTCACAGAAATCCACCTGCCTCTGCCTCCTGCACATGCGATTTTTTTTTTTTAATTAATGATTGATGTGGGAGGTGCTACATCTAGTAAGGTAGTCTTGAGAAGTATTCCAAGGGTAGCTGAACGGAAGCGAGGGGAAGCCAGGGGAAGCCAGGGGAGGCCAGGAGAGCCAGGGGAAGCCAGGGGAGGCCAGGAGAGCCAGAGGAAGCCAGGGGAGCAAGCCAGTAGGCAGCATTCTTCAACTCCCAAGCTTCTGCTTGAGTTCCTGCCTTGCTTTCCCTCAGAGATAGACTATGATGGAACCTAGAAGTCAAATAACCCTTTCCTCTCCAGGGCCCTTTTGGCCATGGCCCTCATTCACAGCAATTGGAAGCAAACTAGGGCAAGTGCTAAGTGAAGTTAGCTGTGGATTTTAACAAGTGTGACAGTCTATACAGGATTTGTACAGCCAATGAAGTTCGTTCACCCAGCAAGTACTGAAGTGTCTACTGTGTGTCAGACACTGTCCCAGGGATGGAAGACAGAAGAGCTCGCAGGCTGGAAGAGTAGGATAGAAAGACAAGGAACACCGGGCAAAGGAAAGAAGCCCTTCACCTCACGTCTTAGGATTTCTGTTGCTGTATTAAAACATCATGACCAAAAGCAATTTAGAGAGGAGAGGATTTATTTAGCTTATATATGCATTAAGGAAGCCAAGGCAGGACTCAGATCGGGAACCTGGAGGCAGGAGCTGATGCAGAGGCCATGGAGGGGCGCTGCTCACTGGCTTGCTCCCCAAGGCTTGCCCAACCAGCCCAGGGATGGCCGTATTGGGCATTTAAGAAAATGCCCTACAGGTTTGCCTACAGCCTGATCTTATGGAGGCATTTTCTCAGTTGACGGTTCTTCCTTTCAGTGTCAAGTTGACATAAAGTTGGCCAGCACACCTCAGAATCCAGGTTTTGTTTGTTTGTTTGTTTGTTTGTTAGACAGGGTTTCTCTGTGTATCCTTGGCTGTCCTGGACTCACTTGTAGACTCACAGTAGTATACCTGCCTCTTGCCTCCCAAGTGCTGGGATTAGAGGCGTGCACCACCACCGTCTGGCTCCTGGCCTGTGTATGTTTTAACACACAACTTTCAAATTAATAGGGTAGGCTCCAAGAAGGAGCCATCCATGAAGGAAGGCATTTGTCTTCCTCGCTCTCACGATAGCAATTTTACAACATAAAGTGCGTTACTTCTAGTTATCAGGAAAAACCCAAGTATTACTGACTTAAGAGTAGCCCTACTTTAAAAATAAAAATAAAAAAAGAGTAGCCCTACTGCAATGGAATTCGGTATCAGTGAATCCTAGCCCACAAGTGTAAGCACTAGTAATAGTCAAAAAGGGATGATTTTAGCTTTGGTTTCTCAGCTATAGAAACTTTTTTAAAAAACCACTTTGCTTCCTTTTATTCAATGAATAAAAGGGCTCATTACCTCACTTAGGGCTCATTCAAATGTTATACCTTGGATCATATTACCATATACCAGTTGGATGTGCTTAAACACTCTTGCCCTTGCCACACTTGGAACATGAAAGTGGGAGGGTCACGTGTTTGGTTAAATCATACAGATCCTATAAATGTTGGCATACTTGAGTCTGCAGTTGAGGACAAATCCAAGAGCAGCCCATGCAGTATTTATGACACACCAGGCATCCTAAGGTGCCACTGTCTCTTCCTAGTAGGGTGAATTTCTCCCAGTGGGCACTCAATGAAAACATCCTGAAGCTCTGGGCTGTGAAACTGCACCACCACAGCAGTCCTTCCCAGCTAGTTCAGGGACACTTAACTAGTGGAGTCCTAGAAGGAGTTTCACCAACTGGGCCTGCCCTTCTCTGCAGCTTCATCCACTGCCCAGAATGGACACTGTGGGATACTGTGAAGTACATGGGCCTCAAGCTACTGGTGACACAAGCCCTACTCTATGCCTGAACGTCTGATTTTTCTGCCTTCATCCATGAGGGCTTTGTGTGCGCTAAGCAAGCACTAGATCTTCATCCCCTTACATGAGAAACTTTAGCTTGAACTACTGTCTCCAAGAAGTCACGTACTTCACGAAATCTGTTTTTGTGCTTGGTATGTTTGGGAACATGCATGTGCATACACAGGTACACAGGCAAGTTCCAAATGTGTACACATGTGGAGGCTGGAAGCTGACATGCTCTCTTCTTTGGTCACTCATCTTAGTTTCTGAGTGCCTCTCTCTGATGCTGTAGCTAACTGACTCCGCCAGTGCAGCTAGCCTGCAAGCCCCAAGGGTCCTCCTCCTTCTCCCTGGCAGTGGGATTGTGGGCATTTGCTACCACACTCAGCTTTAGCTGAATGTTGCTCCAAACTCGGCTGGCATGTTTACAAGGAAAGCATTTTAGTCACTGAGCCATCTCCTCAGCCCCATAAAGTCTGTTATTTTTTTGTGGTGCCGGAGATGGGAGGCCTTTTGCCTGCTAAACAAACTAACCTATTATCAGCCTAGTGGTTTTTTGTTTTTGTTTGTCTCTCGAGACAGGGTTTTCTTTGTTACATAGAACTCTGGTTGTCTTGGACTTTCCTGGTAGTTGGTAGACCAGGCTGGCCTCGAACTCACAGCGATCTGTCTGCTAAAGGTGTGCACCACTATACCTCACTGTGTTTTGTTTGGTCTTTCTTTTCTTTTTTTTTTTTTTTTTTTTTTTCTTTTTTGGTTTTTTGAGACAGGGTTTCTCTGTAGCCTTGGCTATCCTGGACTCTCTTTGTAGACCAGGCTGGCCTCGAACTCAGGTTGATCCGCCTGCCTCTGCCTCCCAAGTGCTGGGATTAAAGGTGTGCGCCACCATGCTTCGCTTTGTTTGGTTTTTCAAGACAGGGTTTCTCTGTGTAGCCTTGGCTGTCCTAGACTCACTTTGTAGACCAGGACCCCCAGGCCTGGCCCAACACCAAGCTCATATAATAGTTTAACTAACCGGTGGAGCTCCCTCTGTCCTGATTAAGAAATACCCAATGACCCTGGCAACAAAAGGGCTTATTGTGTCTGGACACATTCCAGATTGAACAAAAGCAAATTTTCACCTGTGTGATTTCAGTGCGGTTACAAGTGTCTGCTCAAATAAATGCCACTGTATATTACTCCCTCAAAGGAAATGTCTGTTTGACCCCATAGTGTAGAAAGAAAAAGATAACTAGAGAAATGTAATATAACTTAATCAAGATTCTTAGAACTTTTTGAAAAAGATTTTATTTATTGTATGAGTGCTTTATCTGCAGAAGAGGGTACCAGATCTCATGTAAGTCACCATGTGGTTGCTGAGAATTGAACTCAGGATCTCTTAACCACTGAGCCATCTCTCCAGCCCAAGCTTTTTCTTTTGAATACTGATGCATTCTTGTTGTTTTATTTTAAACTTTTGGCAAGGTCTCCTGCATCCTAGGCTGGCTTCAAACTTGCAATGACACTGGGTGCCCTTGGACTCCTGATTCTCCTGCCTCTACTTGGGACATGCTGGGATTATAGATGTGTGCCATTGTGCCTGGCTAATGATGTGCGGGTGACAGGACCCACAGCTTCATGCATAAAGGCATTCTAACAAGTGGGTTTCATCTGGGGCTGTCATGTAAAAGTTGTACCTAGCAGAGGCAGGTGGATCTCTGTGAGTTTGAGGCCAGCCTAGTCTACAAATCAAGCCCAGGACAGCCAAGGCTACATAGAGAAACCCTGCCTCGGGGGGAGGAGGGGAAGAAAGAAAAAAGAAAAAGAAAAACTGAAACCCAAAACCCAAAAAATGTAAGTTGTACCTAGAAATGTTAACATAGGATGTTAACATTTTACTAAGTTCTTTCCCACACAAGCCAAACAGAAAGCAAAGTGTTACTAACATTTTCTATTTATTCATTAATAAAAAGTGCATAGTACAAGCCCTTTACCCCAATCCAAGTACCCAGTAAAAGATTAACAACAATGCCAGATGGCACAGACTGATTTGTTTGGCATGATTTAAACATTTAAAAACAGCAAATTACATTTAGTCCATCACATGAGCACTTCTGCATTTAACAAAATAATCACTGTACATGTAACAAATACATGGACTCACTGAAAAACGTAAGACTCTCCCCACTTTCATTGAGAAATGTAAGACTCTCCCCCCATTTTCTATGGCAACGACAAAATTTTAGACCATTGGTCATCTTCCTTCCTCAAATTGCTGTTTTCTGTTTTAAGCTGAGCTGGGCAAACGAGCATAAAATCAGGGAGAGATAAACTTCCGTTTAGAGTGACAGACTTCCACAATCCCTCTAAAAATCTAAGATATTAGTAATTCCATAAATGCTATCATCGACACCAAATGGAACCATGGACAGGGATACTCAATGGCTACACTGGAGAAGCTCTGCTCATTGTAAAACATGACTTAGCACGGGATAGTGTTTAGATAAATGATTAAATCTTTTGCTATAAACAGTACCAAGGTTAACTTGCTCCATGTCGAAATCAGAAGAACAAAACTAAGTTTTCTGTGGAACAGTATGAAGGGCTCTCAGATGAATGCTGGGCAGCAGGAGCAACCCAGCGTAAGGAGAATGTAAGCGTTCTCTCCCAGTTCTCTGTTTTAAGAGAATCGTAGCTATAGATCAAGCAAATGTTTGTGAGCCAAACAATGGTGTAAGAATAATGCTCAATTAAAGGGACACATGTAGAAGCTTCAAGAAGAGAATAATATAAATTATTAGCTAGGTTAATAATATTTTTTTGCAGGATACCATTATTTCAGGAATATAGAAAAATTTTTCAAAGAAAACAAAATAACAAAGGAAAAAAAAGTAAAAACCCAAGCCCAAGTACTTCTTAAAGAAGCTCAATGCTAAGAGGCATTGAAATGTCCAGATTATTTTATTTTTATTTTTATTTTTTGGTTTTTCCAGAGGTTTCTCTGTGTAGCCCTGGTTGTCCTAGACTTGCTTTGTAGACCAGGCTGGCCTCGAACTCACAGAGATCCACTTGCCTTTGCCTCCCGAGTGCTGGGATTAAAGGTGTGCGCCACCACACCCGGTAGCTAAGCCTCTTCTATGTGAGAAAGCAAAATCTCTAAGGGGTTAAAAGAACAAGGCTGTGTCACTAACTTAATAAAGGGTTCAGACAGGAAAAGGCCAAGACACTTAGACACACGCGCATGTGACAGAGATGAACACCTAGAATAAGAATCTACATTTTCAAGTCTCTAATACTAGATGTTCTGTATCCACACTTTGTCCATCTTTTTTTTTTTAAACCAAGGTGATGTCTCAACTACTCTCCATCAGGTCTCCATCAGGTCTAGCTTCTGCAGCCTAGAAAACAGACTCTTGGGACATGCGTGCAGCCTTCAGAGGCAGAGGACAGGAAAAGAAATGCTACCTCAATCTTCCTCAGCTTTAAGTCCCTCCCTCTTTTTCCTTTGTGAGGTGAGGTCCCCCTGTGTATGCAGCCTAGTCAGACCTCAAGACTGCCACCATAGCTGGGTTTTGTGTTAAACGGGCTACCAGCTTTGAAGCAGAGAAAACTTCCTGTTGGCCACAGCAAGAGAGGAACCCTTTACCCTGTGCTCTTCATCTGTCCAGGCCTCAACTCACCTGGGCTGTCACCCTTTTATAAGCACAAGTAGCTAAGAGGCGACTGTATTATTTCAAGCATTGAACACAAAGCCAAGTGAGCCAGGAGGAATGCGACTGTACAGGACGAAGAGAGAGACGCCCTTAGCAATGCTCACGGGCCAGAGCAGAGCCATCTCGTGGGGGAAATAGCTAGTGTCACACAGCCGGGCCACAAGCCTGTCAATGGCCAAATGATGCAGACGCTCAGTTCACGCCATTTCTCGGGTCTGTACAGTAACAGCTTAGACTGACCGAGGAGGGGACGGTCTTATGTTGACAGCAAAGTATGTTCTGGTCCCAACAAGTCACCTGCAGTTACTTCCTAGAAAAGAAAGTCCAGGCAGTCTAGGTGTGTTTAGATGCCATTTGTATGCACTGCTTTTGAACTGAGGAAAACAATGCAACCTTGTACCTTCTAAAAACATTTCTAAGTTTCAGTTACCGATGCTCCTTTTTGTCATTTTCTCAGAAGGCAGAAGGGCCACAAAAGACTCAAAACATTTTTAATTAAAAAAAGGTATAATAAAAACAAGTAAATGGGTATTAAAATGTCAGCTCCCACACACAGATGCAAAATGATTTCATTTTAAGAGGGAAGTGTTAAAATGGAAGAGCGGCTTACTGAGAGGCACGCGCTTAAAAATCAAATACAGCTCAAGTTAGTACAGGCTAGACTGTACCTGGCAAAGGCAGAAAGAGCCTCCTCTTCCCTTCATGAGCTGTGTAAGGCTAGCACACAATGGCTTTCAACAACACACAACGGATTCTAAACCAACCACTATATTAATCAATCATGTTTATTTAAAATAGTCTCTCTCTCTCTCTCTCTCTCTCTCTTTTTTTTTTTTTTTTTTTTTTTTTTTTTGGTTTTTCAAGGCAGGGTCTCTCTGTGTAGCCTTGGCTGTCCTGGACTCACTTTGTAGACCAGGCTGGTCTCGAACTCACAGTGATCCGCCTGCCTCTGCCTCCCGAGTGCTGGGATTAGAGGCATGTGCTACCACGCCCGGCCCTTATTTAAAATATTAACATCAGAAATTTTAAATGGGAATTTTTAAAAAAAGCAGTAAATAACCATTTCACTTTTCTTATTCTAGCCACATAAGCCGGCTGAGGCCATGGAGATTTCAGCTGGAGATTGTAAGGAAAGTGATCTAAACTCTGACTGTCCCTAAGACTAGAGAAAACTGTCCCCCACAAACACACTGCCAAGGTAAAGTAACTACGGTGTGGCTCTGCCGCTCATAACAGACAACCCCAAATAAATATCTTACGAAAAGAATTAAAATCTATCAAAACCACTTAAAATATTTAAATGCAGAAATCTCAATTTTCCTTCAGTTGGGCCAGAGACCGCCACAGACATTACGATCACGGTTCCAGGGAGAGCAAGTGACATGTTTAAGCTCAGGCCACCCAACAAAGCCCCGAGAACTCTGCAATAAAATCATTTACTCAGGTATACTGTAAATAAGAACTGTCGCAACACAGAAAGCAAAAGTCAGTTTGCAAGTGAAATTTCTAGAAGCTCATGAAAACAATACCATCCCAAACTGCAGAGGAAAAAGGAAAAACAGTTAAGAGTACTCTGGTCATCTTCAGTCATTTGGTCGTGCAAGGTGTTGAACAATCTCTGCTTCCCACGCATCTTAACGTTAGTCCACAGGAGGGGCGGGTGGATCCTGTCCCTGCCATTAAAAGAGGAATGGTCTAAGTGACTGGTTGGTTGGGTTTTTTTTGTTTTGTCCTTTCTTTTTGTTTGTTTTTTCAGGACAGGGTTCCCTGTATACCCCTGGCTGTCCTGGACTAGCTTTGTAGACCAGGCTGGCCTTGAACTCACAGCGATCCGTCTGCCTCCGCCTCCTCTGCCTCTGTGAGTGCCACCATGCCCAGCACCTGCGCCATCTTCACATGGTATGGAAGAAAGGGAATCTGCAGCGGTGATAGGCGTGTGTGTATCCGAGCCACCCCCCACCATGATATGATTGGCTCAGGCAGTACATTCACAACTACAGACTTCTGCTTCTCACTGTGGGATGTGCACCAGAGTGTGGCTCAGGGGCATATGGCGACCATCTTATCCCTGTAAGGGAAGCCTGCCTTATAGTGAAGCCTGTAGTAAGAGGAAAGACACTACACATGTGTGTATGTAATACATACTTAGAATGGGTATGTATAAGCCAGGCAGTGGTGGCACACACCTTTAATCCCAGCACTTGGGAGGCAGAGGCAGGCAGATCTCTGTGAGTTCGAGGCCAGCCTGGCTTACAGAGCAAGTTCTACAGAGCAAGTTCCAGGACAGCCAGGGCTATATAGAGAAACTCTGTCTTGGAAAATCACAAATAAAAACATAAATGAATGGGGATGAGGAGATGGCCCAGAGGGTAAGATCACTGGTTGCTCTTCCAAAGGTCCTGAGTTCAATCCCCAGCAACCACATGGTGGCTCACAACCATCTATAATGAGATCTGGTGCCCTCTTCTGGCCTGCAGGTGTACATGCAGGCAGACCACTGTATACATAATAAGTAAATACATCTTTAAAAAATACCATAAATGGGGGCTGGAGAGATATCTCAGTAGTTAAGAGCACTGTCTGCTCTTCCAAAGGTCCTGAGTTCAATTCCCAGCAACCACACGGCAGCTCATAACTGTAACTCCAGTTCCAAGGCATCTGACACCTACATACCAATGCATATTAAACTAAATAAAAGCTATGCCAAGCTATATGGCCTGAGATAGGAGGATCATGAGTTTATAGCCGGAGATACAAAGTGAGTTCAGGTTAGCTGGGCCATATAGTGAGACTTTGTCTCAAAAACAGAAAGAGCCGGGCGTGGTGGTGCATGCCTTTAATTCCAGCACTCGGGAGGCAGAGGCAGGCGGATCGCTGTGAGTTCGAGGCCAGCCTGGACTACAAAGTGAGTCCAGGACAGTCAAGGCTACACAGAGAAACCCTGTCTCAGAAAAAAAAAAAAAACAGAAAGAGACGGGGGGGGGGGGGGGCAGGGAGAGAGAGACACACAGAGAGAAATGGCACTTTTTGCTTTGTTTTTCAAGACAGGGTTTCTCTGTGTAGCCTTGGCTTTCCTGGAACTCACTCTGTAGACCAGGCTGGCCTCGGATTCACAGAGATCTGTCTGTCTCTGCCTCCCGAATTCTGGGACTAAAGGTGTGCACCACCACTGCCCAGCCAAAGTATGGTTTCATCATGAAAAACATAAGTTTTTGAGACAGGGTCTCCTATGGGTCTATGATGTCCCACCTCTGCCTCCTCAGTGCTGAGATCCCAGGTGTCGGGGAGCCAGTGCAGGTCTTCATGCAGGAAAAACAAGCAGTCTACCAACTGAGCCACGACCCTAGCCTGAAATGTTTTATTTTTATTTTTCTTTTTTTAAAAAATTATTTACCTTTATGTGCATTCGTGTTTTGCCTGAATGTGTGTCTATGTGAGAGTGTCATTTTTCGTAGAATTACAGACAGTTGTGAGCTGCCGTGTGGGTGCTGGGAATTGAACCCAGGTCCTCTGGAAGGGCAGTCAGTGCTCTTAACCGCTGAGCCATCCCTCCAGCCCCGATGCTGTGTTGTTTTGTAGATACCCATTCCCATTCCTGAAACAGGAGCTCACTTTGTAGTACAAGGTGGCCTAGAATTCACCAGGTCGGCTAAGCCAGCCTTGAACAACCCTCTCGGTCCACCCTCCCAAGTGCAAGGATTACAGATATGAGCCACACCTAGCTCTGTTTTCTTCTTCTTCTTTCTTTCTTTCTTTTTTTTTTTTTTAATGTTCATCGCCACATAAAACCACCGAGGACTGGAAATTTTATTTTAACTACATTGAAAGAATTCAGTTCAAGAATTAAATCTTCCTCTCAATAATTTAGGTATTTCAGTCAAACAAACACCCCCCACACTACCCACAAAGGATTAACAGTAACTCTTACACTGTGCGGACTGGAGGGCTTTCCAGGGAGGCTGGAGCCTCTAAGATTAGGCGGCCTCAGTAAGAACAAGAGCACTGCGATCGCCATCCAGGCCATCAGGATCACAGTGATACTGATGCCGTTGTCACTGGAGGGTCCTGGCACTGAAGACAAACAAAAGGATCATGATATGTAGCGAAATGCATATTGGGAAATAAAGGTACAGAGTTTAATTTTTAAGTGCTAGCTTTAAAAATCACATTAAAAAAAAAAAAAACACAGCTTGTCGGGCGTGGTGGCACACGCCTTTAATCCCAGTACTGGGGAGGCAGAGGCAGGCGGATCACTTTGAGTTCGAGTCTAGCCTGGTCTACAAAGCGAGTCCAGGACAGCCAAGGCTAACACAGAGAGACCCCGTCTTGAAACCACCCCCCAAAAAGACACTAAAATTATAGACTATCAAATTTAAAGAAAAACAAAAAAAAACCCAGCAGATTGCAAAAGTGGCCTATCAATAAATACGACAGCTAGTTTTGGTTTTTCTGTATCAGAAAAGGTAAAAGCTATCCAGGCAGGATGCTGAAGCAAAGCTGAGCTGTCCAGGTTCCCTGGCCCAGTGTTCACTCCCAAGCGGCAGCACTGAGGCCAAAGTGCTAGCGGCTGAAACACGCAGTCATTTTCAGTGCTCAGCTGGGCAACAGGAGGCTGATGGAGATGCAGCTTCTGCTCCCACCGCAGTCACTTTCTGAGCAATGTTAACTTCCTGTGTTATGCATGCTGGGTGCTGAACCCAGGACTTTGCCCTGGCCACACAGGCCAGTGCCCTGTGCGGCACTGATGTGAAGGTCAGAGAGCAAACCCTCAGGATCAGGCTCTTTCTTTTCACCATGTGAGTTCCAGGGATTCAACTCCCCACACAAGCCTGGGTGCTAAGCGTCTTTATCAGCCGAGCTTGAACTCTGTTGGTCCCTACTGTTCCTCCACAGGGGCTATCCAGGGTAGCCTAGGCTGGCCTCATCCTCCTTTTCCTTCCCATAACTCCCAGACAAATGTGTGTCATCACACCCAAAAACACTAGTGACACAAACATCTCTGCTGACCAACCACTGAGTAACCACTGCCTATCTCTCCAACTCTGAGCACTCGGGCCGACCTTTTGCTGGGGTCACTTGGACCTCCTTATCTAATCTTCACTTTCTCCATCATTATCTTTTCTAGTTGCTCCATTCCTCCTTCTTGAGCCAGTGTTTCCGTTGCCTGGCTGTGCACCGGTGAGGGCTGTGACCTATGACCTACACCACGGATTCTGCCCATCTGACTCGGGAGCAGCACAGGGGTGTGGTTTAATACTTTAAAGCCTTCCCAGATGAATATGACGCAGTAATAACTCAACACTGCTCTGACACAACTGTGCAGTTTCAGTCCTTCCAAAGCCTCCCTCCCTCCACCCTGTGCAGCAAGCGCTGACAACGGGCCTCCCCTTTCCTCTCTACCTCCTTCTCTCCTGTATCAATCCCACTCTTTCTGCGACTGTGCTGCTGCCTTCTTCAACATATCATAGCATTTCTCAATGGAAGGAATGGCTTCCGAGATTTCCTAATTAGGTGATCAAATTGCTGTTGCTATCTTCCCAGGCTTGAGTTCAAACCCGGGGCCTGTTCATGCTGAGCAACTGCTGTTTCGTGCAGCTCCAGTCCTCGCTTAGGTCATTAACCGTTTGGTTTTTGTGGTTTTGATTTTTTGAGACAGAGTTTCTCTGTGTAGCCTTGATTGACCGGGACTGCTTTGTAGACCAGGCTGTCCTCAAACTCACAATGATCCTCCTGCCTCTGGGATTAAAGGTATGCGCCACCACGCCCAGCACTGTAATTAACCAACCATCTCTTTGCTCTTTGACTCCACGATCTTTTAGCTATTTGACCTTGGTGCCTTGGTTTCTTTGTCGGTGAAAGGTAACCCTCCCCATCCCCTCACACAGTAGAGTGGGTACTGAGATGGAGAGGACAGAGAAAGCAGAATGGTGGCCACACAGCAGGCATTAGGCAAACACGCACTATCACCAATAGGACCAATCAGATTGCAGTAAAAATGGAACCCTGGTAGACATGACCCTGGAGTAGGATAAGATGGTGAAGCGTCAAGGTGAATACAAAAGGTGCGGACAGAAAACACAGGCCAGTGACTGACAGAGAACACAGCCCAGTGACTAACTGTAGCGGAGGGTGGGGGTGGGAGTGGGGGGGGTGGGGGGGGTGGGGGGGTGGGCGGGGGTGGCAGGGATGAAGGACAGGCAGAGGTGGGCAGCAAAATCCCTCACTTCAGAGTCTAAGTAGATGCAAGGCTTGATAATCTCTGTCTGTCTGTCTGTCTCTGGTGATCTTCCAGCAGTTGGACACGCCCTCTACCACTGAACTACATCCCCCAGCCCCATACTTACTTGTGGGACATAGAAGAGACATGTGCCATGGCACCGACTAGGGAGGTAAGAAGATGGTTTGTGGGAGTCAGCTATCAGTTTTCAAGTTTGTTTGCTCTACAGTCAATCCTTCAGCTGGTCTCAGGACCACGGGTACACACGGGCATAGCTGGAGGTGAGTCTGCTGTCTCTGAGTTTAAGCTGTGAAAACTTTTAAATGTATTTATTGTATGTGCATTGGTGTTTTGCCTACAGGTATGTCTATGGGTATCAGATCTTGAAGTTACAGACAGTTGTAAGCTGCCATGTGGGTGCTTAGAATTGAACCCAGGTCCTCTGGAAGAGCAGTCAGTGCTCTTAACCACTAAGCCGTCTCTTCAGCCCTGCGCAAACTCTTAAATATCATGTTAAGATAGAAGGTCATAGAGAGGTATGTAGCAGTAATGTAGCCCTGGCTGTCTGGAACTCTCTTTGTAGACCGGGCTGTCCTTGAACTTACAGTGATCCGCCTACCTCTGCTTCCTGAGTGCTGGGATTAAAGGTGTGTGCTACCACGCCCGGCCTAAAAAAAATTTTTTTAAAGATGTGTGTGGGAGCTGGAGAGATGGCCCAGAGGTTAAGAGCACTGGCTGCTCTTCCAAAGGTCCTAAGTTCAATTCCCAGCACCCACATGGTGGCTCCCATGCCCTCCATGGTGATGCAGGTATACATGCAGATAGAGCACTCATATACAAAAAAATAAATAAAATCTTGGGTTTTGTTGGGGGAAAAGATATGTATGTGTGCACACATCTGTGTGGGTACCAGAAGATGCTCTGAGCTACCGCTGAAGGTGCCTGTGAGCTGCCTGACATAGGAGCTGGAAACTGACCTCGGCTCCTTTGTGAGAGTAACAAGCTGGGCCGTCTCCTTAGCCCGAGACCAAAGCATTTAACTGAGGAAATGTCGTTATCTAGTCCAATTTTTTTAAAGTTACATATGTATTTATTTGCTTATTTTGTGTTTGTGTGTTAGCACATGTGCCACAGCACACTTGTTGAGGTCTGAGGACACTTGAGAAGGTTAGTCCTCTTCTTCCACAGGTCTGGGGTGTGGCGTGGGAGTGCCAAGGAACTGAAGTCAGATCGTTAGGCTTGGAGGCAGACAGCTTTATCTGTTGAGCCAACTTGCTGGTTGGTCCTCGCTCTCTTTGTTTGAGATCTCATGTATCCAGGCTGGCTTGCACTCATGTGGCGCCATGGCTGGCTTCAACTCCTAATTCTCTCGTCTCTGTCTCTAGAACACTGGGGTTACAGGCCTGTGCCACTTACTCCTGCTTTGCTGAATACTGAAAAACAATTGTGGTGGTGCCATTCTAGGAAGTAAATTGGTATATGAAACCAGTAAGACTACAGGCCAGAGGTAACACCACAGGTGAAGGGGACATAACTAAAGCGGCGGCAACAGGTGAAGATGGCAAGAACACTGCTTAGGTGTTAAAAACAGGGACCCAGCCTGGCGTGATGGTGCACGCCTGTGATCCCAGCACAGGCAGGCAGAGCGCCGTGAGTTCGAGGCCAGCAAGTGAGTCCAGGTCAGCCAAGGCTACTCAAAAAACAAAAACAACAACAACAAAATACAGACTAAAGAAGATTTGAGGGGGTCAAGCCCAGTGGGTGAGTCAGAAGGACCCTCAGGTTCAAGGCCAGCCTGAGCTGGGTAATGAGTTTGCACCGGTAGCTCAGTGCGTGAGGACTTGGGTTTGATCTGCAGCACCATAAGGAACAATCTACGAAGATTGTACAAAGCCCTAAAGGTGGTTTTTTTTGTTTTTTTGTTTTTTTTCATGTTCAGACAAACCTCTGAACTGCCCTTAAAGTGGTTTTATGAAAAGCCTAGAAATGTTCTTCAGATGGCTGCCTTCTGTAATGAGGAAAATATGCCCAAAGGTAATTATAAAATGCAGGGGCTAAAGCCTGGCGGGTGGGGGGTGGGGTGGGCGTGGGAAACGGCCAGACACAACTGCAAACACAAGTCAGTTGGCAGAGAGGGCGATAAAGCCCTGATGCTGGGACTCTGGAGGACAGGAGGGGACAGGAGAGTAGGCCCCCAGGGGGCCCTGCCCTCACCAGCCTGGAACGGAGACTGACATGGATTCCTAAGTAAAGCAGACACTAGACACGTAGCGACTAGGACCGGGACAACAGGATGGTACCACCAAGAAGGTGAAACTCTGTCCTCAAAATGTAGGTAAGAGCGAGGGACAGCAGGGCAGGGCTTTGCAGCCAGCGCACCTGCCACCAAGCCCAACAACCTAAATTTGGCTCCCAACCTCCAATATGATTTTTTTTTTTTGAAGTTTTTTGTTTTGTTTTGTTTTTTTCAAGACAGGATTTCTCTGTGCAGCACTAGCTGTCCTTGAGCTCACAAAGATCCGCTTGCCCTCTCTCCTGAGTGCTGAGATTAAAGGCGTGTGATATCACTACTGGGCATCTAAATATTTTTTTAAAAAGACATAGTGAGGGAGCTGTGTGCAGCCTGAGTGGAGACCCAGTGGGATGCGTTTACTGCTGACGGTGCAGCTGCAACAGCTCAGAAGCAGGATGAGATACAGAGGACAGAGAAGGACAGTCCCAGGGGTCACCAGCCGCAGTCACAGCCACATCACAGGCTGCATGGGTCAGAAAACCCCTAAAGAGTTGGTGGTTTCTTTGTTTTGGTTTTGGTTTTTTGAGACAGGGTTTCTCTGTGTAGCCTTTACTGTCCTGGACTCACTTTGTAGACCAGGCTGGCCTCAAACTCACAGCCATCCTCCTGCCTCTGGGATTAAAGGTGTGCGCCACCACACCCGGCTCAAAAGCAAACTCTTATTTGTTCAAGCAAGTTGTGTTACAGAAAACAGGGAGACAGTTAAGAACATATAAGGCGAGGCATCTTGACACTCACTTTTGATCCCAGCACTTGGGAGGCTGAAGCAGTAGATCTGAGTTCGAGACCTGCCTGCTCTACTTAGTGAACTCTAGACCAGCCAAGGCTACATAAACAAACAAACAAACGAGCAGGACCTATGATAATAGTCTACACGTGAGATGGTGAGCAGGGAGGAGGCAGAATGAGGTGATGAGAAGTAGTTTTGGTTACATCCTGGAGGCAGATGATAACAGACGGGTGCTGAGAGCCAGGGGTCACTTTCAGGACAAGCTGCCCCAACTTCATGAAAAAGACAGAGGAAGAAAAGCATCTGTGCCAGATCCTAGCAGGAGCTCGGTTCTCAAGATGATGGTTTTGAGATGTCTGAGAAACGTCACAGTGGACACGTCCAGAGGGCAGTCACCAACACAAGCATGAGTCATGAGTGCTGAGAGCATCATCAGGGGAGTGTAGGAGAGGAGAGCTGCAGACAGTGAGCACACGCCATGGCACACGCCTAAAATCCTAGCAGCTTTGGGAGGTGGAGGTCATACAATCAGATGTTCAAGGCCAACCTGGGATACGTAAAACTGATTTTAAAAAATAAAAATAATAAAAAAGACAAAGGGACAATACTGTTGATTATTCAAGGCCTTTGCCTTTGTTGGGGCCCAGGCCCAAGCTCATGCTGCCCAACGGTACTTACACTCCCGGAGGCACTCTGTGTCCGTGCAGTAGGACTGCGACTGCCGGAGCTGCAGTGACAGAAAGCAGAGTTAGCTGCCGAGCCACCAACATGGCAGGGACAGTCAGACTGGGGTTTGGGGGCAGGGGAGGTAGAGGGGGAGGGGCTGAGGAAGGGGGAGGGGCTGGGGAGGGAAGGGGAGGGGGGGAGGAACGACGAAGTAGGACAGAGCTAGGCCCTGTATGTAATTCCTAGTAACACGTAGTAAACAAGCAAATCTTTTCAGTTTAGGCATTTTTATTTTATTTTATGTGAGCATTTTGCCCATATGTTTGTCTGTGTACCACATGCATGCCCAACAGCAGTCAGAAGTGGGCACTGGATCCCCAGATCTGGAGGTGCAGAGGCTGTAAACTACCATGTGGGTACTGGGAATTGAACCCAGGTACTGGAAGGGCAGCCAGTGCTCTTAATCTGCTGAGCCATCTCTCTAGGCTCTTTTTATTTTTTTGAGACAGGGTCTGATGTAGATCAGGCTAGCCCCAAACTCACTACACAGCAGAGGATGGCCATAAACTCTTGCCTCTACCTCCCAAAGGCTGGAATTACAAATATGTGCCACCATGCCCAATTAGAAAATTTGGCTTTGGGGCCAGGCATGGTGGCACAAGCCTTTAATCCCAGAGGCAGAGGCAGGCGGATCAACCTGATTTCGAGACCAGCCTGGTCTACAAAAAGAAAAGAAAAAGAAAATCTGGCTTTGGAACAATGAGATTATAAATTTCAAATATTTCCAAATCCAGGGCTGGACACAGTGGTACACCCATGTAATCTCAGGGAGAGGCAGGTGGATCACTGTGAGTTCGAGGCCAGCCTGGTCTACAAAACCAGTCAGGGCAGCCAAGGCTACAGAGAGAAACCCTGTCCTGAAAAACCAAAAATAAATAAATAAATAATCCATCAATTGCACAAGTCAAATTATGGCTGTTCAGCTCATGCAGGTGATTGAGAAATGAAAATCTCACTGGAGTTCATTGATGGATAGAGAGTGAAGAAATTCAGTCTTATAAATAACAGACACCCTCTTGCATATTCAGTAACCCACCCCCTGCAATTGTTTGTACAGCCAACGGCTGAACAACTGCTGGGCTGGCTGAGCCTGGGCTCGGTGGAGTGGCAGGCACCACCTTAAAGTCAGGTTAGGCAACTTCCTAATGTTTCAAGACTGGGTAAGTTACTTGACACCTCTAAGCTTTAGGGGTTTGTTTTTTGTTGTTTTGTTTCATTTTCCATTTATTAAAATGGTGCCAAGAAAACTACCTACTTATCAGGGGACCATCAAGGATTAGCATAGATGACACCTGTGAAATGCAGCTAACAATCCAATAAACAATGTTATTATTATTATTATTGTGCTATACACAGAGTATGGTCTTTTTTTTTTTAAGTTTTATTTATTACTTATACAATATCCTGCCTGCCTGTATGCCAGCAGGGCAGAAGAGGGCACCAGATCACATTATAGATGGTTGTGAGCCACCATGTGGTTGCTGGGAATTGAACTCAGGACCTTTGGAAGAACAACCAGTGCTCTTAATCACTGAGCCATCTCTCCAGCCCACAGAGCACCATCTTATCTGAGCAGGACTGCAATAAACAACACACGCTCTGTTATACTCTAAGACATCGTCTTGCTGTGTCAGAATAGAAGTAAAAGATCTCAACTAATGTAAAATGATGCCATATACCTTTTGTCTGTCTGTTTGATCAAGATGGGGTTTCCTTGTGTAGCCTTTGCTCTCCTGGAATTATGAGCTTTGTGGACTAGGCTGGTCTCAGAGATCCCCCTGCCTCTGCACCACCTGCCTGTGCTGAATCCAAAAGGAATCATCTGAACACTCAAGGGGAAACAAGACTACAAGACTCTTGTCACTGAATGGACACACACACACACACACACACACACACACACACACACACACACACACTCAGATAGGAGATTCCCTAGAAGCTCACAAGCCAGCTAGCCTCATGTACAAGTGGGGAACAAGAGAAAAACCCTGTTGCAGTATAGACTAGGCTGGCCTCAAATACACAGAGATGACCGGATTCTGGTCCCTGCCTGCTGGGATTAATTAAGGTCTATATGCCACCAAGTCATTTTCACAAATATGTTTTAGGTATCATCTCCCCAAGTTTAATCACAATATTTTGCATTTGTTATGATTTTTTTTTCCAGGACAGGTTTTCTCTGTGTAACAGCTCTGGCTGTCCTGGAACTCACTCTGTAGTCTAGACTGGCCTCAAACTCATGGAGATCTGCCTGCCTCTGCCTCCCAAGTGCTGGGATTAAAGGCATGCGCCACCACTACCTGGCTTGTTATGATCTTTCAATGGTATGATTTAATTTTACGCTTAAATTAATGAAACCTTTTTCTTTTTTTTTAATATATTTTTAAAAATATTTATTTATTATTATGCATACAGTGCTGAAAAGGGCATCAGGTCACATTATAGATAGTTGTGAGCCACCATGTGGTTGCTGGGAATCGAACCCAGGACCTCTGGAAGAGCAATCAGTGCTCTTAACCGCTGAGCCATCTCTCCAGCCCTTCTTTTTTTGTTTTGTTTTGTTTTTTGAAGTAGGGTTTCTCTGTGTAGCCCCGGCTGTCCTGGACAGGTAAGTTTGTGTTCTTTATACTAGCGGGGCAGTGGTGGCACACGCTTTTAATCCCAGCACTCGGGAGGCAGAGGCAGGCAGATCGCTGTGAGTTCGAGGCCAGCCTGGTCTACAAAGTGAGTCCAGGACAGCCAGGGCTACACAGAGAAACCCTGTCTTGAAAAACCAAACAACAACAATATGTACAATGAATATGTAACTCAGCAATCTGAATTAGTGTTTGTGTCCACATAAAGGGGGCGCCCAAAGTTCCTAAATTTGTAACTTTTAAAAAAAATTTTTTTAGCAGTTTAGTTATTTATTATGTATACAAAGTTCTGCCTGCATGTGTGCCTGCCCACTGGAAGAAGACATCAGAACTCATTATAGATGGTTTGTGAGCCACCATGTGGTTGCTGGGAATTGAACTCAGGACCTCTGGAAGAACAGTCAGTGCTCTTAAACTCTGAGCCATCTCTCCAGCCCCAATTTGTAACTTTTTAAATTATACTAAGACCAAATCTCAGCAATTTCAAATCAAACATAACAAAACTTTATTAAAACTGTTGAAAACTGGGATGGAGAGATGCTCAGTGGTTAGGAATACTTCCTGTGCCACTAGCCCAGTGGCGCACACCTGTAATCCCAGCACCTTGGAGGCAGCGGCAGGTGAATATGTGAGTTCAAGGCCAGCCTAGTCTACAAAGGGAGTCCAGGATAACCAAGGCTACACAGAGAAACCCTATCTCAAAAAAAACCAAAACAACAACAACAAAAAATTCCTTTCTTTGGGAGCCAGGAGGTGTGGTGGTGCACAGCTGTAATCCCAGCACCTGGGAGGCAGAGGCAGGAGGATCTCTGTGAATCTACAAAGCAAATCCCGGACAGCCAAGGCTACACAGAGAAGCCCTGTCTCAAAAAACCAAAAAAGAAAAAAAGAAAGCTGGAGAGATGGCTCAGAGGTTAAGAGCACTGACTGCACCTCAAGAGGTCCTGAGTTCAAGTCCCAGCAACCACACGGTGGCTCACAACCATCTATAATGTGATCTGATGCCCTCTTCTGGCCTGCGGGCAGAGCAATGTATATATAATAATAAATAAATCTTAAAAAAAAAAAAAAAAAAAAAAAAGCAAGCAGGCTGAGCAAGCCATGGGGTAAAAGTACGAAGTAATGTTCCTCCGAGGCCTCTCCACTCTCTATCAGCTGCTGCCTCAGGCTCCTGCCCTGACTTCGCGCCCTGAGGGAAAGCTGGAATGAACCCTCTCCTCGAATAGATGCCTTCAGTCATGCATGCCCTGTGACTGCAACAGAAGCAATAACTAATCAAACCCTAATCTCACAGAACCAGGAAGAACACAGCAGAAGGATAACTAATCAAACCCTAACCTCACAGAACCAGGAAGAACACAGAGAACTCTGAGCAGGACTGCTTGCTGTTCATCTCACCAGATTGATCAGTCTTCTCATCGCATGTTCATGGGAGCAAACACATTCACAGGGATCAAATCCACCTTCAGCCATGGTTACCCAGCTTGATTTTACTCAACTATTTAAATCTAGAAAGAAAGAAAAAATAGTTAAGAGTACTGTTGAGTTTCTCTTCAGTCATGAAAATTTCACCTACTGCATGGACTCATAGGTGTAGCTTATATTTATTAATGGTATATACCTTATGAAACTATTACTAATATGTAGTAATTACAATTTTATCGTAAATATGAAGCTATACAAGTTACTGGCTCCTCCAGCCACCAACCCAACTTCACAGGAAATGTCTTTGGGTGTTCTCACTGGCCCTGGCCTCTGACGCTACAGCCTATTCTACTTAATTACTTAATTCTTAAACGGTATTTGCTACTGAAATAAAATTACACAAAATTTTCTTGTTTTGTTTCTGTTATTGTTTCTCTGTGTAGCCTTGGATGCCCTGGACTTGCTTTGTAGACCAGGCTGGCCTCAAACTCACAAAGATCTGTCTGCCTCTGCCTCCCAAGTGCTGGGATTAAAGGGGTAGCTGCCTAAAATTAAAAAAAAAAAAAAAATGCAAACTTTATGCTATCAAGAAAGTAGATTGAAGCCAGCGTGGTGGCGCACGCCTTTAATCCCAGCACTCGGGAGGCAGAGGCAGGCGGATCGCTGTGAGTTCGAGGCCAGCCTGGTCTACAGAGAGTCCAGGACAGCTAAGGCTACACAGAGACCCTGTCTCAGAAAAAAACAAAAACAAAAAAGAAAAGAAAGAAATAAAAAGGAAAAAGAAAGAGAAAAAGAAGTATTGTGTGGGGAGCTGTGCAGAGGTCAGAGGACAGTTTGTGAGAGTTGGTTCTCTCATAGGTCCTGGAGAGATCTCTGGTCATCAGGCCTGGCAGTTCTGCCCCTTTGCTCCTCTGAACCTTTTCACTGGCTGATTTGAAGACATATCTTTCTCCTTTTTTGTGTTTTTGTAATTTTTGTTTGTATATTTGGTTGGTCTGTTTCTTTGTTTTTGGTTTTTTGGCAGGATTTCCCCTTTACACGGAGCCCTGGCTGTCCTGGAACTCACAGCCATCCACCTGCCTCTGCCTCTGGAGTCCTGGCATTAAAGGCGTGCTCCACCACTCTGGCTTGAAGACATTTCTAAGCTGTACTGAAATCAAGCTACAGAACAGTCTGTGCAACCTGTTTCTCCTCAACTGTCTTTTCATCTAAACCCTATTCGTAGGAGCCAAGCAGGAGGAGAAATGGAGGTGCTTGTAGTCAGCCTCCCAAAAGCTGGGAAGCCCTACGCGCAAACTCCTGCTTGTTCCTGTCAGCTCACAACTTCTGGAGCCACCCTGTAGCCATGCCTGTAAGTGAGCAGTGAGTTGTGCAGGGGTCAGGATTCTCCTTAGTGAACTGTGTACAATGGACAGAAAACTTCAAGTAAATATAATCTCCCTTCATAGGGAGGTTAAACTTGTCCTCCAGACTGTGCTGGTGTAGACGTACCCAGTGCCCTTCAACACTACCTGTCTCTCCTTCCTCCTGTCTGAGTCTTCCTCAGCGAATGAAGTGTGGGTTAAAATTATTTTTTTGTTTGTTTGAGACCAGGTCTTCTGTAGCCCAGGCTGGTCATGACTGTGAACTCTGATCTTTCTGGCTCCACCTCCCAAATCCTAGGATTATGAGTGTGTGCCATCACACCCAAATTAACTGAGACTTTTTTTTTTAAGGATTTATATGAGTGCTTTATCTGCACGTACACCTGCAGGCCAGAAGACTAGCATAGATCCCAGTATAGGTGGTTGTAAGCCACCATGTGGTGGCTGGGAATTGAACTCAGACCTCTGGAAGAGCAGACAGTGCTCTTAGCCATCTCTCCAGCCCCTCACAAAGATGTTTGAAAATGAAATTTAAATACCAAAATGCCCAAGCCCTTTCCAGCTCTCCAGCCTCTGAACATGGGGGCTCTCGGAGAGCAACAGGGTTAGAGAGAGACTCGCTTCTATCTCCCAACAATCGGTCACAAGTGTAAACACAGTTCTCTTCAAGTCGGCCTTTCAATTTAAACAGACTTCAATTCGACCTGTCTCTCCTCCCAGCGACTCCATCTTAGTCACCATCACGCTCCACACCTCCCTTATTGTTTCAGCCACAGCACTCACTGCAGAAACATTTATGGAATTCTTGACAGTGTTTATATCTATACGTGCCAGGAATGCATAAACAGACTGGGGTTTTAAATTATGTTCATCTTGATTAGCTTCTATGGATGAGAATGAACGGTTTAAACCAGGACACTCCTTACAGAATTTTCTACACGTAATAGAGCTGTTTCAGTTCTATTCAAATTTCACTTTACAGTTCCTATCTTTATTTACTTTATTTTATTATTTCTGAGACAGGGTTTCTCTGTGTAGCTTTGGCTATCCTAGAACTCACTCTGTAGACCAGGCTCAGAGATCTGCCTGCCTCTGCCTCCCTGAGTTTACAGGCATGCGCCATCGCTGCTCGGCATAGTTCCCCCCTTTTTTTTAAACACCCATCTTTAATAATGTATGTTTGTTTGTTTATTTTGGCCAAGTGGTGGCATTGGTGGTGCACGCTCTTAGTCCCAGCACTTGGGAGGCAGAGGCAGGTGGACCACTGTCGGTTGGAGGCCAGCCTGGGCTACAGAATGAGTTCCAGGACAGCCAAGGCTACACTAAGAAACCATCTCTCCAAAAAGCAAAATAAAAAAAAAACAACAGAAATTCCCACCCCGCTTTTTTCTTTTAGAAGAATGACCACAGTTGGGAAACAAGTGTGCCAGTGTGCAACAGAAGCTGAACAATGTAACCAATGTCACCTCACATTTGCTTCAGAGACATTATGAAATTGCACTGTGCTGAGCAAGACTTAGCAGGGCCACTGAGTCAATGCTGGGAATCCGCCCAGAGGCAGAGGCAGGCGGATTGCTCTGAGTTCCAGGCCAGCCTGGTCTACAAAGTGAGTCCAG
Organism: Acomys percivali; assembly: GCA_907169655.1. Lineage (NCBI taxonomy): Eukaryota > Metazoa > Chordata > Mammalia > Rodentia > Muridae > Acomys > Acomys percivali. The sequence continues at coordinate 5,841,401 of OU015747.1, read as the reverse complement.
GACAGCCAGGGCTACACAGAGAAACCCTGTCTCGAAAAACAAAAGAAAAAAAAAAAAGAGGTCTTTGATGGACTCATTTAGAAGCTTGCTTTCTCCCCTGTGCTTTGACTGAAGCTGCTCGCGTCTTTAGCATACATCCTTGAAGCTAGGCAACCGAGCCACCGCCACAGGAATGGGCTTAACCCTCAGGACACATCAGCTTCACTACTTGTTTCCTAAAACGTGCAAAGAGCTGGGGATGCAGCTTGGGGGACAGTGGGCTTTGCCTAGCATGCAGGGTTTTATCACCCAACCTCATCAACCGGGAGGGCATGAGGCACATTCCTGTAAGTGCCAATGCTCTGAGGGAAGATCAGAAAGTCAAGGTCATCTTGATCCATGAGACCTTGTCTCAAGAAAAGAAAGAAAGAAAGAAAGAAAGAAAGAAAGAAAGAAAGAAAGAAAAAAGTGCAAGTGGTTACAAAAGGCCTAAGTCATAAAGACAGGCCCTAGGCTAGGAAGATAGGTCAATGGCTAGGTGCTCTCTTGCAGGGGCCTAGTACCCACAACTACCTGAAACTCCAGTTCCAGGGGTTCCAATGACCTCTGGTCACCATGGGTACCGGCAAGCAGATGGTGCACATAAATTTATAAAGGCACACACATATACACAAAAATCAATCCTTAATAGATTTTTTTTTTAAAAAAAATCACCAGTGCCCCGGAAATGGTCAGCCTCTCTCAACAAAGACTATTGGCATGTGCCAATAGTTAAGTCCGCTGAGTCATGCTATTTCTATATACAGTGAAGAATATTTCCAGTGCTGTTAATCAATTTATAATCTGCCATCAGAAACAAATACTAGGCCTGCCACATGGGTTCAATTTACCTAATTTCACCTTTGCAGGGGTCAGTTTAATGGCTTGCTTACAACTATGGAGATTAGAAAAGAGACAGGTAATTCTACTACCATGTGCTTTTGAGAATGGAAACCCTGTCTCAGAAAAAGGAGAAGAGAATGATGCTTATAGCCAGGACTTAATTCCTTAAAGAAATAAGCTTAAAAGTTGTTTGTAAGGCCAGGTGTGCTGGGTGCATGCCTTTAATCCCAGCACTCAGGAATCAGAGACAGGCAGGTTACTCTGAGTTCGAGGCCAGCCTGGTCTACAAAGTGAGTCCAGGACAGTCAAGGTACACAGAGAAACCCTGTCTCGAAAACAAAAACAAACAAAAAAATAAAAAGAAAAAAAGAAAAGAAAAAGAAAAAAAAAGAATTTACTAATTTTCTTTCCCTTCAGAGCTGAGGATGGGATCCAGGGCTTCAAGATGCTACATAAGAGCTCAACCACCAGCCTAACCCATAGCTCTGGCTTTGCCACTTTTTAAAAAAGATTTATTATTATGTATACAGTGCTCTGTCTGCATGTATACCTGCAGCCAGAAGAGGGCATCAGATCACATTATAGATGGTTGTGAGCCACCATGTGGTTGCTGGGAATTGAACTCAGGACCTCTGGAAGAGCAGTCAGTGCTCTTAACCTCTGAGCCATCTCTCCAGCCCAAAGACTCTTCTCCAAATAACTTTTTTAAGAGCAGTCAGTGCTCTTAACCTCTGAGCCATCTCTCCAGCCCAAAGACTCTTCTCCAAATAACTTTTTTAGAGCAAGGCCTTTGGCACAAGGTGTAGTCTCTGCTACTTGGGAAGCTGAAGAAGTAAGATTCCAGGTTCAGGGCTTATCTGCTCAAAGTCAGCCTGGTCAACTTAGTAGGAAAAAAAATGCTCCCACATGACTGCACCTCAAATTTTCCTCAGTTTGGGGGACTTTATTCTAAAAACATACACCCTTTTATAACCACTTTCCCCAATTCCTAATTCTCTTTCTTCAGTAAATGCTTGTTCCCTGCCCCTTCCAAGAGAATTCTTGAGCCAACAGCCAAGGCTACAGAAACTATGTCTCAAAAACAGAGAGAGAGAGAGAGAGAGAGAGAGAGAGAGAGAGAGAGAGAGAGATTGAGATTTGAGATTTAGACTTTCAGTTTCCTATTAAGAAAGGAGTTAGAGGGGCTGGAGAGATGGCTCAGAGGTTAAGAGCACTGACTGCTCTTCCAGAGGTCCTGAGTTCAATTCCAGCGCCCACATGGTGGCTCACAACCAAGAAAGAAGTTAGAAATCTCCATGTTCAATGTGAATTCTTGTGGTTGAAGCTTTAAAAAATATTCAAGGCTTTCACATACTCAGAATTTAAACTGGGGAAGTAAAGAGAGATATTATTTGAAAGAATCATAGTGGTCATTCATTGTTCCAGTAATCAGCTAACAATGGGTCTCCCTTTATTTTCTTACATATTTTTAAAGATTTATTTACTTATTAGATCACATTATAGAAGGTTGTAAACCATCATGTGGTCTCTGGGAACTGAACTCAGGACCTCTGGAAGAGCAGTCGGTGCTCTTAACTGCCGAGCCATCTCTCCAGCCCCTTTCCTGCATATTTTACTATTTGAATCAAATTATATTTTTACATATGGGTATTATGTTTGTATACATGTTCAGATATACACATACATGTAAATGAAAGATATTGCTGAAAAAAAAACAAATGGAGGGCTAGAGAGATGATCAGCGTTTAAGAGCACTAGCTGCTCTTCCAAAAGACCTGGGTTCAGTTCCCAGCACCCACATGGCACTCACTCCTGTCTATAACTCCAGTTCAAGGGCTTTTAATACCCTCACACAGATGTATGTGCAGTCAAAAAGAAGAAGAATGAACATAAGATTAAATTAGAAAAAAGAAGACTTAAGGATTTTATTTTGTTTTTTGAGACAGGGTCTCTCTGTGTGGCCTTGGCTGTGCTAGACTAGCTTTGTAGATCAGGCTGGCCTTGAACTCATTGATCTGTCTGCCTCTGCCTCCCGAGTGCTGGAATTAAAGGAGTGTGCCACCAGGCCCAACTTAAAGACTTTATTTTAAAGTCTTGTGAGTGTGTATGTGAACAGAGGCCATAAGAGGGCACCTGGCTGGCGTCCTCCTCTGATGCTCTGCTTAATCCATTTGAGAATCCTGGAATCTGGATTGCACCTTCTCAGCTAGGCTGGGAGCCAGAAAGTGACAGCAAGTTTTGTCCCTGCCCTCCTTAGGGGTGGGAACAGGGACACATACCAGATGGCGTGCTCCCTACATGGGGGCTAAGATTTGAACTCCAGTCTTCGTGACTGTGCAACGGGCATTCTTAACTGCTGAGTCATCTCTCCAGTCCCCCTATTCTGTTTATTTGTTTGTTTGTTTGTTTGTTTTTCCAGACAGAAAACAAACTTGGCTGTCCCAGACTCACTCTGTAGACCAGGCTAGGCTCGAACTCACAAGAGATCCGCCTGCCTCTGCCTCCCATGCTGGATTAAAAGGCATGCGCCAGGGGGCTGGAGAGATGGCTCAGCGGTTAAGAGCACCGACTGCTCTTCCAGAGGTCCTGAGTTCAATTCCTAGCAACCACATGGTGGCTCACAACCATCTATAATATGATCTGATGTGCATTGTATACATAACAAATAAACCAAAAAGAGATTTATAAAATAAATAAATAAATAAATAAATAAATAAATAAATAAATAAAAGGCATGCGCCACCTAATTGCATTAAGGCCAGTTATTAAAGTTAGGTAAGGGACGCAGTGGTTAAGAGCACTTCTGAAGGGCCTAAGTTCAATTCCTAGCATCCACATAGCAGCTCACAACTGTCTGATGCTGTCTTCTGGAGTGTGGATGTACATGCAGACCAAGTACCCATATACACAAAATACATAAATAAGTCTTAAATAGTTTCCTTGAACACAAGCACTAACAGTCTGAGTTCTGATGGAGTAGATGCTAACTATGAGACTAAGGAGCAAGCAGCACATGCAGGGTAGACACACTGAAACAAAGGGATGGGTCACCTCTTGTGTGGGACGGAAAAGGAAGGTATGATGCCAGGCGGTGGTGGCATGCGCCTTTAATCCCAGCACTTGGGAGACAGAGGAAGGAGGATCTTTCTGAGTTTGAGGCTAGTCTGGTCTACAGAGAGAGTCGAGGACAGCCAGAGCTGTTACACAGAGAAACCCTGTCTTGAAAAAAAGAAAGAAAGGAAGGAAGGAAGGAAGGAAGGAAGGAAGGAAGGGAGGGAGGGAGGGAGGGAGGGGCTGGAGAGATGGCTCAGAGGATAAGAGCACTGGTTCCAGAGGTCGTGAGTTCAATTTCCAGCAACCACATAGTGGCTCACAACCATCTATAATCAGATCTGGTGCCCTCTTCTGGCATTCAGGCAAAATACTGTATATGTAATAAATAAATAAATAAATAAATCTTAAAAAAAAAAAAAAAAGAAAGAAAGAAAAGGAAGGCGTGAAGTTGAATTGTGCTATTCAGAATGGTGGACAACACTGGCGTGTAGCTCAGTGGTAGAATGACTGCACAGAACAATGTACAATATATGACTAGCAAACTGTTTAGTTCTAGAATTTTCTACTAACATGCCTACATTCAGCTCCCATCTTGTTTTGAGGCAAAATCTCTAACTCATGTCACACTCTGTTGTACTCCAGGTTTGTCAGCCTGTAAGCTTCGAGGTTGGGGATTCTGTCTCTTCCATCCCATCTGCCTTAGGAGTGCTGACATCACCAACGTGTACCATTGTATCCAACTTTTTTACAAAGGTTCTGGGGCTGAAATGTGGGTCATGAAGCCAGCACTGGGTCAGGCACTGCCTACAATCCCATCACTTGGGAAGCAGAGGCAAACAGATCTATGTTCAAAGGAAGTTCTAGGCCAGTCAGTGCTACAAAGTGAGAAGAGGAAAACTGGGCTGGGGCTGCAGCTCAATGGGAACAGTGCTCGCCTAGCACTCACAACGCCTAGTTTTGATCCTCAGCACCGGAGGACATGACCCTGGGCAGGCTGGGATGGAGATGGCTCTGTGGTTAAGAGCACAAATGGTTCTGGCAGAGGACCATATGTCAGAGCACCTTTGTCAGGCAGCTCATAACTACCTGTAAACCCAGCTCCAGGGATTCCCAAGAACCTCTTCCAGATTCCAAGGGCACCTGTGTGTGCACCCCCACACATGCACACACATAAATATGACTGAGGAAGACAATCTTCATGGACCTCTGGCTTGTACACACGCACACACACAGGAAAAAGGAGTTCAAGATCATCTTCAGCTACACAGTGAGTTTAAGGACAATCTGAGCTACCTCTATCTCAAGAGAAAAATGGGTTGATATGAAAGCAATTTGATAACACTCACATAGCTCAAATGTGACAGACCTTGGACAGGAAGTCACAGTGTGAATGCCAGAAGGGATCTCAGTCTTCATTTGTGAGCTAGGCTCAACAATGCATATTAGAGCTTTTTCAAGCTTACAAAGACAATTTCAGAATGCCACAAAAATTAGACAGCTAGCAGTGAGCTTCCCAGTGTGAAGTGTCCTGAGCAATACTTGTCTGTTGGGAAACATGCAAGGAAAAGAGACAGCCTCGGGCCGAGGCTGGCCCAGGACTGCGTAACGCCATTAAAGCTGTACCAAAAACATTTCACTTATTGTGGAAATAAACCCATTATACACCTGAAAAATCACAATTACAAAAGGTAATTTTTTTTTTTTTTTTTTTTTTTTTGGTTTTTCGAGACTAGGTCTCTCTGCGTAGCCTTGGCTGTGCTGGACCCACTCTGTAGACCAGGCTGGCCTCAAACTCACAGTGATCCGCCAGCCTCTGCCTCCCAAGTGCTGGGATTAAAGGCATGCGCCACCACGCCCGGCTCATCTCTCCCATTTTCATTTTGTTTTTAAGAGGTGGTCTCACCATGTGGCTGGCTTGGAACTCAGACTCCAACTCACAGAGATCTCCCTGCCTGTGCCTCCTGCTGCTGGGATTAAAAGCCTAGCCCTGAACGTCTGACTATGTGCCGCTACCTCCCAAGTGCTGAGACTCCTGGGATTCCGGTCATGGACCGCAAGGCCCTGGTTTGTACAGTGCTGAGCGCCCGCTCACCTGCTAGGCAAGGACTCCATCAACTGAGCTGGATCCCGTGTCCTCACCTACATATTTTAAAACAGAATTAGCTGGGCATGGAGTCTCGTACCTAAAAGGTGGCTAACCTGGGCTACATAAGTGCGTTCAAGGCTACACAAGAAGATCCTATCTCAAACAAATGAAAGAGAGAGAGACAGACAGACAGAAAGAAAGAACTAAAATTAAGAGGAAGGAACTGAGGCCCCGAGAGTTTCAGTGGCTTGCCCCAAACCACAGCACCAAGAGGTGGGGCTCAAGCCTTTGTCTTTTCTCACTTCTCCCTTCCTGAAAATGATTTAGCTAGTAAGTCCATAGGGACCCTGAGGACAGGAAGAAGAATCAACATGCAGCTGAATGACTAAAACAACTTAACGCAATAGAACTTCATACCAGCACACAAAGACTGCCCAAATAAATATCACAAATGTCTTCACCAGTCCAACCTCAACAAAAACTCAAAATTCATAAACACACATGCATGCACACACGCGCACGCACGCCTGGTCTACAAAGTGAGTCCAGGACAGCCAAGGCTACACAGAGAAACCCTGTCTCGAAAAACCAAAAAATAAAAATAAATAATTCCAGTAAGTGAAGAAAAGAGGCACATTCAGACCATTTTATCTCTGCCCACTCCCAAAATTCATGTCCTTCTCAAATATAAAATGCCTCATTCTAATCTAATAACCTCCACTCCCCCCATCCCCCTATCCCCCACCTACCCCACCCCATACTTCTTCCTGTATCAAGCCAAAAGTCTGAAGTCCTGGCTCAGACAGCTCAGTGTTAGGTAAAGGGGCCTGCTGCCAACACTCACAATCTGAGTTCGACCTCGGACCCACACGGTAGAATAAACTAGACTTCTCAAACTGTCCTCTGACCTCCACACAGCCATCACTGCACTCATGCTTGCCCTCAGCCCCCACTCCCCATGTAAGTAAAACAAAAGTTGCCAGTCACGGGCCTTTAATCCCAGCGCGCGCCTTTGGTCCCAGCACTTGGGAGGCTGAGGCAGGTGGATCTCTGTGAGTTCAAGGTCGGCCTATTCTACAGGTGGAACTCCAGGACAGCCAGAGCTGACATAGAGAAACCCTGTCTCCAAAAAACTAAACCAAACAAAAAGACAAAAACCCTTAAGTCCAAAAGCTGACCTGTCACCAGCAGGCTGGCATGCACGAGACAGACTACTAAATGAATGTCATCTAAACCAGGGCCGGACTCAGGATATGACTCACTCTGAGGCACAGAGTTCTATGGGTATGTCTGCAGCCACGAGGATTTCCTGTCACCTATGAAGGGCAGGCCTCCGCATGAGGGCAGGCTTCCACGGGACAGGCCTTGGTCCTCTGGAGCCTGAGAGCACCTAAAGGCTTCCAGCCATGCTGTCCCTCAACCTTCTGAGCTCTGGGCCAGGTTGGTTGATGTGAGGGACAGACTCATAATTTCCAAAGTGCCTTTGGAGCCATCTGTCTGTGATGGCACCTGACCACCCATGTCCTTATCAAAAGGCAACTTGAGAGCCAATGTCCAGTACAAAACCAAAACAAAACAGAAAAACAAAAAAGAAAGGTCTGGCCAGGAGGTGATGGGGAACACCTTTCATCCCAGCACTCGGGAGGCAGAGGCAGGCAGATCGCTGTGAGTTCAAGGCCAGCCTGGTCTACAAAGCGAGTCCAGGACAGTCAAAGGCTATACAGAGAAACTCTGTCTCAAGAAAACAAACAAAAAACGAAAAAAAGAAAGAAGATCTGGCTGGCCATACCCTTGTTCTCTTCCTAACCCAGCCACGTTTTCTCACGGCTTTCCACATGCATGGGCTGAGTGCGGGAGGACTCAGGGAAGCAGTCTCTAAGAGCAAGGGTTAGCAACACTCTCTCCTCAGCCCTCACCAAGACCACTCTTGCTTCCTCACTCTTAGTGTCTGAGTGTGACAAAGCGTCACAGGCTGGGAGCTTACAAAATCAGAACTGCTTACACTTCAGATGCTAAGTCTCCTTCATAGTGGCATTAAGTTAGATAGTAAGATAGAAGCATTAAGTTTCTCTCTAAGGCCTTGTTTGGGGGAGGGGTGGGAAGAGGTGCTAAGATGGGGGTGGGGTCTCATGGCTTTGAACTGACTATGCATGCCAGGAAAACCTTCGCTTGAACTGCTGATCCTACTGGCCCACAGGGAGGTGCTGCAATTCCAGTTGTGTGCTGACACCCCTAGCTCTGTTACACGGGTGCTAGTCTCCTCATATTATCATGGTGCCAGTCTGGATAATACTATGTTTTCTTTTTTTTTTTCTTTTTGTTGTTGCTGTTTTGTTTTGTTTTTCGAGACAGGGTCTCTCTGTGTAGCCTTGACTCGCTTTGTGGACCAGGCTGACCTCGAACTCACAGCACTCGGCCTGCCTCTGCCTGCACCACCACCGCCCGGCCTAATACTATGTTTTCAACATAGCCCTTTCTTTCTTTTTTTTTTTTGTTTGTTTGTTTTGGGTTTTTTTTCTTTGTTTTGTTTTTTTGGTTTGGTTTTTGGAGACAGGGCTTCTCTGTGTAGCCCTGGTGATTCTGGAAATCCTTTATAGACCAGGCTGGCCTCCAACTCGCAGAGATCTGTTTATATATTCTGGGGCTAAAGACATGTTCCACCACTGCCTGCCATGTCTAAGTAATTTTCTTAATCCTTCCTTATAATTAATTCATATTCTAGGAATCACTTTAGACAACTTACAAGTCATCAAGGGATTAGGACATAAAATGTCTTAAAGGATTCAAGCTAATAAGCATTACTGAGAGGGATAAATCACTTAGCCTCAGAGACTTCGTTTACCTATAAAACAGAACTGATAACTGAAGCTATTCACTTTAAAGGAGTGTGCAAGGATCAGGTGGGAATTTTATAAGTCCAGGACAGGCTGAGAACGCCCTGGGCCAACTCAGTGAGAGGCACCTTCAGCCCTGAGAGGTAAGCTGCCCTTCACTGCTCACAGTCCCCTGGGACTTTGGGGATATTCCTCTGCACAGGAGGGAAAGGGGAGGGTGAAGTCCACCCACCGTGAAGCCCCACTGATTTCCCGTCTTTTCTCAGCTTTACTCATAGGCAATCACCAAGTCTCTCTACCTGGCAAGGCACAGGGATAAAATTTATCATAAATGGTCAAATAAATGTTTCAACTAAACTAACTGTTTACATTCAGTACCATTAAAGTTTCAAAATCTGAAAATAGTTCCCAAAATTTCTCCTCAAGAGTGCTCCTGGCCGGGCGTGGTGGCACACGCCTATAATCCCAGCACTCGGGAGGCAGAGGCAGGTGAATAGCTGTGAGTTCGAGGCCAGCCTGGTCTACAAAGGGAGTCCAGTACAGCCAAGGCTACACTGAGAAACCCTGTCTCGAAAAACAAAAAAACAAAACAAAACAAAAAAAACAAAAAAGAGTGCTTCTATCCTCTGGAGCAGACTTGCTTACGTGCACAAAGCCCTAGGTTCAGTCCCTAGAAACACACACACACACACACACACACACACACTTATATTCCAAAGAAAAAAAATTCAATAGATTAAAAAAAATCCACTAGACATCTGTAACCACAGTGGACATGTTACTTTATAAATGCTAATAAAGTAGCTCTTAATGCTGCCTTACAATTTACAGATGAGCTCTATCAACTATGACAGCTGAGAGTGGTGCTGGCAGACACTGACAGATCTCTGTGTTCGAGGCCAGCCTGATATACATAGTGAGCTCTAGGCTAGCCAGGGTTACACAGGGAGACCCTGTCTAAAACAAACCAACCACACCAACCAACCAAACCCCAAGTGTCCTACAGGACAGAAGACACTAGCCACTGAAGCGCTGACCTCTACAGCTCGGGACTGTCTGCACCCACACCCTGACTGGAAGCACCGTAGGGTTGAGAGTTCGGAAGCTTCTGCCCGTGCAGTGCTGTCAGCGAGTGCAGGCAAGCGTAACAAGCAGCTCCGCTCTGCGCTCACACAAAACTGATACATCTGTGTTTTGACCACAATTTTTAAAAAAGCAAAAGGGGAAATGAAAATCCAGTATGAAAATGAGCAACAGGGGGAAACTTTCTCCAAAATAAAAGCACTGTTATTAAAAATATTGTTAAATATGTGTGTATAAGCTCCACTATCCACCTAAATGTTGGTTTAGTTTAGAAAAGTATACATAAAAAAAAGGAAAAAAAAATAGAAAAGTATACATGTTTTCAGTTTTGATTATTTTAAAAAACAATATATATTTCAAATCCCTCATCCTGCTACCCCAGGAAAAATCCAAATCAAAAGTCAAGACAACTCTTCAGAGGCAGCTTTTTTTGCGGGGGGAGAGGGGTTCGAGACAGGGACTCTCTGTGTAGCCTTGGCTGTCCTGGATTCTCTTTGTAGACCAGGCTGGCCTCGAACTCACAGCGATCTGCCTGCCTCTGCCTGAGTACTGGGATTAAAGGCATACGCCACCACTCCCGGCCAGAGGCAGCTTTTAATTCAGACTGCTACATACATTTGCTAGGCACATCCAAGCACAAACACACTGCCTACATTTGCTGAATTACAATTAACTTCACTTTGAGTTATTAAAATGTTTCAAATATGGTTTATTTTATATTTGTGGGTTTGGTTTTTTTGTTTTTTGTTTTGAGACAGGGTTTCTCTGTGTAGCCCTGGCTGTTCTGGACTCACTTTGTAGACCAGGCTAGCCTTGAACTCACAGCGATCTGCCTGCCTCTGCCTCCCGAGTGCTGGGATTAAAGGTGTGTGCCACCATGCCCAGCTCATTTATATTTGTTAAACTTACTTTTTTTTTGAGACAGGGTTTCTCTGTGTAGCCCTTGCTATGCTAGAATTTGCTCTATAGACTAGGCTGGCCTTGAACTCAGAGACCCACGTGCCTCTGCCTCTAGAGGGCTGGGAAAATATAGAAAAATTGTTTTTCAATCCTGGTCACTCAGTACCTTCCAGGATGGCCTCAGGGCTATTCTATACTTTTCGAGAAAAAAATACACCCTCCTAGCTGTCCCAAACACCTGATAGCACATGATGTCCCAAGCTCAGCCTGTCCTGAACACCTGACAGCACATGATGTCCCAAGCTGAGCTCTTGCCCCCTCAGGGATAAAATAACTAGTAGCCAATCATTTTTTTAAACTGCCAATTCTGCTTCTTTAAGAGTATAAAAGACCCAAGCTTTGCTTATTCGGGGTCTCCAGTTCACTAGAGCTTGGTAGACCCCATCCCTGCGGATCAATAAAGCACCACTTGTTGTTTGCATCGGACTGGACTCTCGTGTCTCACTGCGCTCCAGGAAGTAGGACCTAGCCGCCAGGTCTTACACCTCTGCCTCCCAAGAAGATTTACTTATTTATTATGTATATAGTTTTCTGCCTGCATGTATACCTGCCGGCAGAAGTGGGCACCAGATCTCATTAAAGATGGTTATGAGTACTATACTGGGAATTGAACTCAGGACTTCTGGGAGAGCAACCAGTACTCTTAACCTCTGAGGCATCCCTCCAACCTCATTTTTAAAAAATAGTTCTAAAATTTATTTATTTTTACTTTATGTGCATTCGTGTTTTGCCTGCTTGTATGTCTGTGTGAGGGTGTCAGATCTTGGTGTTACAAACAGTTGTGAACTGCCATGTGGGTGCTGGAAATTGAACCCGAGTTCTCTGGAAGAAACAGTCAGTGCTCTTAAGTGCTGAGCCATCTCTCCAGCCCCAGAGGGCCCAGTTTTGGTTCCTAGCACCCATATGGTGACTCACAACCGTCGGTAACTCTAATTCTGGGGAATCTGATCCTCTCTCCCGACCTCCTCAGGCACCAGGCACTTACATGGTGCACAGACATACATACACACAGGCAAAACATTCACACCCATAAAACAAAAGTAATAAAAAAAAAAAACACGACACAGGGAAAATGCTAATACTTCTGAGGGCATTAAAGAACTGCAGTTGGTTTTAAACATTACTGCCATTGTAACTCTTTATTAATAAGCAGACGAAGTACAGGGAGAAATATATGGCTAGTAATAGAAGCTCAAGGTCCCTTAGTGAGGCAAGAACTAGTGCCCTAAGGCTCCACAGAAAGAGCTAGGCTAACAGAGAACAGAAGACTAAACACTAGTCCTTGTCTGTGTTCAAGTCACAGACAGAAATGCAGCAATTGCACGCACCTTTTCTCCCTCACTTGCAAAGGGGTCTTGCACTGAGAATTCTCTGCAGTTTCTGCTTTTTCTTTTTGTTTGGTTTGGTTTGGTTTCTCTGTCCTTGGCTGCCCTGGACTCCTTTTGTAGACCAGGCTGTCCTTGAACTCACAGCGATTCACCTGCCTCTGCCTCCCCAGCGCTGAGATTAAAGGCCTGCGCCACCACCGCCTGGCCAGTTTCTGCTTATTCTAAAGTAGTCCAAAGAGTCAGACACTCACATCAACAGACGTAGAGATATATGACTTAACAACTTAACTTTTTCATGGGAGAACTATAGAGTGCTACACAGGAGGAGGAGAATACTCCCAAACTTACTTGGAGCTAGCCGGGTAGACTCTTGGAGCAAAGCAAGAAGACCCAGGAGGTTTTCGCGGGTCCTTGGTTGTTACCACTTGTTCGGTTCTGTTCTGCTGGAGTAAGGGCTAACCGTGATGCCCACACTGGTCTCAAACAGCCCTCCTCCCTCAGCACCCTGAGCAGGCAGAATTAGAGGCATGCATGCCTAGAGTACTTCTCAAAACTGTCTCCTAATTCTGCAACTTCAGACAAATACAACAGCAACAACATTTTTTTTTCAAAAAATAAAAAAATACATATATATCTTTCAGATAGGTTTCAAATAGGACAGAAAACACTATCTTGTCTTTAACCAAAAAACAGCTTAGAGCTGGAGAGATGCTTCATCAGTTAAGAGCACTGGTCATAAGCAGGGAGTGGCAGCACACACCTTTAATGCCATCACTGTGGAGGCAGAGGCAGGGATCTCTGTAAATTCGAGGCCTGCCTGATCGACAAAGAATCAAGGACAGCCAGGGCTACACAGAGAAACCCTGTCTCGTAAAAAAAGAAAAGACAAAAACAAAAAAGCACTGGTCACTCTTCCAGGGGACCTGAAAGTCACATGGTACAACAACTTCAGTTCCAGGGTATTCAATACTGCCTTGTGGACTCTTTGTGAGTACTATGTGGTGCACATGTGTGCAAGCTAAACACCCATACGCCGAAAATAAAAATAAGGCCATCTTAATAAAAAAAACAGCCCAGTTTAATTCTAAATGTTGTAGCTCACAAGCAGCAAGACACGCTGAGAAGCGCACACTTGGGTTTCAGCCACTCAGTACGTGTGTTCGCTTTAAGACGTGGGCAGGGAAGCTTCTGTCTGGCTACTCTGCAGCTCCATGAAAGAAGGAAAGGATCATACTTAGCATAGCAACCTTACCTAGCACACTCTGTGCCTCCAAGGTGGGTCAACTACAGAGGAGCTAGCTTCCAGAAAAAGAGGCATTAAAAACCAAGATACATGCTCAAAACGTTAATGTACGATAAAATCATCCAAAGGGTTTGTTCCACAGCAAATCTGGAGCTGGGTGTGGTGCCTCATGTCTGTAATTACGACAGGGAAGCCTCTGGGGGAGAGACAGGAAAAACTCCAGTTAACCAAGGACGCCCTCTCCACAGAGGCCTCAAAAATCCAAAGCCTGGAGGAAGCAACAGGAACAAAAGTTCATCATCGGCCCCAGGCCAGGCTAAGCTACATAAAGCCCCACCCCCAAAAACAGCAAAAAGTGGCAGTCAAAGTCTAGGGTGTAGCTCAGTGGTAGAATGTTTACCAACCACGTACAAAGGGCTGGGTTTAATTTGCAGCACCACAAAAAGCAGGTTGGAGAAGGATACAGACTCTGAGAACCCACTGTCCAAGGCTGCATAAGTCTAAAATAGAATGACAATGTTCTCTGACCCAAACACCAAGGATTCCTGAACAGAATTAAGACTGTCCTATAAGAAGCTGCTGTGAGTTTGAGGCCAGCCTCCCGGGCCACAAAGTGAGTCCAGAACAGCCAAGGCTACACACAGAAACTCTGTCTCGGGGGGGAAAAAAAAAGCTGCTGAAAATTACTAAAGAGGAGTATAGATATAGATACAGATATGGCGAAAGTTGACTTATTCACGAACAGTCAGAGTTCCTATTATGTCATTTTAAATAACTGCCAGTGTAAGAAACAGGAAACATTTTTTTTTTTCTTTTCTTTTCTTTTTTTTAGGCCAGGCCTCCCTCTGCCTCCCTGAGCACTGGGATTAAAGGTATGCACCACCACGTCTGGCTCAGGGGAAAAAAGAAAAAAAATAAATAAATAAAATGGAGGCAACCCAGATAGTGGGAAACCCGGCTAATTAAAAAAAAAAGAATAGAGAAATGGGGTCATTTCTTTGAAAAGTCAACTTCTGAACTATCAACTTAGTGACAGAAACGAATTGGCCACAGCAGACTGGCAGAATACTGAAGCCACAGGACACAGGAAGAGCAAAGACCTCAGACTTTAGCTCAAATGCTAGCGCTAGACACAACAAAGAAAGATGGAAAGCAGGACTGTACGGGCACGGCCAGGCTCCAGGGTACGGGACCAAGTGGAACACAAACACACAAAGTACGGGCATGGCCAGGCTCCAGGGTACGGGACCAAGTAGAACACAAACACACAAAGCACGTAAGAGAGAACAGCAAGGAAGAAGTGCCTAGTAAGCCTGCCACGGGGACCTTCAACGGTGTGTGTGTGTGTGTGTGTGTGTGTGTGTGTGTGTAAGAGTGAGACTTTAATTTACATTTTAAGGAAGCTCTTAGGACGTGATATGAGGAATGCACCATAAGCAGCCGAAGTTGGAGAGAGGCAGGAAACTGCTTCAGCTGACCACATGAGATGGTGGTAGTCTAGCAGGGATGGCAGCACCAGCGATGGGAAAGGAATGCACACTGAGTGCTATAATTTCTTATAATTAAAGAGACTGGAGAGAGGGCTCAGTCATTAAGAGCACTTGCCGCTTGTCTAGAGGACCCCAGTTTGGTTCCTCGTACCCTTGTCTGGTGGCTCATAACCACTAGCTCATAACTCATAGCTCAAGAGCTAGGGAACTCAGTACCACCTTCTGGTACGTTAATGCACACACGCACACGCGCATACACACACCGCAGACACAGAAAAGAAGAAACTTAAAGACTTGTAAAAAAATTAAAGAGTACCAAGCATCTGGAATTAAGTACTCAGGAGATAATGGATGTCAATAGAGATTTATAGGTCTTAAGAAAGCCTATCAGCCTAAAGACATCAGCCCAAATTGGCATTAACAAATTTAGGATACTTCATGGTACTTAGCCCTTGAAGCTGGGGTGAAGAGGGGACTTCCCTTCAGGAGAGGCTCCTTGGGGTCAGTGGTTAAAAACAAAACAAACAAACAAAAAAAACCTGTATCTGACGGCACATACCTAAACCCCAATGCTAATAAAGTGAATCCCTCCATGACCCTGTGCATGGGATGGTAACAGCTGCTCTGCATTTGAAGGATGGTGTAACTAAGGATTATACCCTAAACTTACCTGAGTGAAAAAACTACTAAATAAGAAAAACCTAGCAGGTGTGGTGGCACAGGGCTTTAATCTCAGCACTTGGGAGGCAGAGGCAGGTGGATTGCTGTTGAGTTTGAGGCCAGCCTGGTCTACAAAGCAAGTCCAGGTCAGCCAAGGCTACACAGAGAAACCCTGTCTTGAAAAAACAAAACAAAACAAAAATAATAAATTTTTAAAAAAGGAAGAGAAAAAGAAAAACCTTACTAAAATTCCACATTGCATTTGCTGCCTTGAGAGTTTAACAAGCTAAACCTCATACAATGTCTACTGATTTCTTACATCTCACAATATCACCATAGCTTTGGCTGTCTTCGATTCACTTTGTAGACTTTTGAAGACCAGGCTGGCCTCGAACTCACAGAGATCAGCTTGCCTCTGCCTCCTGGACTAAAGGCCTGCGCCATCATGTTGGGCAAGGGAAGGAAACTTGCAACATCATGGTTTTAATAGCTATTGTCTTTCCTACGTGGTGGAATTCCACCCTGAAATACCCACTGTCCACAGCTACAGATAAATAAATACATACAGATATAAACAAACAAATACCTCCCAATAATGCCTGGTGATGGTGGCGCACGCCTTTAATCCCAACACTCAAGAGACAGACAGAGCAAATTCCAGGACAGCTAGGAGGGTTACACACAGAAATCCTGTCTCAAAAAACAAAACAAACACAACAACAACAAAGTGCCCACAACAAAAAGGCAAAAGTGGAGAGATGCCTCACCGATTAGGGCAGTAACTACTCTTCCACAAGACCTGGGTTCGGTCCCCAGAAACCACAGAGCAGCTCATAATCCTCTGTAACTCTGATCCCAGGGGATCCGACCCCTCCTTGGGCACCCAGGAATGCACAAGGTGAACGACATACATATAGGCAAAGTGCCCATACACATTAAATAAATAAATAAATAAATAAATAAATAAATAAATAAATAAAATGTATTTCTTAAAAAGCAAATGAAGCTGGTGCACGCCTTTAATCCCAGTAATCAGGAGGCAGAG
This sequence comes from Acomys percivali, assembly GCA_907169655.1. Taxonomy (NCBI): domain Eukaryota; kingdom Metazoa; phylum Chordata; class Mammalia; order Rodentia; family Muridae; genus Acomys; species Acomys percivali. The sequence continues at coordinate 5,824,757 of OU015747.1, read as the reverse complement.
GCAGGAGGATCACTGTGAGTTTGAGGCCAGCCTGGTCTACAAAGGGAGTCCAGGACAGCCAAGGCTACAGAGAAACCTTGTCTCGAAAAACAAAACAAAAACCCCAACAACAAAAAAGCAAATGCAGCATGATACTGTATTTCTATAAAACAATGGCAAAAGCATCTGGGACTAACATTCTGGCAAGCTGAGTGGCACAATTATTTTTTTCTCTTCATGTACTTCTATCAATATTCTTGGCAATCATCGCAAAAATGTTTCGCACAAGCGAAAAATATTTTTAGGATGGCATAAAGTTGTTTGGTTTTTTTGTTTGTTTGTTTTTTAAAAGCTGAAAAGGGGGAGTGCAAAAAAAAAGAAAAATTCCCTTTGTCTAAATCAACAGGATTCCAAGTATGGTGGAAGGAAAGGGGAAAAAAAAAAAAACCAAACATGATCTACACGGAAAGATAAGATTTGATAACAGGTTCCTTTACTGCCTAAGGGCACATCCTTCAAAGAAAAGCGTCTAAATTACCAAGGATTCTTCCCAAATTTGACAGAAAGCGATCAATCTATTTTTGTTCTTCTTTCCGGCTGCTTACCACAGAAACACTTCAATTAAATATCCTGGAGATGGGAAGATGTCCCTTTTAAAAACCACGTTGGTCAGAGGCAAGCGGATCACTCTGTGTTCAAGGCCAGCCTGGTCTACAGAGGGAGTCCAGGACAGCCAACGCTACACAGAGAAACCTTGTCTCGAAAAACCAAAAACAAAAAAAAAAAAAACAAAAACAACAACAACAACAAAAAATAAAAATAAAATAAAATAAAAAATAAAAACCACGTTGGAACAGTCACGCACATCAAAACAAATGGTTCCTGCCGACAGTGTCTGTATAGTTGTCAGATTTTCTGTGCGATGGCTCCATACATAACTAAAAAATAAAAATAAAAATATAAAAACCACGTTGGAACACCCAGGTTGGTTTTCTGGTCTGTCACGGAGGGCAGAAGGTTGGGCTGCTACACTGAAGCAATCTGCGGGAGCAGTGAGTCTCCGGGAGCACGCAGCTGTTTCCCCTAACCTCCACATCAGACACAGCCTCCTGAGAGTCTCCAGACTAGAACGCTTGGGAAACCGTAGGCTTCCCCAAATTCTGGTACGAACAGCTCCCAGTAGTTTCTGAAAACACAGCACAAAATTGGGAAGGTATATCTTCTATAAATGCTTCCTGAAGCTCAGCGGGAGCTCCAGATGCAAGCCACATCCTCGGTTTTTCCGACTGGGGCAACTAAAAGCATCCTTGCCGCCTCTCTACAGTAAGCAAGTATCGTCTTGGCTAAAATCCTAACCGTTTAAACAGCCACTTCGGAAAACTTCGGCTTTAAGCAGCGACACGGATCTCAAACCCCCGCCAAAGCTATCGCCCTGCATTCCTTTCAATAACGGTGCTGTTCCCTGCTCCCTGTCAACTCCGGCTCTACACACTGAACCAACAGAAAAGGGGGAATCCTTTACATCCGCGACACAATGGAGGCTAAAAAAAAAAAAAAAAAAAAAAAAAAAAAAAAAAAAAAAAAAAAAAAACAGCTCTGGCTCTCAGGATGGCAGCTATCACAACAAAGGAGCGAGTCCGGGTGACTTCATCGAACCCACCAGGCAAACGCCACCCGCCCGGCCTTTGGGGTTACCGTCCCCAGTCCCCTTGCACGCCCGCACTGCCTTTGTGGCCCGAAAAGTGAAAGCGCCGAACTGCAGGTGCCCGTCCAGCCCAAGCTGCAGGCTGCCAGGCCGGCTCCCCGGGTGCACAGCCCAGCCAGAGCCCCCCGCGGTGCCGCAGCGGTCCCCGGGAGCGCGCGGGCACGCAGGTGGCGACGCGAAGAGGGTCTCCGAGGAGGGCGGTGGGCCACGGGTGGGGGGGCACTCACCCGCCCAAGCAAGCGGCGGGCGGGGAGGGTGGCAGCCGGGAGCGTTCCGGACGCCGCTGTCGCTGCTTGCTGGCCGCCGGCCTCCTCCCCTCTGTTTGGATTCGATGGCCCACGTCACTCTTAGCCACGAGACCCGGATCTGCCGGCTCCCGAAGGCGGCGCAACAGATTGCAGCGCGGGGAGCCACCCGTGACCCTACCTAGTGAGCATGCGCGTGTCGCGCTGGCCACCTGCGTCGGATGGGGGGGAGCGGCTCCCGCAGCTTCTGCGCTGACGTGCGTGGGCGCGCCGGGCACGGAGGAGGCAGTTCCGGTGTGGAGGGGTGGGGCTGCCCCTCTACTGTGAAGGAGGGGCGCCTGGGCTGTTGAATTGTCCCACGTAGTCTCTGTAGTCTCCGTATTACCTTCCGTAGTCAGTTTCGTCTGACGCGCGTTTGCTGAAGGAAGGATGCACTGTCCTCCGCAGGGTTTAGTCATCCTTAGGTGGAGGTGCGCGCAAATTGATGTCTGCTGAGACCCGGTCTACCTGCAGAGGGGTTGGTAGTTGATCACCAGGGCCACGTGAAAATCGGAACCCGAGGATTACAGAAGCGCATCAGCTGCGGGGGTTTGAGCGATCCTGATGACGTTCCAGTTTTGGACTGGAAGCAGACCTAAATTGAGTTCACCATCAACGTTAAAAGAGATATGTTGGTTAATCCCAGCACTCGGGAGGCAGAGGCAGGCAGATCGCTGTGAGTTCGAGGCCAGCCTGGTCTACAAAGTTAGTCCAGGACAGCCAAGACTACACAGAGAAACCTTGTCTCGAAAAACCAAAAAAAAAAAAAAAAAAAAAAAAAAATATGTTGGAAGCCGAGGGTGGGGGAGACAGGCTGGTCTACAGAGCGAGTTTCAGGACAGCCAGAGCTACAAAGAGAAACTCTGGCCCTGAAGCAGCATGTGTGAGGCCAGCCAGTACCACGTAGAATATGTTATATATATATATGTAATTTTTTTTAAATGGGAGCCTAGCCCTAGGTTTGGCCTCCTCGTAAGGGAGAGAATATAGCCGAAGGAGGGTAGCTGCACTCCTTTCTTGAGCTAGGGGACCCTAGGAAGCAGTATTTCAACAAGCCAAAGACAACTTCATACCTGTGTAAGAAAGGTCGAGGAAGCAATAGAAGTATGGCGCCTAATGAACAAAAAAAGCAGATGTGGAACTCTGCAGATGTATCCAGTGACTTAAAGAAACTCTGGAGAAAACTAAGAACTAAGTACAAGAAAAAAATATTCTGAGACTCTAAAATCAGGACAGAAAATATTAAACTCCAGAAAACATCCATGTGGGATTTCATTTTCTTCTCTAATATTTTAACAATCTAACAACAAGGAAAACAAAACCCTTTAAAGCAGTGCTGTCCAGCCGGGGCATGGTGGCACACGCGCCTTTAATCCCAGCACTCGAGAGGCAGAGGCAGGTGGATCGCTGTGAGTTCGAGGCCAACCTGGTCTACAAAGTGAGTCTAGGACAGTCAAGAATACACAAAGAAACCCTGTCTTGGAAAACCAAAAACCAAACCAACAAACAAAAACATACACCCCAGTGCCATCCAGTCTGTAAGCGGCTACCTGGTTCAAAGTTTCCATGTTGTACTGAGGTATAGCCTGCCACTCTTGGGTAAAGTTACAAGTTACAAAACAAAACCAACGGACCAAAACAAACACAGGAGCTCTGTCTTCCTCAGGACACAATGTAACTACAAATTGTCATTAAAGAAAACACTCTCCCACCCAAAAGAAGAAACCCTCATAATTCTCAGTTGCTGAGCTATGAAAAACAAAATTGACCTGGCAGTGATGGCACATGCCCTTAATCTCAGCAATATGGAGGCAAAAGTAGTGGATCTCTTGAGTTTGTGGCTCCCTGGTCTACAGAACTCCAGGGCTACTGTGTCCAGAAAAACAAAACCAAAAATATTGGAATCGATTGCTACACGTCTAAGCTCCACAAAACTCATCCAGAGAGCACCCTGGGCTTCAGAGGTTAGCACCTTAACAGAAGTGGGGGAGCTGAAGGCACTAGTGCAGCTTCTGCTTGGTTGGGCCCTAGGCCTGCGAGCCACAGCAGAGTCCCACTGAGATAGAGTCCCCTAGGCCTCAGAGACACACGTGGAGATGATGAGGCCAGGACTGAGGGTGGCCCAGGGCCCTGTCCCGCCCCTGGAACGAAGCACCCTGTTGTTTGCCAGGAAAATGTGCCTGGCCTTTTCATAGACTTTTTTAAAGTGTTCTATGCAGCTGGCTGGGGGTTAGGAACTCCTGACACTGAGGTCTGGTATGGAGCTGAACAGTTTCTAGGCCCATCTAAGAAAAACACATGTTCCTAGCACTCGGGAGGAAGAGGCAGGCGGATCCCTGCCTGGTCGATAAAGCCAAGGCTAACAGAGAAAACCCTGTCTCAGTTTAAAAAAGAAAAAAGAAAAAGAAAGGAAAAAAAGACATTAGGTGTCTGTTTGCCAAGCAAATGTACCACCATTGACCTGATTTTTTTTGTTTTTATTTGGTTTGGGTTTTTGGTTTTGGTTTTTGAGACAGGGTTTCTCTGTTATAGCCTTGGCTGTCCTGGACTCACTTTGTAGACCAGGCTGGCCTCGAACTCACAGTGATCCTCCTGCCTCTGCCTCCCAAGTGCTGGGATTAAAGGCGTATGCCACCATGCCCGGTGATTCTGTTCTTTAGTTTTTTGACATCCTTATTGAGGTATAATTCACATCAAATTCTGCCCTTTCAATTGCATAGTTTCAACAACATTTTTGGGTTCAGAATTTTACAATTACTTACGTTAAAATACAGCATATTTGCATTACATATGTGCTTTTTTGTGGGGCAAGAGGTCCTTGTACTTACAAAGCAGCGCTGAGAGAACCAGGAATGTTATCTCCTCAGTGAAGAGATAAAATCACCTGCATTCCATCCAGAAAGGTGAAAGTGCAGGTTGTAAGTGACCTGCTGACCTTTTTGCTATCAGTAGAGACAGGCCTCACTCTGATTCCCCAGCCTCTTCTCTATTCCACTACCTGCCCTTAGCTTAGCTGTCATAAGCACTGCATGGCCTGCTGATCTCTGTTATCCATCAGAGACCACATTAGACTGTAGGCCTTTAAGACCCAGCTTCATGGTCGTACGGACTTCGTAAGAGAGTTTCTATATGGGGCTGGAGAGATGGCTCAAAGGGTAAGAGCTCTCCCGGAGGTCCTGAGTTCAATTCCCAGCAACCTCATGGTGAATCACAACCATCTATAATGTGATCTGATGCCCTCTTCTGGCCTGCAGGTGTACATGCAGACAGCATTGTATACATAATATATACATACATAAAAGATTTATTTATTATGTATACAATGTGTCTGCTTGCATGTGTGCTGTCCGCCAGAAGAGGGCACCAGATCTCATTATAGATGGTTGTGAGCCACCATGTGGTTGCTGGGAATTGAACTCAGGACCTTTGGAAGAACATCCAGTGCCCTTAACCTCTGAGCCGTATCTGCAGCCCAAATAAATCTTTTTTTAAAAAAACTTAAAAAAAAAAAGTTTTGCGGGCTGGAGAGATGGCTCAGTGGTTAAGAGCACTGCCTGCTCTTCCAAAGGACCCTGGTTCAATTCCCAGCACCCACATGGCAGATCACAACTATCTGTAATCTAAGACCTGACACCCCTACACCAACACATGCACATAAATTAAAAAATTAAAATATTTAAAAAAAGTTTTGCAAAAACAAAAACAAAAATAATTCTGCCAGGCGTGGTGGCACATGCCTTGAATCCCAGCATTCAGGAGATAAAGACAGGTGGGTTGCTGTGAGTTCAAGGTCTGCAAAGCAAGTCCAGGACAACCAGGGCGAACACAGAGAAACCCTGTCTCAAAAAACCAAAAAAGAAAGGAAAAAAAAAAACAGAACAGAGAAACCCTGTCTCAAAAAAACCAAAAAAAGAAAGGAAAAAACAAACCAGAACAGAGAAACCCTGTCTTGAAGGAAAAAAAAAAAAAAAAAAAAGATACTTGGGGGAAAAAAAACTCTTGATACAAGTCTATATCTATAAAATTTCATGCAAAGGCACATATGTGCCGGGCAGTGGTCATGCACACCTTTAATCCCAGCATTGGCTGACAGATCTCCGAGTTCAAGGCCTGGTCTCCATAGTGAGTTCCTGGACAGCAGGGGCTATACAGGGAAACCCCGTCTCAAACCACAACCACCACCCCCAAAAAGAAAAATAGTGAGGGAACCCTGCAGGTTTCATACAGGGAAGTGATCCCCTCAAACAGATGAGAGTAAAACCCAGGTGAAGATTGACTTTGCCAACCTGGATCAGACTCTGGGGAATCTAATGCCAGGTGGTTCAGGGTTAGCATATTATAAACACAGTGTAATTTGGGAAAAGGTTTTCAGGCAGCAGTCAGTCAGTCCAACCCCAGGTACACAATAAAGCTGGCATTAAAGGAGTGCACCACCACGCCCGGCGGTTTCTCTGTTCTGGACTCACTTTGTAGTCCAGGCCGGCCAAGAACTGACAGCGTTCTACCTGCCTCTGGCTCCTGAGTGCTGGGATTACAGGCGTGTGCCACCGAGCCCGGTTTTTTCCCCAAATATCTTGACTCTACTTTCTTCTTGCTTAAATGATTTATTTTTTGAAAGGGGATTGAATAAAAGATGAATTTTAAGGCTAGAAAGATGGCTCAGTGGTTAAGAGCACTGTCTGCTCTTCCAGAGGTCCTGAGTTCAATTCCCAGCAACCACATGGTGGCTCACAACCATCTATAATGAGATCTAGTGCCCTCTTCTGGTGTGCAGGTGTACATGCAAGCAGAACATTGTATATGTAAAAAAAAAAAAAAAGTTAAACTGGGCAGTGGTGGCACATGCCTTTAATCCCAGCAGTCGGGAGGCAGAGGCAGGTGAATTGATGTGAGTTTGAGGCCAGCCTGGTCTACAAAGCGAGTCTAGGACAGCCAAAACAGAGAGATCCTGTCTCGAAAAACCAAAAAATAAAAAAAATTTTAAAAAGAACAGCAGGCAAGTTGGGCATGGTGGTGCACACCTGTGATTCCAGCACTCAGGAGGCAGAGGCAGGTTGATCTCTGTGAGTTCGAAGCCTGGTCTACAAAGGGAGTCCAGGATAGCCAAGGCTACACTGAGAAACCCTATCTGAAAAAATTTTTTAAAAACTGCAAGCATGTCCAACTACATGAACTTTTTGAATTTTTTTGGTTTTTTTTGTTTTGTTTTGTTTTTTGTTTTCTTTTTTTGAGACACTATCTCATTATGTAGCCCTGGCTGGCCTGGAAATTGTTATGAAGACCAGACTGTCCTGAAACTCTGCCTCTGCTGTGCCTCTGCCTCCCTCCTGCTGGGATTAAAGACATAAACCCTGAGATTAAAGGAATATGCCCTGATTTTTAAAAATTGTGTTTGCAGCTGGTCATGGTAGCAAATGCCTTTAGTCCCAACACTCAGGAAGCAGAGGTAGGCAGAGCTTTTAGTAAGATCCAGGCACCAGGGCTACATAGCGAGACCCTGATTAACACTCAGCTGGCTGTGGTAACCCATGATTTTAGTCCTAGCATTGAGGAGTGAGGCAGGTAGCACTTCCGTGAGTTTGAGGCTAGCCTGGTCTACATAAGGCCCCTCAAACTTGCTGTGTGGCTGAGGGTACTATAAACACCGCGAGCCTCCTGCCTCCTATTCCCAAATGGTAGGATTACAAAAGAGAGAATATCAGCATGTCCAAATTGGCATGTAAAATGCTTAAGATTTATTTTTAATTATGTGCTTGTCTTTGTGAGGGTCTGTGTACATGTAAATATAGGTGCCCATAGAAGCCAGAAGAGGACGTTGAATCCTGTGGAGTTGGCGTTACAAATAACTGTGAGCCCCACAATTTGGATGTTGGGAACTGAACTCAGGCCCTCTGCAGGAGCAGTGTATGCAGCAACCACTCCCCAGCTCGTGAGTGAATGTAAATTCCCAAGCACTACAAGAGAAATTTAAGTGTCACTTGTCAGCCACTATATTATGTCTTCATCTGTTTAAATTCACAGACATATTTGCTTTGCTCATCATATAAAAGGATAATCTAGCAAAGATTCCTAAATTAAAAAGAGAAGGAAGTGGAGTTGGCAAACTCGGAGTTTTACTGGGCCCTGTCATAGACTACTTTGTTTGCTTTTTCTTATAATGTACCAAAGGTAAATAAAGGCAGGTAGGCAGATGGTACAAAGGTCCTGATATGGGTTCCGGCTGGGGCTGAGGATGTGGGTCAGTTGGTAGAGCATTTGTGTAGCTTGTAAAAGGCCTTGGATTTTAAGATCAAGATACAGACACACATAGACAAACAGACACACACACACACACACACACACACACACACACATCATGATCCAATTAGCACCACCACCACGCCAGGCCTGTAGGGGATGTAAATATAGGCCATTGCTGCTAGTACTGAGGGCCTAGGTATCAGACAGACTCCCAAATAGTCAAGAGAAACAGGGAGAGGGGCCCTGGCTATGTAATAAAAGGGTGAACTTCCAAGATGGCTGCTTCTTGACCTGACCTGAGACCAAAGTCTGGTACCTTAAAATAAAGGCCTTGTGGGCTTTTCCTGTCAGTCAGGTCCCTGTGAATGGACTGGTTCAACAAGTTCAAGGCCAGATCATGATGTGTTTGCACAACAGTTGTGTGCCAGACAGCCATCCTGTTCCTCTTCAAACTGACCAACTCCTAAAATAGAGGAGGAAGGCCCTTCAGAGACCTTAAAAGTCCCAGCCCTCAAGGAGAGCCTAAGCTTTGGCTTCCCCAATTCCACAAGTCCCCAGCTCAGCTTTGCAGAGGGTCTTTTCTCCCTGTGCCCAAAATATGTGCGTTTCCTCACTCCCTGAGTAAAAAACCTTTCTTTACCACAGGATTCTGTCTGCTCCTGTCCACTATAGTTAAGAACTTCCGGTCCCTACCTGTCTCACTGGAGATGTTTTCTGCCTGTAAATTCTTCAGCTGGCAGAGAAAACAAACCCAATCAATACTCCTAGAATAAGATGCCTAGAAGGTCACAGTGTGAGCCTAACCAGTGGCTGGAGGCTCAACAGTAGGACAGCTTGATATCATAACTTCAAAAAATTTTTGTTTTATTCTTTCAAACAGGGTCTCATTATGTGGCATAGGCTAGCCCCAAACTCAAGATCTTCCTGGCCTCACCCAAGATTACTGGTTGAGCTGGTCTTGGGGACACACATCTTTAATCCCAGCACTCGGGAGGCAGAGACAGGTGGATCTCTGTGAGTTCCAGGCCAGCCTGGTCTACAAAGCGAGTCCAGGACAGCTAAGACTACACAGAGAAACCCTGTCTCAAAAAACAAAAAAGCAAAAAACACTGAACTGTGCCATCAAGCCTAGCTTCAAAAATATTTTTTTATGTGTGTGCCTAGCAAACACATTTATTTGTTCTTTCTTTCTTTTTTTCTTTCTTCCTTTCTTGTTTGTTTCTTTGTTACACAGGGTTTCTCTGTATAATAGCCTTGGCTGACCTGGACTCACTCTGTAGACTAGGCTGAATGCACATTGATCCACTTGCCTCTGCCTCCCCAGTGCTGGGATTAAAGGCCTGTGCCGCCGCCACCACCCCCACCCTTTTGTTTTTGATTTTTGTTTGTTTGGTTTTGGTTTTTCGAGACAGGACAGCCAAGGGCTCGACTTTTTTGCCAACAATTTGCATGCTATTTCATAAGCTAAAGCCATTGTATACAGAATAGTTATAACTTCCCAGCAGAGACAGGCAGATCTCGGAGTTCAAAGACAGCCATTCCAGGCTTCATGATGCAACTCTGCCTCAATAGCTATATCTGTAGATATCCCTAAGAAACAGAAGTCAGCTAAAACAAAACATACACACACACACACACACACACACACACACACACACACACACACACACACACAAAGCCAGGCGTGGTGGTGCACGCCTTTAATCCTAGCACTCGGGAGGCAGAGGCAGGTGGATCATTGTGAGTTTGAGGCTAGCCTGGTCTACAGAGTGAGCCCAGGACAGCCAAGGCTATACAAAGAAACCCTGTCTCGAAAAAACAAAAAAAGAAAAAAGAAACAGAAATCAGGAGGCGGGCATGGTGGCGCATGTCTTTAATCCCAGAGCTGATCGAAGTGAGTTTGAGGCTAGCCTGGTCTACAAAGGGAGTCCAGGACAGCCAAGACACAGAGAGACCCTGTCTCAAAACAAGCAAACAAACAAACAAACAAACAGGCAGGCAGAGAGATGGCTTAGTTGGTAAGGTGGTTATGATGCACGCATGAAACCCTAAGTGCACATCTGCAATACCTGTGTGAAGGCCTGCCACTGTAAGCAGCGTAGTTGGGGGTGGGGTGGGGGAGGGGCCAGGGGGGGTGATATGATACTGGACAACACATGACAGCTTAGTTGAATCAGTGAACTCTAGGCTCAGTGAGTGTCCTGGTTGATTTTGTTTGGAGAAGAGGACCTTTAACTGAGAAAATGTCTCCATCAGACTGTCCATAGGTGAGTCTTTTTTTTTTTTTTTAATTATTATTTATACAGTGTTCTAACTGCGCGTACACCATGCACTGCACACCAGGAGAGGGCACCAGATCTCCTTTGATCTTATAGATGGTTGTGAGCCACCAAGTGGTTGCTGGCATTAAACTCAGGACCTCTGGAAGAGCAGACAGTCATCTTAACCACTGAGCCAGCTCTCCAGCCCCTTTGGTCATGGTCTTTATTACAGCAATAGAAACCTAAGTTAGCAAGGCTACACAGAGAAACCCTGTCTTGAAAGAACAACAACAAAAAACTTGATTTAGACAGGATAGAATCTGTCACACACAAAAAAATAAGGTGACAAGTGATTGAAGAAGACACCCAGTGTTCACCTCTGACCTCTACATTTGTGTGGAGCACACTCACCATGGACATTACACAAAATTAATAAGTGAATAAATTTGCCCCCCCTCACTAGCCTGGCTAGGGAAGGCAGGGAGGAAGCTAGTACAAGAGTCTGTCCGTTCTTCACCATCCCTCCCTTTCAGTTACTGCGTGACTATTCACACAACCCACAGTGGCACTTGCAGAGAGTCCCAACAGAGGCAGGAAAATCACGACCTGGTAGCTAAGTGTGCAGGTCGGAGGCCACAGGTCTACAGAACAAGTTCTAGGCTAGCCAGGGATACAAAGCAGGAGTCTACCTATCAACACACGAACAAACAAACAAACAGGAGAAAATATTTATTGTTTTTCTTTTTTCTTTTTTTGAGACAGGGTTTCTCAGTGTAGCCTTGGCTGTCCTGGACTCGCTTTGTAGACCAGGCTGTCTTCGAACTCACAGTGATCTGCCTGCCTCTGCCTCCCAATTGCTGGGATTATAGGCATGCACCACCACACCTGGCTCTTTTTTTAATTTTTAATTCTTTTGGTTTTTTGAGACAGGTTTTCTCTGGGTAGTCCTGGTTGTCCTAGAACTCACTATATAGATCAGGTGGCCTCAAACTCAGAGATCGTCTGTTTCTGCCTCCTAAATGCTGGGATTAAAGGAGTTTACCACTAGCACTGCCTGAGGATACTTTGTTTGTTTGTTTTTCTTTTGGCTTTTCAAGACAGAGTTTCTCTGTGTAACAGCTCTGGCTGTCCTGGAACTCCATCTGTAGTTCAGGCTGGCTTCAAACTCACAGAGATCTGCCTGCCTCTGCCTCCCAAGTGCTGGGATTACAGGTGTGTGCCACTACACCCGGCCAAGGAAACAATTTTTAAAAGATATATTATTTATGTGTACGTGGCTTGTTTTTAGATTTCTTTTTAATTTTATGTGTGTCTGTTTGCATGCCATATGTGTGCAGTACCAGTTGAGTTCAGATCCCCTGGAAGTAGAGTTAGAGGCAGTTATGAACCATTATGTAGGTGATGGGAACCAAAACAGAATCTTCTGCAAAAGAAGTTAACTGCTCTTAACCGTGGAGCTGGGCCCAGTGGTGGTGGTGAACACCTGTAATCCCATGGAGCTGGGCCCAGTGGTGGTGGTGAACACCTGTAATCCCATGGAGCTGGGGCCCAGTGGTGGTGGTGCACAC
>OU015747.1:5779707-5804722 GCA_907169655.1 Acomys percivali | reverse complement strand
TCCTGGCACTAAATCCCCGCAGCTCCTGCATCTCACACTGCACTGGACCCTGAGAACGAACCTTCCTGGTACTAAATCCCCACAGCTCCTGCATCTCACACTGCACTGGACGCTGAGGACGAACCTTCCAGGTACTAAATCCCCGCAGCTCCTGCATCTCACACTGCACTGGATTTCCCCCCACTGTCTTGTTTACTGACATAACTATCTGGCAACTAAGTGTTAGTGCCTTCAAGGCAGATACTGACTCACAGTTAAAACCCAAGAGCACGACACACAAAGAGAACTTAGGGAGGGTAGAGAGGAGATTAAACACCAAAAAAGTCATGCATAGACTCTGCGGTGTTTGAATCTGAAGATGCCTGTGGAAAGAGATGACTGTGAGTGGCCTCTTGAGATTTGAAATTGCATGAATGCTTAAGTGCTTTCATTTCTTTTTCTTTTTTCTTTCTTGTTTTGTTTTTCAAGACAGGGTTTCTCTGTGTATCCTTGGCTGTTCTGGACTCCCTTTGTAGACCAGGCTGGCCTTGAACTCATAACAATCCACCTGCCTCTGCCTCCTGGGTACTGGAATTAAAGGCATACGCCACTACGCCTGGCTAAATGCTTTGATTTCTTACTAATAACTCAATATATGGAAATTCAGAAAATGGTAAAATGTAAGGCTAGCCTATCTCTCCAGAAAGAATGAATTACTTGGAAGAGAGAAAAATGTTATAAACAATACCATCTCGCCTTTTCCTGAAATATTATCATTTTGTACTTTAAGAGATGGAGCTCTTTTTATTCCTGCCTCTTTTTTTTGGGGGGGGGAGGGTTTCCGAACAGGGTTTCTTTGTGTCACCCTGGCTGTCAGAGACTTGCTTTGTAGAAAAGGCTGGTCTCCAACTCAAAGAGATCCACCTGCCTCTGTTTCCCCGAGTGCTGGGATTACAGGCCCGCACCACCGCACCCTGCTCTAAGTGTAAAACTTTATAAAAGCAGTATTTTGTGTGTTATAATTATTATTTTTATACAGGAGAACAACAGTAAATATGCTTTGGAATGTCTGAAATATTTTTACACTTGATCTTAGCCAAAAAGAAGAGATGTGATACCTGAAAGACTTATTTTTAAAGTAATGTCATTATTAAACTGACTGTGCTGCATTTAAGTAGGCTAGTCTAGAAATACAATCTCATAATAATATCATTTTATAGCAGTATATGTAAAAATGTCAGTAAAACTGATGTTCTAAGCAAGACAGACAAGGAACAGAAGGCGCTATGAAGACAGACGACAGAAAAAAAAAAAAAGAAAGAAAGAAGACCCAAAATTAACTAGCTCCTACTTGGCTTCTATCTTCCATCACACATAATCTTCCTCAGATTGGAGGGGTGAGGCGTGCATGACAAGGGGGGAAGCAAGGCCAGGTATGTGAGGAAGAGTGAGCATCCACACCTCTGCCAAAACGCTACCTGTCTGGTGTGCTTAAAGATCTTAAATTGTAGCCGGGCAGTGGTGGCACTCGCCTTTAATCCCAGCACTCGGGAGGCAAAGGCAGGTAGATTGCTGTGAGTTCAAGGCCAGCCTGGTCTACACAGAGAGTTCAGGACATCCAAGGACACCACCGCCCGGCTCAGTAATGTGATTTCTGTGCAAGGCAGAGGACCTATGTTTATGCCCCCATCACCCAAGTGAAGCCAGATGCTTTGGGGTATCTCTGTGATCTCAGGCACAGGAGAATCCTGGGACATGGTGGTCAGCTGGGCTAAACCAGAGTAATCGAAGAAGACATCCAACATTGACCTCCGGCCTCCCCATGCATACGCACACAGCCCTACATACATACACACATGTACACGCAAGAATAAAATAAAGACGGCCAGGCATGGTGGCGCATGCCTTTAATCCCAGCACTCGGGAGGCAGAGGCAGTTGGATCTCTGTGAGTTTGAGACTAGCATGGTCTACCTGCTTTATAGCAAGTTCCAGGTCAGCCAAGGCTACACAAAGCGAACACAATTCCAATGCGACATTCATACTGGACATACAGCCTGCAGTGGACTGCTGGAGTCCTGGGGACAGGAACTAACTTACAGCCTTGCCCCCTCCATGTGCCAGTATCACAGAGAGTGAGGTTGCTGAGACAAATGACTGCCATCCTCCTCTCTGCCATGGAGCTTCACATGGAACCTGCCAGAAGCAGGAGGATCTAACAACTTTACCTTCCAACTCAGTGTTGCTGTGCCAGCAACTCACTCCACAGGCTACTGCTGCTCTCAGTGTGGTCAGAAGCTTCCTTTTGTAGTGGGCAGTAGCCAGTGCAGAGACTCGTGACTGGGTGACTGGTACAAGTGCTGAGGACACACTCCTACTGAGTGCTCTAAACAGGACATCTGATTAATGCTCTCATTAGACTCAGGAAACATCAATCAAAAGTGGCCACTAAGAAGTATGAGAGCCAGAGGATGGGAGGCGGTCTGTGAAATGCTGTCCTGTAGGTATAGTGCGGCTGTTGCAATTTATAAATGCACAGCAGCTGTGGTTACCTCTGCCAGATTGGTACAAGATGAAGCCTGATAAAATTCCAGCATGGCCTGTCTGAAAAAACAAACAAACAAAACAAAACAAAACAAAATTCCAGAATGGATGCAGTGGGGGTTGGTCTGGTTGCTGCCCAAATGAGCAGACTCACATACCCCAAAATGTTTGTAACATTGCCTAAAAACTTATTCCTGTTTGACCAATAAAAAGCTAACATATTCAGGCAGGGCAAATGGGATAGGTGTGGCTAAGGTTCCCAGGCTTTGGGGACAGTGAGGTTGCTGGGAAAGGAAGCAGTCAGAGACCGGAAGACGATCATGGGAAGGAGGCGAGAGAGAAGGAGAAGGAAGGAGGCGCCACGGTGGGTGAGGTGGAGGAGAAGCACAGGGCAAGGACGGATGGAGGAGTTGGCCCAGATGAAGAACTTTAGCAAGTGTTTGGGATTATGGATGGGGGTAACTCTGTAGAAATTACTAGAAGCTGATGGCATGGGATTGGGGCAAGGAGTTATGGGAGGTAGTTTAAGGGATTAATATCTGCCCTGCCCCAGGCGAACCAAGGCTATTTTAAGATATAACAGGTGTCTGTGTTGTATTGGTTGATAACGGGTTAGAAAATACCAGGGTAATACTAATTAGCCTAATAATAGACATTTATGAGGCCATACTTCTAAAATAACCACAAGGTGGACGGGAAGGGGAGTGCAGGTCCCAGCAGTAGCTGCAGTCCTTTCAGGGTGTGACCACTTGTATGCAGCTAAAATTCCAGCAGGTGAGCTCACACTCACATGAATATGGGCAGCACACATTAGACTTCATATTGGTTTTTTAGGGTGCTAAAGGTGGAGGATGAAGGGGTAGATATGATTCAAATGCTCTGTTGTTTAAATTGTATACATATAAGTAGCAGGTGTGGTGGCGCACGCCTTTAATCCCAGCACTCGGGAAGCAGAGGCAGGTGGAGCTCTGAATTTGAGGGCAGCCTGGTTTACGGAGTGAATTCCAAGACAGCTGGCCTCAAACTCACAGAGGACCCAGGTTCAATTCCCAGCACCCACATGAGAGCTCACGCCTGTCTGTAACTTTATGATCTGACACCCTCACACAGACATACATGGAGGCAAAACACCTATGCACATAAAATAAAAATGTTTTTTTAAAAATATAAAACAAGGGCTGGAGAGATGGCTCAGAGGTTAAGAGCACTGACTGCTCCTCCAGAGGTCCTGAGTTCAATTCCCAGCAACCACATGGTGGTTCACAACCATCTATGATGAGATCTGATGCTCTCTTAGACCACTGTATACATAATAAATAAATAAACTAAAAAATATATTTACAAAATATAAAACAAATCAAAACAAAAATAATAAATAAATAAACCCAACAATTGATGGGGTTGAGGGCTAGAGAGATGGCTCAAAGATTAAGAGCACTGATTGCTTATCCAGAGGTCTTGAGTTCAATTCCCAGTAACCACATGGTGGCTCACTACTATTTATAATGTGATCTGATGCCCTCTTCTGGCCTGCAGGTGTACATTCATACAGACCATTGTATAAACAATAAATAAATAAATCTTTTTAAAAAGTTGATGGGGGAAGGGGGGCTGAAGAGATGGCTCAGTGGTTAAGAGTACTGGCTGTTCTTCCAGAGGTCCTGAGTTCAATTCCCAGCACCCACATGACAGCACACAACTGTCTGTAGCTCCAATATCTGACACCTTCACACAGACATATTTGCAGGCAAAACACCAATGCATATAAAATAAAAATTTAAAAATTATTTTTAAAAAAGTTGATTAAAAAAAGTTGATGGGGTTAAACAAAAATGTCAAGTTTCCATACAGCAAAAGAACACAGAGAATCCCTGTCTTTAAAAAAAAAAAAAAAAAAAAAGCCAGGCATGGTGATGCACGCCTTTAATCCCAGCACTTGGGAGGCATAGGCAGGCGGATCACTGTGAGTTCAATCGAGGCCAACCTGGTCTACAAAGTGAGTCCAGGACAGCCAAGGCTACACAGAGAAACCCTGTCTCAAAAAACGAAAACGAAAACCAAAACCAACCAAACAAAAAAGAGGGCTGTAGAGATAGCTCAGAGGGTAAAAGCACTGACTATTCCAGAAGTCCGGAGTTCAATTCCCAGCAACCACATGATGGCTCCTGACCATCTTTGATCTGATGCCCTCTTCTGGCCTGTAGATGCATATGCAGGCAGAGCACTGTATACATAATAACAAATAAATATTTTTTAAAATGAAAGAAAGAAAAAGAAGCAATCAAATGAAGAACAGCCTAAAGAATGATTGAAAAAAAAAAACTGCTGGGAGTTGGGAGCTGGAGAGATGGCTCACAGTTTAAGAGCACTGACTGCACTTCCAGAGATCCTGAGTTCAATTCCCAGCAACCACAAGGTGGCTCACAAATCATCTATAATGTGATCTGATGTGCTCTTCTGGTGTGCAGGGGTACATGCAGGTAGAGCAGTGTATACATAATAATAAATAAATCAATCTAAAAACAGAAAAAAATTGCTAGGTAAAAATCTGCAAGAACCGGGCAGTGGTGGCGCATCCCTTTAATCCCAGCTCTCAGGAGGCAGAGGCAGGTGGATCACTGTGAGTTCAAGGCCAGCCTGGTCTACAAACCAAGTCCAGGACAGCCAAGGCTACACAGAGAAACCCTGTCTCAAAAAAAAACTCAAGAAGATTGTATCTAAAATTAAATGTAAAGACTTGAAAGCCTAACAAGAAATAAGACTATTTAATAAATAGGGAAATCCAGTGAAGAGGTTATTCTCAAAATATGAAATACAAATGGCCAATAAGCCAGGTGGTAGTGGCACACACCTTTAATCCCAGCACTTGGGAGGCAGAGGCAGGTGGATCGCTGTGAGTTCTAGGCCAGCCTGGTCTACAAAGGGAGTCCAGGACAGCCAAGGCTACACAGAGAAACCCTGTCTCAAAAAACCAAAAAATAAAATAAAAAATAAAATAAAATAATATACCCAATACATCATCATTTTAAGACAGTAGTTGGTGAGATTATTTTACATGGCTTTTATGGAAATCCAGGGTGTATTTCACAGTCACAGTACATGAAAGAGGGCACAAAAGTCACTAGTAGCCCTTGGCTGCAGTGTCAGTGTGCAGCTGCAGCCCTTGTTTTTTGTTTTGTTTTGTTTTCTTTTTTGTTGTTCTTGGCTGTCCTGGACTCACTTTGTAGGCCAGGCTGGCCTTGAACTCACAGAGATCCACCTGTGTGTGCTGCTCAAGTGCTGGGACTAAAGGCGTGTGCTGCTACCACCTCCACCAGCTTGTCTTTATTCTTAATTTGGCTTGAATTGGCCCATTCTGTTGGTGGAAAACATCTATCGCTCTCTATGTACAAAGACATATCTGGGCTTGATAAAGACAACGTCAGCTACGGCTTCACTTCATACAGATAATGACCTAGGCTGAACTGCAGTCTTTGGTAGGCGGCAGAACCAGTGCAATTGGTACACCAGAACACAGTGTTGATGAGAACAGGAGGTGGACATGTGCTAGGCAGTTCTGGGTAAAACACCCCCAACGGAAAGTGACCAGTTTCTTTCTTGGTTAATGGCTAATAGCTTTTTCCTTTCTAGACACCAGAGATGTTAGAAGTGCCGAGGTCAAAAGTGTCTCTGGTTTCCCCATGGCCACAGGCTGGAGGCCGGGGTGGGCGTGGTCTCCCCATTCCCTTTTCCCTGCAGGGGTACTTCACTGAAAACCACAAGGAGCACAGTGAGGACTGAACACTGCGCTGCTCATCCTGATCCTCAAGTGCTCCGCTGCTGGACACCCTCCTGTCCTACAACACTCCTGCCTCCTTTCTCACTCAGAAGACAGAGGCAGGTGGATCTCTGTGAGTTCAGGGACAGCCTGGTCCACATAGAGAGTTCCAGGCCAGCCAGGACAACATAGTAAGACCCTGTCTCAGCTAAGCATGGTGGCACTCGCTTTTAATCCCGGCACTCAGGAAGCAGAGGCAGGCGGATTGATGTGAGTTAGAGACCAGCACAGTCAAGGCTACAGAGAAACCCTGTCTCAAAAACAAACAAACAAGATCCTGTCTCAAATAAATAAATCTTTGATGCCTAATCTTTATTGCCAACTGGACTAGATTAGAGTTACCATGGAAACATAACACACGTGTTTCTCTGAGGGTATTTCCTGAAACGTTTAACTAAAGAGGGATGACCCTCCCTGAGTGTGAGTGGAACCATTCTGTGGCCAGGAACCCAAGACTGAATCCAAAGGAGACAGCAAACTGCACTAGCCTTCATCTCCCTCAGCTCCCTGACTGCTGATGTCATGTGACCAGTTGCCTCACAACCTCACTGCCCTGTGTTTCCTGAGATGAGGGACTGTACCCTGAGCCAAAATAAACAATTTCTAAGATATTTTATCACAGTCTTGTTATGTAAAGTGTAATGCCAGGCCTGAAAGTTAGTATTAGTAATTAAGGTTCAAATAAAAGAAGCCTGGGTGTGGTGGCGCACGCCTTTAATCCCAGCACTCGAGAGGCAGAGGCAGGTGGATCGCTGTGAGTTCGAGGCCAGCCTGGTCTACAAAGCAAGTCCAGGACAGCCAAGGCTACACAGAGAAACCCTGTCTCAAACAAAACAAACACATTGCTTTTAGGTCCTTGTAGAATAATATAACATTTTGTTTATTCTGTTTTCATCACTGTTTGGGTTTTGATTTTCAAGACAAGATTTCTCTGTAACAGCCGAGGCTCTTCTGTACTCGCTCTTAGACCAGGCTAGCCTCCAGTTCACAGAGACCCTCCTGCCTGCCTCTTCCTCTACCTCTCGAGTGCTGGGATCAAAGGCGTGGGCCTCCAAGGCAGGTTTATGGTCTACTTTGTCAATAGACTATATTTTAGAGTAGTTTTAGGTTCACAGCAAAGTTGACTGAAACTTGCAGAGTCCTGTCAACTCCTCATCACAGTCTACCCTAGTGTGACACGTTTGTGTCAGAATAACATGTCATTATCAGTCGAGCTCATGCTTCTACTTTTGCCTTATTTATTTACTTTTCCTTGGCCTCATTTAAACTTACTTACCTGTTTACTCCTTAAAAATAGTTTTTACAGGTAGGCAGTGGTTGCGCACGCCTTTAATCCCAGCACTTGGGAGAAAGAGGCAGGTGGATCGTTGTGAGTTTGAGGCCAGCCTGGTCTACAAGAGTCCAGGACAGTCAGGGCTATACAGAGAGACCCTGACTCAAAAAAAAAAAAAAAAATCTGATCTTTTGGAACTGGAGGTATGGATGGTGTAAGCCACCATGTGTCTTGGGAACCTAACCAGGGTTCTCTGCAAGAGTAGTAAGGGCTCTTAACCTTTGAGCCATTTCTCCAGTCCCTAAAAATACTGATTTTTAAACTATGTGTATATATGTACAGGTGAATTCAGGTGCCCTTGAAGGCCAGAGGTGTCAGATTCCCCTGAAGCTAGAGGCAGTTGTAACCCAATGTGGGTGCAAAGGCAGAAAGTCCGACTTGCTAAGTCATCTTTCCAGCCCCTGTACAGGTTTTAAGATGGCTCAAAAAAAGTCTGACTAAAGGCAAGAGCAGAGAGCTGGTACAGACGCAAAGAGAGGCACTGCAGGTGGTTAGATATTTTGTGTTTAAGCCATTTCCCCTTGTTGTGACATGACCATCACCTCAAGAAGCAGCAGCAGTTGTGGTGACCTACGGAAAACCTTGGCCTGCAGTCCTTTCACCAAAACAGCAGGGGGAAGCCCAAGAGCTAAATCTATGGTGATATAATGGGGGGAGTTAAGCGTCTCTTGGAGGAAGAGGGGGTGGCTCATGATGCTCTTAGTCGAGATTTCTGTCACCATGCCCTCCTGCCAATCCAGACCTAGCTGCGTGGGGGCTCAGGTGTGTGACAGAGAGGAATAGGAGGGATGAGACTGTCAGTGATGCAGCTGCTGCAAAGTCACTCTTGTCCCCGTAAGTAACCCCAAGAACACATGTGTTCACCAAGATAGACTTGCATGAAACCCTTTCTTTGGTCTGTCAGCATCTTTGTTTGTTTGTTTTTTCTAGACAGGGTTTCTCTGTGTAGCCTTGGCTGTCCTGGACTCTCTTTGTAGACCAGGCTGGCCTCAAACTCACAGCTATCCGCCTGCCTCTGCCGCCCCAGTGCTGGGATTAAAGGCGTGCACCACCACGCCCGGCCTTGTTCTATCTATTTATTTATTTATTTTTAAGATTTATTTATTTATTATGTACATAGTGTTCTGCCTGCATGTATACCTGCAGGCCAGAAGAAGGCACCAGATCACATTATAGATGGGAATTTAACTCAGGACCTTAGGAAGAGTAATAAGTGCTCTTAACCTCTGAGTCATCTTTCCAGCCAGTCTGTCAGCATTTTATCTGGGGTAAATAGACATATCTTTCCCTCCTCCAGAAATGTTACACAATAAATCTTAACATAAAAATTCAGTTACAGAGGCCGGACAGTGGTGGTTGTGTATATCTTTAATTCCATTCCAGCACTCTGGAGGCAGAGGCAGGTGGATTTCTGTGAGTCCAGAACAGGCAAGGCTACCACAGAGAAACAGTGCCTTGAAAAACCAAAAAAAAAAAAAAAAAAAGGGCTGGAGAGATGGCTCAGAGGTTAAGAGCACTGACTGCTCTTCCAAAGGTCATGAGTTCAATTCCCAGCAACCACATGTTGGCTCATAACCATCTATAACAAGATCTGTATACATAATAAATAAATATTTTTTCAAAAGCCAGTTGTGGTGGTGGGAGGCAGAGGCAGGGGGATCTCTGAGTTGGAGGCCAGCCTGGTCTACAAAGCGAGTCTAGGACAGCCAGGGTTGTTATACACACACACACACACACACACACACACACACACACACACACACCCACACCAGTTTGAGCTGAACTTAGACACACAGTTGGTCTGCCAGAATTCTACTTTGAATTCCGGTCAGAAGCACGCAGAAGAAGCATGCTGAAGGCTCAGGACAGGTGCTTGTCATTTGACACATAAGCCACATGACATGATGTGGTCTGTTGTTGGGATACCAAGTGGCACTGTTGTTATGTGTGAGGAACTGCACGCCACGAAACAGGTCTGGGACCAGGTTTATCTGGGGGGAAGGGAAGGAGAGAGGAGTTAGAGCCTGAGTGAGCCGTGAGGGCAGAGAGAGACGAAAAGACTGAGAGACAGACCAAGAGAAACATATAGAGACAGAATGAGACCAAGAGGGCTGGGTGGTGGGCAGGGCCTTTTAATCCCATGGCCACAGGTGATGATGCTAACCCTTGCCAGGGCCCCGAAGGCCCCTGAAGGCAGGCCAGCTCAATTGTCTGTTACCCCAACAACTGTACCCTGATGTCAGATATTCCTCCTTTATATGAACCATGGGAGGGTTTTTTTGGTGTGTCTGGATCATGATATCAAAATAATACCAGAAAACCCTACATGCTTAAGTGTTCCTGACTTGATAAGTTTGCTAAGTAGTAACACTCTACGAAAATAAGTTATCAGTCTGTGCCTCATGGTTTATATTGGATAGGCGGTGGTTGTTTACTTCCACAAACAAATTGTGGAGTCGTTAGGTCTCATCATTTGAACTTAAAATGGAGAATACTTCTGTTTAATAAAGTGGAGTCACTCAGAGCAAAGCACAGCTTGAAAGGTAACGTAAGAATAGGATATGACTCATTTCGAGGTAGCTAAGGAGAATTTGATGGAGGTCATCTATGTCTCCAGGCATTAAAGATGACAAAAGGCTAACAGCTGCCAGATTCCTTGGTACTCACATGTTTGAGTGATGAACACCAGTGGGATGATGAAAGAGCTCCTGGGAGAGTCACTGGACAGGAAGTGTGGGCTTTGTCATCAACCCTCAGCCGCATCTTCTGTCAGAGCTTCCCATCGGCCACACTTGAAATGGTACCCTGATTTTAAGGGAGCCCACTGATGCAGAGACTATACTGTAGAACACACGTCTAGAATCTCAGAGCACAGAGCAGACTAGATGAGGGTAGGATGTGATCTGTGAAAGCAAACAATACGACCAGCTTAGTAAAGTGTATAGTATTCAGGAAGTATCTGTGCTCTAAATGAATGGTAAGTAATTGGCATAATTAAAATACTGAGTAATCGCAAACTAGTTGTGAACTTCATTTAACAGTAAGCTCTCATATTGGCCTTTGAGGTGAACCTAGTGGCTTCTCTGTGATTCCAGGCTCTGAAACAAAGCACTCTGCTGCAGAGAAGGGAAAGGAATTAACAAACTCAGCATCTGCAGGGGCCTAACTGGAAAGGTGACTGGTGGTTCCAGGGAGATCTGTGAAGGCCTCATTAGTTATGTAAACAGAAAAATTCTGAGATCTCATTACTATTATTTTGAGACATGTAGACCAGGGTGGCCTCAAATTCACAGCGATCCATCTGCCTCTGTTTCCTGAGTGCTGGGATTAAAAAGGGTCATCATCATGCTATTTATTTGTTTGCTTATGGTTTTTCATTTTTGTTTTGTTTTGTTAAGACATGGTTTCTCGGTTACACAGAGCTCTGACTGTCCTGGACTCTTTGTAGATCAGGCTGGCCTCCAACTCACAGTGATCCACCTGCCTCTTGCCTCCTGAGTGCTGGATTAAAGGCGTGAGCCACCACACCTGGCCTTGTTTATGGTTTTTCAAGACAAGATTTCTCTGTGTTGCTCTGGCTGTCCTGGAATTCATTTTGCAGATGAGGCTGGCCTGGTCTGCCGGTGCCTCCTGAGGGTTGGGCCTAAAAGTGTACCCCATGCGCTGCTCTACCTGCCTTGATTCTTACATGGGTGGTCTCCTAAAGCACTGGCTGTTAACATTAGTTCACTGACTTACAAACATCTTCCAAGTGCTGTTATATTTCTTTGCAACATACCCTTTCCAATTTTAATTAAATTTCATCAGAAACACTTGGTAGATATTTCTTTCTTTCTTTCTTCCTCGCCCCGCCCCAGGTTTCTCTGTGTAGCCCTGGCTGTCCTGGACTGGTTTTGTAGACCAGGCTGGCCTCCAACTCACAGGGATCTGCCTGCCTCTGCCTCCCGAATGCTGGGATTAAAGGCGTGCGCCACCATGCCTGGCTTTTTTTTTTGTGTGTGTGATGTTGGTGATCAAACTCAGGGAACTGTAAATGTAACTTTTATTCTCCTGGTTCAATTATTGTCTTGGAGGATTACTGCCTGCTTCTACTAACCTAGGCCTAGTCCTGGAAGCTGCTGACATAGGCCTAGAATGTTTTCAGTCTCTGAGACTTACTGCTTAACGAGCTCACCCTTTTTTTCTCTTTCTTTTCCCCTTGGTTTTTGGAGACGGGGTTTCTCTGTGTAGCCTTGGCTGTCCTGGACTCCCTTTGTAGACCAGGTTGGCCTCAGATCTGTGGCTCCATCTGCCTCTGCCTCCCCAGTGCTGGGATCAAAGATGGACCCTGCCACGCCCGGCTTTGTGAGCTCACCCTTTCCTTTTCTTACTGAGCTCTGGGCAGGCTGGCTCAACTCAGCTGTTTTGGCTCAAACTCTTCTCCCAGCTGGCTTATTCACTCTGGCTTTTCTTTGGGCTCCTGAATTGCTCTGTTTGGGCTCAAACTAACTCACCAATCTTTTGTTTGTTTGTTTGTTTGTTTGTTTGTTTTGAGACAGGGTTTCTCTGTGTAGCCTTGGCAATCCTGGACTTGCTTTCTAGACCACACTGGCTTAGACAGAGATCCACCTGCGTTTACCTCTCTCTGTCCTGGGATTCATGTCACCACATCCGGCTCAGCAGTCTTTTCTAATCTTCGGGCTCCTTCTCATCCTCTGACTTGTTTTTTCACCTGTGTCTAGGTTGCTCTCTCATTCAACCTCTTTGTAAAACACTCCTGGTAAAACTTTCTCCTCTCTCTCTCTCTGCACTGATCCCTTAAGTAGCTTCCCTCTTTCTCTTCTTATGAGAGCTGGGCATATCCTATTCTGTCAAATCTTTCTGATTCTTCATTTTTCCTGCCATGCAATTAAACATCACTTTCAAACACGGGTGCTAACTTTACCTTCCTCGTTTGGGATTGAAGTCCTGTACAATCACGCCTGGACCTAAGCTTTTCTTTACCTGATACTTGTTCTATGCCAGGCTGGCCTTGAACTCACATCTGCTTGCTGCTGTCTCCTGGATTAAAGGTGTTTGTATTCCAGCTGGATCACACAGACCTAGAAGGTCTTTGGATGTGATCTCTTGCCAGAGCAGTCATGTTCTGAATTAAAATTCCTCTATGGGGAGCTATGCATACTAGGAAAGTACTGTACCATGAAGCTATATCTCAATCTCCCTGTTTCTTTTAGACTAAGTAGCTACTAAATAACCCAGTCTACATAATATATAGCACCCTCGGTCATTATTTCAGTAAAAAATGTGTTCTGTGAAGAAAGTGGCTTTTAGTTCACAGTCAATCACGAAAATACTTTTCCATAGATTTTATTAAAGTACCACTTTCCCATTTAATCACAGAGAAGATTAAGAAAACAATGTGCAGGCAAGTGTGGAGTTATATGCCTAAAGTTCCTGTATTTGGGAAGCTGATGCAGGAGGTCACAAGTTGGAGGGCAGCTTGTATTACACATTGAGACCCTGCCTCAAATAAGCCAGAATCTATGCTAATGCAGTAGGATATAGGGTGAACATCCACTTTTCCATCTGTGTGTGTGTGTGTGTGTTATGTGTGTAAATGCCAAGAGCATGTATGGAAGTCAGACAAATAGCAAGAGTCAGCTCTTCTGTACCATGTGAGTTCTGGGATAGAACTCAATTGTCGGGCTCAGCACTCACTGGTAGTAAGTATTTTTCTTTCCCCAAATATTTAAACTTTGTTTCTCAAAGATGACTACCATTGTTCAGTTGCTTACATATTTTTCAAGTACTATTTAAAGATTCACATATATTGCATATACAAATGTATTACATACTTTTTATTATAGCTTGGACATAAAGTATCTCCCTGGAAATATTCATGCTATGAAGACTTGGGCCCCAATTAGTGGATCAAATCACTGACAGGTAGCTGGATCATGAGGGCTGTAACATAATCAATATATTGATTCAACTTGGGGTTCACAATGTCATAACACTGTGGATGAGCTCATAGACATTTCTGAAGGTGGTGCTAAAAGAAGCAGTTTACTAGGGCCAGATCTAGGGGCTGGTGAGATGGTTCAGTCGGTAAAAATTACTTGTTGCTGTAGAAATATCATATATGTCTTTTTTTTTTTCAAATCAAATGCTATAAAACTTGTGTTTACCACAAAGAATTCAAGTGTTTTTATCCCCTCCTGCACCTTCTAAGATTTTTTTATGCAAATAAAATAATCCCGCCCCCCCCCCTTTGTTTACAAGGAAGTTGAAGGCTTGCAGCTGGTCCAGGGATTTGGTGGCCTGGAGCAGTGTGGCCCCTCCCCTCTGCTTCATTTCCTCTGCACCAATTCCTTCATATTAATTAAATTAAGAACGGAGTGGGACGGGCTGGAGAGATGGCTCAGTGATTAAGAGCGCCACCTGCTCTTCCAAAGGTCCTGAGTTCAATTCCCAGCAACCACATGGTGGCTCATAACCATCTATAATGTGATATGGCGCCCTCTTCTGTACATGCAAGCAGAGCACTGTACACATAATAATAAATAAATCTTTAAAAAAAGAACGGGGAGTGGGACCTCAGCCAACTAATGAGGAAAAGACACAGATACCTCCTGAGTTAGAATAAGAGCCGAGTGCACCTCTGTCTCAGTGTGTTCAAGCTTCTGAGTGCACTTTATTGGTCAAGAGTGAAGTCTATCTATTTGGACTCTTCAATTGATTCTGTTTTCAACCTGAACTTATCTCTACACTGCCAGGCTGATGACCTGAGTTCAATCCTTTGACCCATATGGTAGAAGTGGAGAACTGACTCCCCAAATTGCCCTTGACCTCCACAGGTATGCTGTGATTGGCACACGTGCGCGTGTGTGTGCGCACACACACACAAACACACACAACCTAAGTTCGTTCTTGTGGAATAATTTCAAAAAATTTTTTTGAGCGAAGGTCTTGATATTATTGGGGCCACTTTCTGTTTTTCTTTTCTTTTTTTCTTTTCTTTTTTTTTTTTTTTGTCTCTGTCTTTACTCTTAGCACTTGGGAGGCAGAGGCAGAAGGATTGACAACAACCTGGTCTACAGAGTGAGTTCCAGAACAGCCACGGCTACACAGAGAAACCTTGTGTCGAAAAACCAAAACCCAGGGGGCTAGAAAGATGGTGCAGCAGTTAAGAGCACTGGCTGCTCTTCCAGAAGACCCAGGTTCACTTCCCAGCAACCACATGGCACACACATGGCACATACAACTATCTGTAACTCCATTCCAGAGAAACACACACACACACACACACACACACACACACACACACACACACACGCAAAACAGGAATGCCCATAAAATAAAAATAAATAAATTTAAACAAACAAGAAGGGCAATGTCTTTAATCCTACCATTCAGGAGGCAGAGGTAGGTGGCCCTTTTCCGAGGCCAATCTGGTCTACCCTTGAATTCTGGGCCTGCCAAACCTACAGTGAGACCCTGTCTCAAAAGCCAAAAACAAACAAACAAACAAAAAACCCAAGGCAGGCAAGAGAAGGGAAAAAATAAAGGGCATTTATGGTGATATGGAGGTCAGACACACAGAGAATAAATAGCCATACAATGGGAAACCTTATAAAAAGAGTAAGGAAGCCCAAAATGTTGAAAGAGTATTAAGGAAAACCATGCTTAGCAAACAGAGAAGTAAAATCACCCCCCCCCTTTTTTTTGGTTGGTTTTTCAAGACAAGGTTTCAGTGTATAATAGTCCTGGCTATCCTGGACTCACTACATATACCAGGCTGGCCTTGAACTCAGGAAGGTTCACCAGCCTATGCCTCCCAAGTGCTGGGATTAAAGGCCTGTGCTAACAAACCTGGCTAAAATTACACTTTGAGTGATTTGGAAAAGTGGGCAGACTTACAACCCTGCATAGCTGCCACTCAGCTCCTAAGCTACTGCACTAGGGGGTGGAGATTCTGGGAAGGAAAAGCACAGTGTCTCATTAGAGAACTAATCAGTCTCACCTATCTCTTTAATATGGCTTAAGGTGGTCCCTCAGCCAAAGTTGCTGAACCAGCCCAGCTGGAATGTCAAGCCTCAACCACAAGTTGTTTTGTTTTTGTTTTTTTTCCCCTCCTCTAGGCTAATCTCAAACTCCCCTGCCCTAGCTTCCTAAGAAGCTGAGGTTAAGGGAGTAAGCCATCATGCCCAGTTTAGAATTATTTACAGACAAGTTGCAAAGATAGCAGAGATTTATATATACTCTTTACTCACCTTCTGTTAATATGAGATCGTAAATTACAGGGTGCTTTGCCAAGACTAAGCAATTAACACTGGCATAACAGCACCCAGGAAATTATTCAGACACCACTAGTTATTTTCTTTTGGTTTTCTAGAATGTTAATAGAATGAATTCCAAAAGTGGGATTGCAGCTAAATGATTACCTGCATTAAAAAACTCACAAACAAGCCAAGGCGGTGGTGGCGCATGCCTTTAATCCCAGCACTCGGGAGGCAGAGGCAGGCGGATCTCTGTGAGTTCGAGCCCAGCTTGATCTCCAAAGTGAGTTCAGGACAGCCAAGGCTACACAGAGAAACTCTGTTTAGAAACAAAACAAAACAAAACTGGAGAGATGGTTCAGTGTTTAAGAGCACTGGCTGCCTTTCCAGAAGAGCCATGTTCAATTCTCAGCACCCACATGGCACCTCTCATTTGCCTGTAGCTCCAGTTCCAAGGGGACCCAACACCTTCACACAGGTGCAGGCAATACACCAATGCCCATAAAAATAAATTAATTTTATAAAAAAACAAAAAACAAAAAACCCTCACAAACCCGAGCCTGGGGTAGTGGTGTCTAGTCTTGGCATTGGGGAAGCTGAGACAGAGGAGGATTCTGTTTGTGGTCAGTCTGGGTTGTATAATGAGAGTCTGCCTACACACAAACACACACACAAAACACGCACATACAACCTGCCTGGATTGTAGGCCATTCATAGTGCACATACTTGGCATGCACAGGCCCTGGGCTCAAGCTTCAGCACAGAAAATCCCATTACTAGGTCCCTTTATTTTAAAGAAAATACCAGACCTTTCTAACTTGTTCCCTCTGTTTGAGTATCGTTAAGCGTCTTGAGGTTGGGCAGCGTGTGATCAAAAGTGTTTTAGTTGTACTGGCACAAACACCTACAGCATTTCGATTTGTATCACCGCGAACATTCTTTGTAGTGTTTAGCTATACAGGAAATAGTTGACCCCCCTTATAACCACTAGGGGGCTCTGCTACAAGATCTTTTCTAGTTTTTGTAAGAAATGTCTTGGGATATTTTGAACGCTAAGAAGTCTGAACAAGCTCCTTATTTCGCAGATGGGGGAACCATCGGTGGGATCAGACGTGGCACGGGAAAGAACTGGGAGTAAAATCTTCTCAGTTCCGGCAGTTCTGTTGGACTGGTCTCGAACTCATGACCCTCCTGCTTCTGGGATTACAGGTGTGTACCACCACACTCAGCTCGTAGTCTTAGAACGTTTAACTGAATGATTAGGTGAAGTAATACAGGAAACCTACTCTCCTTAAAAAAACACCTTCATTATTTCAAAATGTTATTTTCAAAGTACCTCTCAGCAACCAAAACTATATTATTTGCTTTAAACTCCACTAACCACTTTTCAAATCGCCTTTCAACATTGTTACTCATTTAAAACATTTTACAAGTTTATCTTTTCTTCAATTATATTCACTCACGACTTACTCAAATCTCCCAGTGACTTTGTAGATCTAAAGCTCCTTCGTCTTCCGAAGGAGTGCCTATTTTTTTTTTTTCCAACTTTCGCTATAATATATACAGATTTTTCACATGCTTAATTCAGCCGTTCTCACAGCGTGGCGATGGAAAAAATAGGCAGCATGGCGCTTGCTAGGAATGCAAATTCTTAGGCCTCTCCACACTCTAGGGATACAGGCTAGCCATCTAACAAGCTCTCCAGGGATTCGGAGGCACGTTCAAGTTTAAAGACACATTGGTTCTACAGCTCAGAATTCGTTATCTAAAGAGGTCAGAGATTAACCTCTGGGGGTTTAAGCCCACCCTGGCAATCCCTCTAATCAATTACAACCAATGGGACGCAACCATTACCCAACCTTAATGCAGCTGTAATACCTCCGATGACCAAATAATAGTTTGCGTTATCATGGTTCCAGAACAAAAGCTACGGCAGCAGGATTTCCCGGGGGTTTTTTACCAACGGACGCCGCCGGGCAGGACCAAGTTCCTGCGAGGCCTTTTCCTCGGCTAGACCCAGGGCGGAACCTCAAGCCCGTGGGTTCGGGGTCCGGCCGAGTTAGAGCCCGGCTCGGCCCGGGTGGGGCCGGGGAAGCCCTCCAGGTGGGGCTCCCACCTCGGGTCGGAGGTTCGGGACCCGAGGCCCCACCGTAAAACGGGCGGCCGGGCAAGGGCCGACCTGCCAGGCCCAGCCCCCCGCTGACCGGCTCGGAGGCCGCACCCTCCAGGCCCCGGACGCCGGCAGGGCGGAGCCACGCGGCCGGAGCCCCCTCCGAGACGCGCGGCGCGGGCTCGCAGCTGAGACGTATGGGGGCTGCTGCCACAGGAGCGGCTGCGCCGCCCGCCCGGGTCAGCGTGGTGCGCATGCGCGGACCCGGCGCCATTTTGGTGGCCGGGCGCGGAGGTGATTCTACACCGAGGGGGAACGCGGCGGCAAGGGTGGCGGTGGCAGCAGCGTTCGTGTGCTCGGGTCCGAACCACTGAGGGAGGAGGCGGTGGAGGAAGAGGTGGCGGCGGTGGCGGTGGTCGTAGCGGTGGCGGAGGAGGCGGGTACGAATCAGCTGCGGGCAGAGACATGGCCAACATCGCGGTGCAGCGAATCAAGCGGGAGTTCAAGGAGGTGCTGAAGAGCGAGGAGGTCAGACATGATCTACCGGACAACCCCCCCATCTCAGCCCAGGGCGGGGGGCCCCTTCCGTCCGCGACCCCGACGGCCCCAGCTGGCCTCTCGGCGGCCGCCTTCCTCCTGCCTATGGGGAAGCGGCCGTCTCCCTACCTCGTCCTCCTCCCGCCGCCTTTCCCTCCCCTCCCCGGGCCCCGGGATGGACGGTCTCGCGGGCGGGCGGGCGGCCTGGGGAGGACCAAGGGTTTTGGGGGGGCAGAAGCAGAAGCACTCGTCGGGGGCACGTGAGCTCTACCGAGAGCCCCGAGGCGGCGGCAACATCTGGAAGTGTGGCTATGGGGTGGGGAAGGAGTAGGCCGAAGAAAACCCGGGAAGTGGGTTGGGGGAAGGGGGAAAAGGTAGTAACTAGATCCCCGGCAGCAACGCATCTCACAGGCCCACGGTTTTAGGGGTACTCTGGACATTGTCTGCCAGGCCTCTGATGATGGCTTCTCCTCGGACAAGGAGCCTAACAGAGTCCTCAGGTGTGGACGAAAGGAAGACATTTAGTTACTCCTCAACAGTAGTAGTACAGTGTTGGGGTACCCATGGAGACATAATGGGCTATAGTATCCTGTTGGGAAGGGGCGTTGAAGCAGTTTTCACTACAGATAGAAAATTCCAAATTAGATAGTTATCTCTTTTCCGCGTACCCAGCCAGTAACTAGGCCTCATTATTGACATTTAAAGCTTTTTTTTTTTTTTTTTTTTTGTCTCATCAAAGGGAAGTTGTTTGTTATAGTAAATGATTTTGAAGTAGGAAAAAAAAAAGGAGGGTGTGAGTAGCTTATTTCAAAGATAATGTTTACCAGTAGCAGAGAGGCCCTCCTAGGGGCCCCTGTGACTACTGTTGTACTGTGAAACTTCATTATGATGTCCCTCAGAGTTAACTGGAGTCATACTTTTGAAAAGAGGCCGATTAAAAACAAGGGATTTCGCCAGATCCACATTGTTGAGTTAGGTTTGTTATGACACAAAATATTATAGCACAAAATAGCATATTAAAAGAAAAAAAAGCAACTCTGCTACTACCTGTGAGTCCTGCAGAATTTAGATACATTAATGCTGGCCACGTTTATATGAAATACTGAAAATGACTTAGTAATTTTATTTAGCTGTGCAAGTAGTAGTGCAGCTTCTTAGACCTAAATAAAAAAGAATGCCAGGTTTTCTGTGATTTGAATTTAAAAACAAAACTCTGAAAATTTCTTCCAAGGTTCACATTGCATTGTCTAATAGTAGTACTGTTTATGTTTTTCTTGTATGCTTGGTACCTCAGTAATGTCTGTAACAATTTTTAAAATTAGGCATTTTAAGCACATGAGTAATTGTTACAAGTCTCTTAGCACTCCAGATTTATTTGTGCTATTGAGTTTGCAGATAAGTACCCATCATTGCAAGTAGACATGTAGAAAGTCACTTAAAACTGAAGTAACAATATCTGTGGACCTAGTGAACATTCTAAGAAGTGATCTGTCTTATGTAGCATGAACTCCGACCTCTGCATTCATTTGCCAGCACTCTGAATGGAAGGATGACTTTGTATTTTTGTGGAACAGGGCAGAAAAAGTGTGAATGCTTGTATTCATATACATTTTTAAACAGTGATTTTTAACTTTTTCTTTAATAAGCAAAAGTACTTTGGGCTTGCTGATATAAAGTCCTAATGAAAGATAACAGCTGATTTTGTTAGCAGCCTAAATTCCACAATAAGGCTGTACAAGTCTTCAGACTTCTAATGCTTTTTTAAATTTAAAAGTGCCAAGTTACTGTTCAGAAAATGGATATATTTATTCTCTTTTCTTTGTGTGATGATATTCAGTGTTTAAGTGAGGATTATCAGCATTGTATGGCTCTAGTAAAGCGTCTTAATTACTATTCTGTTAAAGTGAGGGGCTGGGGAGACGGCTCCAGGGGTAAAGATGGCTTGACTGATGATCTAAGTTCAGACCTGAGGACCCACATGGGAGAAGGTTGTTCTTTGACCTCTACACCCGTACATAAACTAAAAGCTCATTCTCACGTATGAGATTAAAAAAAGTTGTCACTGGTTCTCAGGAAGAAAGTAGATTCAAACAAAAGTTTTTCAAGAATGGTGCCTATAAAGCTAGCGGGGATCTTCCAGAAAGTATGTTGCAAAGAATATTTAGGAAAAGGTCAGATAAAATTTAATATTGTAAAAAACCACAATCAACAGATAGCTTTATCCTCACCAGTATTTTATTTTGTTGACATTTTAGTCAATTCAGTTCTACAGGTAGGCTGTGTTGATTAATTTTTACCTCAATGACGGACCCATAATGGAGTCTATATATTTACCTTTTAAGTAAGCTTTTGAATAGCGTTTTTTTTTTTTTTTTTTTTTTTTTTTTGGTTTTTCGAGACAGGGTTTCTCTGTGTAGTCCTGGCTGTCCTGGACTCACTTTGTAGACCAGGCTGGCCTCGAACTCACAGTGATCCGCCTGTCTCTGCCTCCCGAGTGCTGGGATTAAAGGCGTGCGCCACCACCGCCCGGCTCTTGAATAGCTTATTAAGTAGGTATTTTACCATGTCATCTCATGTAACTCTCCAGTGTACCAAGGGTTAATTCATATGGTAGTGTTTTAAGGCATGGTGGACTTAATGACTTATTTTAAGTGCCTGGTTTTTAAATGCCCTTGTAAGGATACCTGACTTATCAGAACATACCTTTGATCCCAGCACTGGGGAAGCAGAGGCAGGCACATCTCTCTGAGTTCTATCCTGTATGGTCAGGGATACATAGAGAGATCATGCCTCAGAAAATACAAATATATGCTGGGTGATGGTGGCGCACATCTTTAGTCCCAGTACTCAGGAGGTAGAGGCAGGTGTATCTCTGAGTTTGAGGCCAGCCTGGTCAACAGAGTGCATTCCAGGACAGCAAGAGCTATACACAGGGAAACCTCATGTCAAAAAAGAAGCAAAACAAACAAACAAAATACAAATAGCCTTGCGGTGGGGCTGTATGCCTTTACGTTTACTAGCACTCAGGAGGCATAGGCAGAGTTAGTCTGCTCTATAGAGGGAGTTCCTGGATGGCCAGGGCTGTTAACACAGAGAAACCTTGTCTCAAAAACCAGAACCAACCATCCATCCAAAGATAGCTGACATTCATTGAATTCTGATCCTAAGAGGTTGGCTTTAAGTAGTTATTTGCTAAGTATGTTAGTTAAAACACATAACCTTAACATAAACTGAAAGATGAATACCCAGATATTGTGGAGAGGCAGTCATAGTTGTGTCAGAAGGGGCGACATTCGGCAGCACAGGTGAAAGAATTCATGGAAAATTGCTAAACCTGGGCATTTCTGTGTGTTGCAGGTTGCATGAGTGGATATGGAGTACAGGCTCCTATAGGTGTTGAGACATGTGGATGGTATAAAGGCAGCAGCTTTTCTTTTTCATAAAGTACTATTTGGAGATTGGCCTTTTATCTGTTAGATACTCTAAAATATGACTGAATTTTATGTGGTGGTTGAGAGTTGCCTAAAATAGAAAATTTACCTAAAGTACATTATAGTTTTTGAGTGGTTATCTGGGTGAATTGTTGATTGTGAGGGTCAACAGATTAAGCCATAATTTATCATATTTGGGGGTTGTATTTTTGCCACCACCATTTACAGAATGCTACTTCTATTGCTAGTTCTGTTCTGTTTTTCAGACAGGGTTTCTCTGTGTAACCTTGGTTATTCTGGACTCACTTTGTAGTCCAGGCTGGCCTAGAACTCACAGAGATCCACCTGCCTCTGTCTCCCAAGTGTTGAGATTAAAGGCATGTACCACAATTGCCTGAGCTGCCTAGATTTTTTTTTTTTTAATATGCAAGTAGCTGATTTCTGTAGGGCATAGTTTCTTTTACCTTTTTCTTTCTTGAGACAGACTATCTCTGTAACTGCCTTAGCTGTCCGGGACTTGCTTTGTAGACCAGGCTGACCTAGAACTCACAAAGATTACTTTTGCCTCCCAGAGTGCTGGGATTGCAGGCGTGCACTTTTTGCCTGTCTTCTGTGCAGTCCTGGCTATTCTGGAATTCAACTGCTTAGACCAGGCTGCCTCTGCGTCCTGAATCCTGCCTGGGATGAAAGGCGTGAATCACCGTACCTTCCTTAGGCCTAGGTTCTGAACTCTGGAACTATTGACGTATTGGGCAAATAGTTATTTCTTGTGACTAGCTCTCCGGTGCTGAAGGTGTAGATGAACATCTCCAATGTCTAACATTGGATGCCCTTACTGCTGCCAAACCTACTCTCCTTGTCAGCAGTGTCAAGTAAATACCTCGTGATTGCCAATTGGTGAAAACTACTGTTGTAGACAGAATCCCTAAGACTGTTACTCTATGTAGTATTTATCTAAAGGGTAGTTGAATCTGTTGTCTTGAGAACTTTTACATTTGTTTCCCTTTAATTCTCTACCATGTCCCTTCCCTCTCCTCCTTCCTCCCTCCCTGTGTGTGTGTTTAAAAAACAAAAACCTGGGGTGTTCATTGTAGTCAAATGCTCCACCACTGAGCTGTATCACACCCCATCTCAATTTTGATTAAAAAAAAAAAAGTAGTTAAACATAATGTAACTAGAATTTGAAAAAAAATTTTTTGTTTGTTTTTTAAGACAGGGTTTCTCTGTTTAGCCTTGGCTGTTCTGGACTCACTTTGTAGACCATGCTGGCCTCAAACTCACAGCCATCCGCCTGCCTCTGCCTCCCAAGTGCTGGGATTAAAGGCGTGAGCCACTATGCCCGGCTGAATTTGAAAACTTTAAAAATAGATTTTCAGTGTTTATGATCAAGCACAGGGCTTTATGTATAGTAAGTACATATGCCTGAGGTCCAACAATTTTTTTTTTTTCTTTTTCAAGACAGGGTTTGTTTGTTTTGTTTTTGTTTTTTCTCAAGAGTTGTTTTGTTTTTGTTTTTTTGGGTGTGTGTGTGTGTGTGTGTGTGTGTGTCTGTCTGTCTGTCTGTCTGTCTGTCTGTCTAGCTCTGGCTATCCAGGATTCACTTTGTAGACCAGGCTGGCCTTGAACTCACGTCAAACTGCCTCCCTCTCAAATGTTGGGATTAAAGGTGTGCACCACCATGCCCAGCTTTGTTTTATTTTTTGAGGCAGGGTTTTTCTATGTAGCCTTGGCTCCTGGAATTGAATTCAGAGATCCACTTGCCTCTTGCCTCCCAGAATGCTGGGTGTAAAGGCCTGTGCCATCACAGTCTGTCTTGGCCTAGCAATTTTTTTTCCACCGAAACAAAGTTTCTCTGTGTAGCTTTGGCTGTCCTAGACTCACTTTGTAGACCAGGCTGGCCTTGAACCCACAGAGATCTACCTGCCTGTGCCTCTCAAGAGCTGGGATTAAAGGCACGCGCCACCACGCCCAGCTTATTCTTATTTTCTGTGAACATATTGTGCATATTGATCTCAACACCTCTAAGATTTTATTAGAATGATAGAGTTATAAATAAAGGGTATGTAACAATGCTAGATCAGGACTGAGGACAGCTCAGTCAGTGCTGGAGAGCTTGACTAACATCTGTAAGACTGGCTTCTATTGTTAGCATAGAGTAGGGGGAACTCAGTACAAAACATTGAGTGTCACAGGTGTTCTGAGAGTGTGCAAATGGAAGAGGTTCTTGGGATGGATTCAGAAGTAAAGGTGAGAGGTACTTCAACTCTTGATGGCACAGAGAGGTGAGACAGGGGTTTGGGGAAGAGATTGGTATGTATGTATGTATGTATGTATGTATGGTATGTGCGCTGTTCTGCCTACATGTATGCCTACACACAGAAGAAGGTACCAGATCTCATTGTAAGTCGTTATGAGCTATCATGTGGTTGCTGGGAATTGAACTCAGCACCTCTGGAAGAGCAGCCAGTGCTCTTAACCTCTGAGCCATCTCCCCAGCTCCGAGATTGGTTTATATGTTTAGGACAGAAAGGTCTATCTTTCTTCTGTACTCAGTGTAGTTGTGAAGTTATATTGTTTGTTACCTTTGTTACCTTGTTCGCATCAAAGTAAAATGTACATACACTATGACTGGCACTGAAATCAAGACGCAGAATTAGCAGTGTCATAGGCATCCTACCTCCAGTTACTTTTCTCATTTTGTTTTTAAAAATCTCAGAAATGGTCTCACTGTGTAGCCCTGATTGACTTGAAACACATTCTGTAGACCTGTTGGGGTTTGTTGTTTTGAGACAGGGTCTCTCTAGTCCTGGCTGTCCTGGAACTTGCTGTGTAGACCAGGCTGTCCTCAAACTCACAGATTCTCCTGCCTCTACCTCCCAAATATTAGGATTAAAGGCCTGTACCACCATGTCTTGCCCAACTTTGCTGGCTTTGAACTTACTGCTTACTCAGATGGGATGAAAGGCATGTATCACTGTGCCCACCCTTTTCTGATTTCTTTCTTCTT
>OU015747.1:5772207-5777207 GCA_907169655.1 Acomys percivali | reverse complement strand
TTATTATCATTATTATTTTATTTTGTTGTTTTTGGAAAACAAGGTCTCTCTGCGTAGCTCTGGCTGTCCTGGACTGGCTTTGTAAAACAAGGCTGGCCTCGAACTCAGAGAGATCCACCTGCCTCTGCCTCCCAAGTGCTAGGATTAACGGTGTGCGCTACCACAGCCTGGCTTATTTCCAGTTTATTACTGATATACATGGGCAAGAATTTTGAGTGTATATGTGAGTGGTATATACTGATTTCTCATTAAGTGTTTGGATGTAGTTTAGATGTTTTTATAATGTTTTACAAATTTTTATAAGTTTAGGTGTTTGGTAAATTTTATAAATTTTCATTTATTCATTCTATCAAGTGAGAAAGGCTTACAAATTAGCTTCAGCCTCTTGAATGTTAGGATTACAGGTTTATTCCATGTCTGGTTTCTAAATTAACCCAAGTGCTCCCCTAACACATCGTGTCTTACGTATGCCTGGCATGTTTTCTATGCCTAGCATTCAGTTTTCTCCCAGCCCTAGGCGATTATGCATGTCAGGCCTCCTCCCCATGCAAAGTTACACTGGTTGGCCTGCAACTCACTATGTAGAACAGATCTTAAACTCTGCCTGTGATATCATGTTCAGCTGTCAGGCCTTTTTTTTTTTTTTTTTAATGTCTCTGGATTTGATCATACTTTTTTTTGTCATAAGAGGTTTGTGAGGTGCTGTATTGTCCTCCATGTGTCCCATAAGAACTGGGGCTATGCGGGTGTGAGGGTGAAGGGCTAGAGTCCCAGTTCTTAGAAGGCAGAGGCAGGCCTTCCTGGGCTATGGGGGGGTTCCCAGGACAGCCAGGGCTATACAGAGAAACCCTGCCTTGAACCGCCCCCCTAAAAAAAGCCAGTAACAACAACAACGAAAAAACTGGAAATTTATGATCCAGTGTGGAGACCCAATTTATTGATACCATATTTTCCATTGATACACATATTGTTGCTAAGTAGGAAACACTTATTTCCCTGATCAATTTAAGGATTTTTTTGGGGAGCTTATCCAAAGCTATCATGAAAGTGTGCATGATATTTTGTTCTGCTTCTGAGACTAGGAAAAGTATAAATTGTTAAAGATGGTCTCCAGGTCAAGAAACACATCTATTGACTACTAATTTAGTTGTGTCATCTATTTAGAAAATTGAATGTTGAGCCGGGCATGGTGGCCTACACCTATAATCCCAGCACTGGGGAGGCAGAGGCTGGTGGATTTGCTGTGAGTTTGAGGCCAGCCTGGTCTACAAAGTGAGTCCAGGACAGTCAAGGCTACACAGAGAAACCCTGTCTTAAACAAACAAAGAAAATTGAATGTCCAGGTCAAGAACTAGGAAGATAGGTGGTCAAAGGGGAATGATTTTGGCTTGTTTTCTCTTGAAGCTCTCAAGGGGCACCAGACAGCATGTATGACATCATCTGTGTCCCTGGGGGGTTCTTTTGTTTGTTTAACATTTTTTTCATTTATTCAGCAGATATTTATTGAATACTGCTTAGGTGGTTAATAAAGTAGACAGACTCATTGCTTTACTGAGTAAATTTTGGTCTCCCAAGGCAGTGAGAAACTGAATAGCTAATTTTAAGTGCGTGCGTGCGTGCATAGCTTAAGGGAAGCTGTAGGTTGAATAATTTAATTTCACCTCAGGGAGGTAGGTCTTTGGGAATAAACCTTATAGCCATACTTCGAGGGTGAATATAAATAAAATCAGTTATGTTAGGAGGATCAGCTGTATCCAGTAGAAAGCTGATAGTCATAATAACTAAAGATGGAAAAAATCATTTAATTACTCTTCTCTTTTCTGACCCTTCTCTGCCTACCCCTCTCTTTAGTTTGGAAGAGTATCCCTGTATCCCTGGCTGGTCTTGACTCACTTTGTAGACCAGGTTGGCCTCTAACTCACAGAGATAGGCTGCCATGCCCAGCCTAATGCAGTTTCTTATGTTGTGGGGACCCTCTCCCCATAATTTTGTTGCCACCTCATAACTATAATTTTGCTGTTGTTAGGAATTGTAATGTAAATATCTAATATTCAACCCCCTTTCCAGTCCCAACCCAAGATAGTATTCAGTAGCTTAGACAAGTAGGGGAAGTTTGAAGGAGGTGTTCCCGGTGGCTTTAGAGCAGTGGGACAGGGTCCATCTGTGTATGTGGGTTACTCCAGACTGGCCTTAGCCTTGTCACTGCTATCTCAGCCTCCTGAGTGCTGGGATTATAGAGTGACATCAGTGCCCAGCTAATTAACTACTTCTCACCTGTTAGAGTCTGTAAGGGTGTGCCTTTTGTTTGTAAATTCTCAAAATGGTTGTCCAGACAACATGTCTGAACTACAGCAGGGAAGGACATACAGCAGCTGAGCTTGCCTCCTTCAAACAGCTTTCTCAGAGGTCCTTTTCAATAACTTTTGATTCTACTTTTAAAAATCTTATTACTGAATTAAGGTAGATGAAGAAATGTAATTTTGGACGGGTGGTATGTTTCATCAGGTAAAGAAAGATGCTTGCTGCCACGCCAGATGACCTGAGTTAGTAGATCTTTGGGACTCACAGGGTGGAAGGGACTACCTACTACAAATGATCTCATCTCCACATGCCCCCCACCGCATCCCCACTCCATGCACAGATAAGAATGTTCACAATGTATTTTGGTGAAACACATTGCTCCCCAGTTAAAACCAGAGTTTCACTAGTAAAGAAAAGGGGCAAGCTTTCTTGAATCAGGTCTTTTTGTATAGGCCAAGCTGGCCTTGAATTCCAGATCTTTCTACTTGTCTCAAGTGTTGGCACCACAGGTTTATGCTACCCCATCCAGTTGAGAGATAATATTGGCTAGCTTGTTGTGAGGGAAGGGTAGGAAAAAACTCAGACTGAGCATTTGGGAAACTGTTTAGGTTACTTGAACAAGAGATGGTAGTAAACTGTTAGAGTTGAGTAGGGGCTGAAGAGTAGTGCTAAGTAGTATTGGGATATGCTTAAAAGGTAGAAACAATAAAATTTGATGGATTAGAAAAACACCTAAGTCAGCCAGGTGTGGTGACCAGCCTGGTCTACAAAGTGAGTCCAGGACAGCCAAGGCTACACAGAGAGACCCTGTCTCAAAAAACCAAAACCAACCAAACAAAAAAACCCACCTAAGTCTTTG
This sequence comes from Acomys percivali, assembly GCA_907169655.1. NCBI lineage: Eukaryota > Metazoa > Chordata > Mammalia > Rodentia > Muridae > Acomys > Acomys percivali. The sequence continues at coordinate 5,774,047 of OU015747.1, read as the reverse complement.
TTGTTAGTAACTAGTGGTGATGCTTGTTTCTGAGATGGGGGAGATGGAGAAGAGCAAGAATTATGCTCTACCCTTTTTAGGTTTATGTTGATGGCAATAGAAAGCAAGCAGTTGAATCTGTGAGTCTGAAGGTGAGATCTGGAGAGAGAGTTGACATAGGTAAGGTAAGTAGGTGATATATTTAAAGCCTCAACTGGGCACTCTTAGGGAGAATTGTCTAAAGTAAAGGTTTTAGGATAAAGTCCTGGGTTTTTTTTTGTTTTGTTTTGTTTTTGCTTGTTTGAGAGGGTTTCTCTGTAGCCTTGGCTATCCTAGACTGACTTTGTAGACCAGGCTGGCTTCTAACTCAGCGATCCTCCTGCCTGCCGAGTGCTGAGATTAAAGGTGGTTTTTGTTTTTAGCTCCTTGCACATACTGAAATTGAAACTGAAGAAAACTAATGATGATACAATGAACTAATCCTTGTAAGAAAGGCAGAAGTGCATGGTGTCACTAAAGTCAAGAAAAAGTGTTAGGAAATTGCCCTGTTATGCTGCTGCAAGAAAAGTGACCACTGACTGTTGAACATAATGACCACTGGTGTCCTTGCCAGAGTTTTTATTGGGATGGTGAAAATAGAAGTCTGAATGGAGTGTTACTTTTGTGGTGAGAAAGTGACATTAGGAATTTTGCTTAACAGAAGACTAGAGAAGAGCTGAGGAAGTCAGGCTTGAGGGGTCTTTGAAAAGACCTCTGGCAGATGATACATTGAATTGTGTGTTGGTGGGTAGGAGAATCGGATTACGCTAGAAATAATCAGAATTTGTTTTTCAAAATAAGATTGCTTAGGGAAGTTGCAAAGTTCTTGAGAAAGAACAGGAATGGGGGGAGATTCATTATAGTGGGAGAACTGATCTGTAATAGAAGCAGTGACACATATGACAATGGTAAGTTTCCCTGGGATTTGTGGTCTGCACTTTACAGACCAATTAACAATGGTTGTGTTGTTTTCTCTAGCAGTGTGGGCATGGTGGCTTGGGCAGGAGGAAAAGGTTTTTTGTTTGTTTGTTTGTTTGTTTGTTTGTTTTAATAGTTAATTGGAAAATGATTTTAACTAGCTTGAGGACTTTCAGTAAGTACCATGAAAAAGAAAACATCAGGGTTGCCAAGAGTATTTTATTTTGTAAGAGAGTGTTAAGAACAAATGTCTCTGGAGTCTGAACTAAGGGGAAAAGTGAGGGCAGTAGAAATTACCAGTGTCATGTGTGGTGGAGCCAGCTGTTGGGTTTGCTAAAGAAAGTGAGCTTAATTCATAGCAAGTGGGAAGCTGAGAACATTGAAATAATTTGGGGGAAGGTATCATTTTTGCTGACAAAAATCAAGGAGATTACCCCAACAACACAGTTTTGTCTACTTCTTGTGAGAATTTAAAAAATGTACAAAGATGTTGCTGAAGAGGTATATCAATGGTTAGGAGCATTTGTTATTCTTGCAGAGGACCTGGGTTTGGCTCACAACTATCTATAACTCTAATTCCAAAGGATTTGATACCCTCTTCTGATCTTTGCAGGCCCAAGGCATATACATGGTGCACATGTGTCCATGTAAACAAAACACTCATACACATGAAATAAAATTTTAAAACTTATGTACAAGAAGATGAAAATAAGCAGCTGGGTGGTGATGGCTCAGGCCTTTAATCCCAGCATTCAGCAATCTCTGTGAGTTTGAGGCCAGCTTAGTCTACAAAGAGAGTTCCAAGATAGCAAGGGCTATTACACAGAGAAACTCCGTCTCAAAAAACTGGAATGAAAGAAAGAAAGAAAGAAAGAAAGAAAGAAAGAAAGAAAGAAAGAAAGAA
>OU015747.1:5751222-5772197 GCA_907169655.1 Acomys percivali | reverse complement strand
GAAAGAAAGAAAGAAAGAAAGAAAGAAAGAAAGAAAGAAAGAAAGAAGCTCTATATAGTTGTTTATCTATTAGAGCAGTGGTTCTCAACCTTCCTAATGTTTCCAAAATTTTGTTTTTTGTTTTTTGTTTTTTTGTTTTTGTTTTTGTTTTATGGCTTTTTGAGACAGGCCTGGACTTTCTTTGTAGACAAGACCAGGCAGGCCTCTAACTAACAGCTATCCGCCTGCCTCTGCCTCCTGAGTGCTGGGATTAAAGGCACCACCATGCCCAGTCTGCCCTTCCCTTTTTATTATCCTTGGTCAGTTTATACTGTCATAATCAAACTACAGTAGACTGGGGACTCATTTATTTCTTAGAAGTTGAGAACAAGATGCCAGAATGGTCAGGCTCTGGTAAGGCCCTTTTGGCTTGTAGATGGCTGCCTTTAGGTTTGTCCTCATGTAAGGAGGGAGGAAGCAAGCTCTTGTTTTCCTCTTATAAAGGTAATCCCCAGTAGTGCCAAAAGCAAAAATGGAATCATGTATTGATTATTCCATACTTGCCCCCTTTTTTTTTTTAACTTAATCAGTTTACCTTTTGGGATTGTCTTAGTGTTCTCTTGCTGTAAAGAGACACTGTGACCACAGCAGCTCTTACAAAGGAAAGTGTTTGCCTGCATGTATGTGTGTGCACCTGATCCTCTGGAACTGGATCTATAGATGGTTGCTGTGAAAACCACTCTGTGGGTCCTGGGATTCAGACCTGGGCTTACCTGCAAGCACAGTGTCTTAAGTAGCCATCTTGCTAGCCCTTTTGTTTTGTTTTGAAACTGGGTTTCACGGTGTAGCCCTGGCTTTCCTTGAAATCAAGAATTCTGCCTGCCTTTGCCTCCCAAGTGCTGGGTGGGATTTAAGGCCTATGCCACCTCATCTAGTCCATGGTAGTATAATTTTTTGTTTTGTTTTTTTCTGAGACAAGATTTCTCTGTGCAACAGCCCTGGCTATCTTGAAACTTGCTCTGTAGACCAGGCTGGCCTCAATTTCAGAGATCTGGCTGCCTCTGCCTTCCAAGTGCTGGGATTAAAGATGTGCGCCATCACCGCCTGGATTACTTTAATTTTTTGTAACTTTAAAAATATTATGTATAGCTGGGCATAGTGACCCACACCTTGTCTTGAAAAACCAAAAAGAAACTTGGCCTATTGGCTAGAAAGTGCATCCTGAGGAAAATAGAAAAGAAAATGTTCAGTATGTTAGAAACTGAAAAGTCCGCAATATAAAGAAAATGCACGATGTAAAAGAAGGGGGCAGTAAGAAGTAGGCAGGAGCTAGATGAAAAGGATGAGGGAAGAAAACTGAAGTCACTGACATCCAGTTTGAATTATTTTTCTAGACAGGGTCTCTCTGTGTAGCCCTGGCTGTCCTAGACTTGCTTTGTAGACTAGGCTGGCCTCGAACTCACAGAGATCCACCTGCCTCTGCCTCCCGAGTGCTGGGATTAAAGGTGTGAGCCACCACTTACTTAACTAACTAACTTCCTTCCTTCCTTCCTTCCTTCCTACCTACCTACCTACCTACCTACCTACCTACCTACCTAATTTGCCTGTCTATTTTTGGAGACAAGGTTTCTCTGTATAGTCCTGGCTGTCCACCTGTCTGAGCTTCTTGAATGTTAGGGTTAAAGGCTTGATCCACCACCACCCGCCTATTCTCATGGTTTCTGATACACTTGAAAGTTACATAATTAGTTGTTCTATATCTTTATACTAACAGCACTTGTAATGTCTTGAAATTAGTTGTTAGTAAATATTCTTAAAAATTATTCAATTCAGGGCTTGATACAGTGCTTGCATAGCATGCAGGAAGATGTGGGCTCAGTCTGCAACACTACATACATTGGATGTGGCAAATGTCTGTAACCCCAGCACTCTGGTGAGAACTTGGTTAGAGGCTGGAGAGGAGGATTAAAAATTCAGAGTCATAAGCTGGGCGTGGTGGCCCGACCTTGTTTCAAAAAGAAAATTTAAGCTGGCGCTGATGGCACATACCATTAATCCCAGCACTTGGGAGGCAGAGGCAGGTGGATTGTTATGAGTTCAAGGCCAGCCTGGTTTACAAAGCGAGTCCAGGACAGTCAAGGCTACACAGAGAAACCTTGTCTTGAAAAACTACAACAACGAACAAATAGTAGAGGATCAAATATTTCTTTTTTTTTTTTTTTAAAAGATTTCTTTATTTATTATGTATACAATATCCTGCCTGCAAGCCAGAAGAGGACACCAGATCTCATTGTAGATGGTTGTGAGCCACCATGTGGTTGCTGGGAATTGAACTCATGACCTTTGGAAGGACAGTCGGTGCTCTTAACCTCTGAGCCATCTCTCCAGCCCCATATATTTCTTTTCCTTCAACCATCTGCTCCACTTTTTCTTTCTTTGAATTCCTCTCTTCCCTCAATTTGCTGGTTCACTTTCTCTTGTTCCCTCCCTCCCTCCCTCTCTCCCTCCCTCCCTCCCTCCCTCCCTCCCTCCCTCCCTCCCTCCCTATTTATTTATTTATTTATTTTTATTTATTTTTTGAGACAGGGTTTCTCCGTGTTGCCTTGGCTGTTACTTTGTAGACCAGGCTGACCTCAGACTCACAGAGATCCCCCTGTCTCTGCCTCCCAGAGTCTGAGATTACAGGTGTGCGCCACCCGGCTTGTCTCACTCTCTCTTCTAAAACAGGTTCTCATGTAACGGAGGGTGGCATAGAATTCACTGTCTAGTTCAGTGTGGTCTTTAGTAATCCTCTTGTGTCAGCTTTTCAACTGCTGGGATTATAAATTTGAGCAACCATGCCCATCTTAAAGTAATACTTTATACCAGGGCTGGATTCAGTGGTAGAGTTACCACTCTGGTTGATGGCACAAACCCAGGAGACTGTAGTCTAAAATGAGGCAGACTGAAGTCTCATGCAGGTGCCAGCTTCATTCAGGGCATCAGAATTTATATTCTGAGGGTCATGTGAACGGAGGTCAGGTGAGCTGAAGCTATGTGCAGTCATGAGGACAACCCGACTTGGAAACGTCATCTGAACAACAGTAATCACAGCATGATGGGTAATCTGAAGTAACCCACTCCTTTTGCCACAGCTGGGAGCAGCACAGAAGCACGTTCCAGAAGCCACCATGGATTGGAGGAACAGAGAGGCCAGAAGACTCTTGATTTCTTAGAATTCTTTCAGAATTCTCACAGCTTCATTCATGGACTTCATTCATCCTTGTCTTCCATGCCCACATGTTTGTCTTTCCCTCTCTTTCTCCTCTACTTCCTCCCTTCCACGCTTTTATGTATTTGTGCATGTGTTTAAACTTTTGTGTTCATTGGTATTTTGGTTCCATGAATGTCTTTGTTAGGGCATTAGATCTCTTGGAACTGGAGTTAGAGCAGTTGTGACCTGCCTGGTGGGTGCTGGGGATTGAACCTGGGTCCTCTGGAAGAGCAGCTTGTGCTCTTAACTGCTGGGCCATCTCTCCAGCCCTCCTTTTATTTATTTGTTTGTTTTTGAGACAGAGTTTCTCTGTGTAGCCCTTCCTTTGTGCTCTGAAACTCCATTTGTAGATTCAGAAATTCCAAGGACTGTGATTAAGGCATGTGTCACCACTCTGGACGTCTTTTTTGCTTTAATTTTGTGTGTATGAGAACTTTGCCAGTAGATATGTGTGTTTACCACCTACGTGTCTGGTGCTCACAGAGGCCAGAGGGAGGATATGAGAATTCCTGGAGCTAGCCCTGCGGGTGCTAGGAGCTGAACTTGTATCCTTTGGAACAGCAGCAGGTGCTCTTTACTGCTGAGCTGTCTGTCTAGTCACACCGTCCACCGCCTTTGAAGACAGGGTCTGGTCATGAAGCCCATTGAATTGGAACTTGATGTGTAGGTAGACCAGGCTAGTCCTGAACTGGAGGTGATCCTCATACTTCTACATCTCTAGTGCTTAAGATTATAGATACACTACCATGATCAGCTTGATATTTGGCTTAAAATTTCATGTATGTGTATGTGAAAACTTTTACTTTTAAAAAACACAGTATTTGGGCTAGAGAAGATAGCTCAGTAGTTAAGGGCACTTGCTGATTTTCCAGAGGACCTGGCTTTGATTTCCAGCCCCTACCTGATGTTTCACACTGTAACTCCAGATTCAGTAACTCCAATGGCCATTTGTGACCTCTAGACACACCAGAGAAGCATTCATGCACGCATGACACCCATAATCATAAGAATAAAGTATTTATGATCTAGTAATGTGTCTCAGCAGGGTAGAGTGCTTACTCTATTATTTGATCCTCACTACCAAATATGTGAGTGGTGGCACATAGCCACGTTTAGTAGGCTGGTCAGTAAGACCTCCACAAGTGTTTGAGGTTGGCCTGGGCTACACAGGGAGACTGAAAGACAAGTAATAACACCAATTACTACTTTACACTCAGCATTACTATGTCAAGGATTGCATTCTATACTTGGTGGTGGTGGTGGTGGTATTTGGTATTTTTCTATCCCTGAAAATATATTAGAACTATGTCAGTCTTTTTGCGGGATGGGGCGAGGGTAGTGTTAGTATTTAAGCTTGGGCCTAGCACATGCTCTGTATACCAACTCCCAACCTAGAACTGCATTACTATTTCCCCCTTTTACTTTTACATTTGTATGTATCTATATACGTGTGTGCACGTGTGTGTATATGCACATGTGGTGCAGGGCGATCAGAGGACAGCTTGTGTTGGTGTAGGCTTGTTCTCTCCTCCTACTGTGTCAGTTCTAGACATTGATGCATTTGGTGGCAGCTTCCTTTACCTGTTGAACCATGTGCCTGGCCTCCATTTCCTTTTCCCTTCCCCATGTCCGTCTCTTCTAGTTCCTTCTTTTGAGATGAGACCTTATGTATTATGTAGTCCAGGTTGACCTCAGGTTTGCTATGAAGCTTTAGGATGATCTTCGGTTTCTGGTCCTGCTCCTACCTCTGTAGTTTTGGGATCATACCCAGCCATCCATGTATTCAAGGCACTCTTACTAACTGAGCTATGTTCTCAGCCCAGAATTCTGCACTTTCTCATTAGCAATATGTTCATTTACTTTGTTTCACCCAGATTACCTTCAATATTCTATGCTATTTTTCTCTATTTTAATAGTAACTGCATTGCTTACTAGGAACTGGATCTTTTATTCATCACCGCCTGCCCCTCCCCCACCCCCTTTTGCTTTTTGAGACATGGTTTCTCAGACTGTCGTGGGACTTGCTGTGTAGGTTCAAACTCAGAGAAGTACCTGCATCTGCCTCCTCAGTGCCCCACCATGCCTGGCCATGTTTATGTGTTCAGGTATTAGTAGATCCTTTGTAGATCCAAAGGAACATCAGAAAGACCAAGACCATTAGAGCTCCTGCTGTACTGTGTTAGAGAAAGGTATAGAAATAGCTTGGCATTTGTCCTTACTAAGATGTAGTGCCAAAGTAACACACTTAAGGTTTCTTGTGGAAGCTGCCGCTCCGCTTGTTGCACTCTTCATGAGCGACACATTGTTTTTTATTTTTAGAAACTAGTGTTTTCATTCTTAGAACTGTGAAGTAAACTATAAAATAAGGCTTTCTAATCAAAGATTTGTAGATACTTGTTAAGCAAAGGGTGACTATGCAGTGTGTGCTTAGGAAACTGACATACTTGATGTCTTACCTAGTGTGCCCAAGGGTCCTGGGATTGATCCCAGCAGCACTACCACCTGCCTTTTAAAAACAAGAACAAAAAAAAGCAAATAGTAAAATTTATGTCATCAAAACTATTATAAGACAGCCACTCTGATTTTATAGTAATAAAATTGCAATTTACGTTCCGTGGCATACCCTGGACTAATAGCACTAGGTAGGGACAGCAGGACTCAGCACACAGTTGACTCCACTGGCTTTTCTGCCATTGTCCATGTTTCCTAACGTTCCTGAACCACACACTGAAATTTTAAGTCATATAAATAGACTTAAATAGATAGTCAATATATAGAAGGTGGGTAGTGGGAGGTTTGGATTGTGGAATAATCGAATGTTTAAATCAAACTGAAGATATGAAGAATATTTACTTGATTAAAAAATTTGAGTGTGAAAAATCCTTTTTAACTTTTCATTTTCTTTTTATCTTTAGTTATCTGCAGATAAAGACCCTTCTATCTAGACCATATAGAATGCTTCTTTAGAATGGGATTCATCATGGTGATGGTATTTTCTTGAGCTGATTTAGTAAATCCTTCATATACTAATAGTGTTCTTTCTCTGGAGTGAAAAAAAGATTCATTTTTTCACCTCTGAATTATAAATTGGGGGTGATATGGACAGATACATGGACAGGTATAAAAATTAATAATTATTTACTTAGCATTTTACTAATCAGAAAATTGGAACAGTGGACGGGAAAGCAGTTTTCTAATTTATTGCCTTCTTTTACCTCTTCAAAAACAACTCTAATTAGATACTTTAGTACCACAACATTTTAGCATTATTTATTTCATTTTAGACCGGAGAAGATTGATTGTGGGATGCTATGTAGTAATCTTTGGAAGTGCTGATGATTTACAAGAGATTGTTTTGCTTATAAGTCTTAGTGGGAGAAATGAGGTATGAGGTTGATATTTGCGGCTGCTTAAATTGGTTGGTAAAACTTAGGGCCTCCAGTTTTCTTACATTCACTCTTATACATAATGGACAAAGTATTTTTACTTTTACTAAAATACACATTTCCTCCTCCACCACAAATGCAGAGTCTCCTAGGATGCAGGAAGACCCTTCTTGTGTTTATTTATCTATAATCATTCTTGGAACAAAAATACTTTGAAAAAATGAGATACTGTCGTTGGATAGAAAAGTTATGAAAGAAGCCAGTATCAGTTGGAATGCTTTTAGAATTCACGAAAGTCATTTTTATCTTGTGTTTTTATTAAAATATTATGAATGATGAAAGCTTAAAAATTGAAGTTTGAGTTATATACTGTTTGTATACTAAAAATATTATACAAAAAGATAAAACTGGTGGTGGTTTATATAACAGGTGAAGATGCTAAAGACCTGAAACAACAGTTATTATTGCTGTGCTGTCCATTAGAAGGTGCTTCTAAATGCTAACAAATTCATTATTGAAATTTCATAAACGTCGGCATATTACATAAAAATACAGAATTCAAATTAAAATAAAAAACTTGTACATTAGGAGTTAGTTTTAAATTGAGAAAACTGGTAAATTAGCAATGTTCTGAGTGTTCAGTGTATAGACCAATAAGGTAACAAGGAAAGCACGAGATGGTAAATGGAGAGGGCCAGATGCTGTAGACGGGAGTGCTAATGTGAATCACACTGCCTCATTTTCTGAACTATTTAAGATGGTCATGACTCTTGAGGATGGTCTGTCACAAGGTTATAAAAAATACTTTGAGAAGCATCCAGTGTAAAATAAGTAGATGTAGATACATTTAAAGTGAGTTTGTTTTAGATAGTTGTCACTGAAGTAAGTGAAGCAGAAAAATAAGTAGAAGGCACTAGAAGATTCTAGTAAGGCATTTAGGATTTTACCATGGAAAGGAATGCTATGCCTATAATGTTTATCTTTGTGGTGGATGGTATAGTAATTTAGTCAGTTAATCAAATACCTAGAATTGTTACGATTAATTCAAATGGGACTTTATGACCTAAATGGCTTTTACTAACCGTAAATTTTCTTGTGATTGGGCAGAGAAGTGTAGAATCAGCATCTTAGCAGTTAACTACAGAAGAATAGCATGCATTGAATTGGCCAACAGAAAGTAATTTGTCTATAATAACATTTCTGTAAGGTCAATAAATAATTGTACTCCTGTTCAAATTGGTAGTATTTTATTATAAATATTGAAGTTAAAATATATTTATTTAATAAAATTAAGTCTTAGAAAAGCATAGACTTATTTTACTAAATTAAATTAGATAATCAAACATGAGAAATGGGTTTTTAATTTTTTAATAGGTAATATTTTAAAATAGGCTTCTTGTTGTTATAACTAACATTTATTTTCTGTTTATTTTTAAGACGAGCAAAAATCAAATTAAAGTAGATCTTGTAGATGAGAATTTTACAGAATTAAGAGGAGAAATAGCAGGACCTCCAGACACACCATATGAAGGCAAGTACTTTTTTCTGTATCAAAATATTGTGTGTATTAGAACTTGTCTGAAACCCTGAGTCAGAGTAATCTTGAACATCTATCTGTTAAATTCATGGAAGGTAATTTTATTTGGCTTAGGGTATATTGCAGTTTTTAAAATGATAAATTTTGACATGACTGGTTTTTGTTAAAGAGTTTTATCTGATTTTTAAAAAAGTTCTCAAATACAGTTAGCAAAGCCAAGTTACAGGTTTTATAGGCTAGAATTTAACATTCCAAATGTCTTGTTCTGTTATGCCATAAAGCTTCTTTTTTTTATCTTGTTCCCAATTCTGTTGTTTAAAGTAGCCACACATTTTATAGCATAATAGAATTATATAGAATATTAAGCCTTGAACATAGATAGACTCAGATACCCTTGATATAATTAATAACAAACCTTGTCTTAACATTTTGACTAATAAGATGGTGGTTTTGCTTTTAAAGCTCCCCCTCCAGGGGCTGGAGAGATAGATGCCTCAGTGGCTGCTCTTCCCAGGACCCAGGTTCAATTCCCAGCTCACAACTGTAACTCCAATGTCAGGGGATCCAATACCCTCACAGACATACATGCAGTCGCAAACAGCAATGCACATATAAACAAATAAATAAGCCAAGTTCCCCTCCTATTACTTTGTACTCATTTGGTCACATATTTATATAGGTTATTGCCCAAATACTTAATTTTCTTTATTTAAAACAACTTTGAGTAATTATTTTAAAACATACAAAAAAGGAAATGCTTTCTCATTTTCCATGTTCATTAATTATGAATGATCTTAGCTCTTTAATTTTGAACCTGGCATTAAGTATACGATAAAGGAAGAAACTGTACTCTCTATTAACAAGGATTGCAGAAGTGGGTCATGCAGGACAACCATTCTTTTGCAATTTATATAAAGATTACTCAAATATTTGTATAAGAGAAGGCATATGTCCATATGTAGTGGCATTTCCTTATGAGAGTACTACATGTTTTTTCTCATTCAGTTTTCAGTTTTCACCTAATCTTACAAGGTAAGTACAATAAAATTATAATAATGGACAAATTTGAGCTTTCGAAATTTAAGTCATTTGTGTAAGGTCAAACATCTTTAAGTGAAACAGCTGGGATTTGGCTTGGCTTTGACTTCAAAGCCTGAGCTTTTAATAACTTTCTGCTTTTGATTAAATCAGAGTTTAGCAAGTATTAGGAGTGGTGCTTATTTATAGTGTTCTCTATGATCTGTAATGAAGTTCAGAAAATTCAATATTCTTGGCAGTTTTTATTTTCATTCAAAATCTTAAAAGATCCTAGAGTATCATTAGACTATCATCTTTTTTTGTTTATTTTGTTTTGTTTTTCATGCAGGGTTTCTTTATGTAATAGCCCTGGCTGTCCTGGACTTGCTTTGTAGACCAGGGTGGTCTTGAGCTCATAGAGATCTGCCTGTATCTGTCTCCCAAGTGCTGGGACTAAAGGCGTGCGCCAGCACCTGGCTTTTTGTTGGTGTTTGGAACAGGTGTTTTCTTGGTAGCTTGCACTGGCCTCAGCTCTCCGCAGGCCTCGGGCTTCAGCGTGCTGTTAGGTCCTGAGTGTGCACCACCTTTACCTGGCTCACCTCGCTGCCCCTGCCTGACTGCTCCTCCTGCCTCCGTCTCCCAGTCGCAGGACTCACAGGCACAGCGCATATCCCAGGGCGCTTAAGTCCAAAAAATTTATATTACTGTTTATTCCATATCTGCTATTATGTTTGGCTTGTCACATGTTTCTATGTGGTACTTCGTTTTGTTTTTAAGTCAGAACCTCACTATGTAGCCCTGGCTGGCCCTTAGAACTCATTATGTAGACAGCCTGGCATTGAATTCACAGAGATCTCCTGCCTGTTCCCGGTGCTGGGATTAAAAGTATGCACCACCACAGCTGGGTCATTCAGTTCCTTTGACATCCATTAGTGGAGAAGATCTTAATTATCGTATAAAAATCAAATTCTTAGTAGCAAATATTGTCTTTCTCCTAGCTTCTTTAATGGCAGGCACTGCAGTTGTGTTGTTTTTTCCTCTTTTATTATTTTTTTGTGGTACTGCGGATCTGATTCAAAGCCTTGGGCCTGTTCCAAGCAGTTATAAACTGTGCTACATCCCCACCTATAATTGTTCCTGAAGTGCTTTTCGAGATTGTTCCGACATTTTTTCAAAATGGTGGTGTACACCTTTAATCCCAGCACTTGGGAGACAGAGGCAGACGGATGGCTGTGAGTTTGAGGCCAGCCTTGTCTACAGCCCAGGACAGTGAAGGAAACATAGAGAAACCTTGTCTCAAAAAACAAAAAACAAAAACAAAAAACTTACCAAAAAAATACAAGAAATAGTAGTATTATTCTAGGGCTCTTGGGGTAAAGTTAAAATACACAGGGCCCCCTAAGCTGAGTAGCTAGAATGTTTGTGACCTTCTTAGCAGTGTTTCATCAGTAAATGAACTTGTAAAAATTGCATAATAATTTTTCTTAAAATAATTAAGATAAAACATTCCATATTTGCTACAAACAAGTTATTTAAATGTTTATTTCATCAGCTGCTTCACAATAAGAGAATATTTTTATTAGTTTTTATATGAGTTGGTAGCATGTGTCTGAAAAGTAGATTATTTTAAAATCTGTTTTTATCATAAAACTGTTAAAGCAATATTAGAAGAAAAGTGCCATTTATGTCAAACACCTTGCCTTCTGAGTATACACACAGGTAAAAGAAGTCTTGCTGGTGCTCCTCCCCAACCCCCTTGCTGTTTGTTTGGACATGAGATTGGCATGCTGGCACACAACTCCAAGCTGTGTGCTCGCTGGGCAAGCTCTAACACTGAGCTGTATGTTCACAGCCTGATTTTGGTTTTGGCCTAAATTTAAAGCTAAAGAAAAGTTTGCCTGTAAAATATTTATCTACATTATTATTAAAAACATTTTTTTTTGTTGTTCTTGTTTTTCAAGACAGGGTTTCTCTGTGTAGCTCTGGCTATCCTGGAACTCTCTCTCTCTGTAGACCAGGCTGGGCTAGAACTCACAGAGACCCACCTGCCTCTGCCTCCCCGAGTGCTGGGATTAAAGGCGTGCACCGCTGCCACCACCACCTGGCTGAAAAGCAATTTCATATTTTAAAAATGACCAGCTTTTCAAGGAGAATAAACATGGAAAATTGCCATATTACATTTCACTTACTCAGTTTTTTTAACTGCCTTTTTCTTTTCTTTCTTTTTTTTTTATATTTATTTATTTATTATGTGTACAGTGTTCTCTTTGCGTGTACACCTGCATGCCAGAAGAGGGCACCAGACCTCACTATAGATGGTTGTGAGCCACCATATGGTTTCTGGGAATTGAACTCAGGACCTTTGAAAGAGCAGAGAGTGCTCCTAACCTCTGAGCCACCTCTCCAGCCCCCAACTGCCTTTTTCTTTTCTTTTTTTTTTTAAGATTTATTTATTTATTATTTACATACTGGTCTACATGTACATCTTCAGGCCCAGCAGAGGGCATCAGGTTACATTATAGATGGTCATAAGCCACCATGTGGGTGCTGGGAATTGAGCTCAGGACCTCTGGAAGAGAAGCCAGTGCTCTTAACCTCTGAGCCACCTCTCAGCCCCCTTAACTTTCTTTTTCTAAGTATCTCAGTGGTAAAGAACTAATTTAGTTCTTGTTGGCTAAAAGAATTTTGAAATTTGTCAAATTTAAATTGGCATTTCAGTAATTTTCATCTGCTTTCTCTCTTCTCTTTGGAGGAAGTTAAGATTCACAATCGTTTCCTTGTATATAGTGTCTCATGCTGGTAACCCTAGCGTTTGGGAGGCTGAGGATAGGATCTCTATGAATTTAGGGCTACCCAAGGTTACTTGAGTCTGAGGTATGACTTTGTATAGAGGATGTGTTTCAAATATCCCACTACCACCCCCCAAGAAAAGAAGAGAAAAAAGTGAGTAAATGTTTGATAATTGGAGGCTATTTTTAAAAAGATTTTATTTATTTATTTATTACATATACAGTATTCTGCCTGCACACCATAAGAGGGCACTAGATCTCATTACAGTCGGTTGTGAGCCACCATGTGGTTGCTGGGAATTGAGCTCAGGACCTCTGGAAGAGCAGACAATGCTCTTAACCGCTGAGCCATCTCTCCAGCCCTGGAGGCTATTCTTAAAGTTGTGCCTACTGGGGGCTGGAGAGATGGCTCAGCAGATGAGAGCACCCAGAGGACCCAGGTTCAATTCCAAGTACTTATGTGGCAGCTAGCACCTGTTTATAATCCTAGTTCTAGCAATTCTGACACCCTCACACAGACATACATGCAGGCCAAACACTTACAAACGTAAAATAAAAAATAAAAAATAAATAAATAAATAAATAAATAAATAAATAAAAGTTGTATGTAACTGTCATGTCTGTAGTTAGCTACTTGGGAGGAGTTAATGGAAGAATTACATGACCCTAAGAGTTCAGGTTACATAGAATGACCTGCTCTCTATAACCAAGCAACAGAGAACACAAGTAGAATAAAAAATAAATACATGCTTCAAGAGGTAAATGTTTTATAGTAAAGGTTGTTGTGTATAATGCTTGCAGAAGTCCCTTAGGGGGCTGGAGAGGTGGCGCAGTGGTTAAGAGCACTGCCTGCTCTTCCAGAGGTTCCAGAGGTTCAATTCCCAGCAACCTCATGGTGAATCACAACCATCTATAATGTGATTTGATGCTCTCTTCTGGCCTGCAGGTGTACATGCAGATTAAGCACTCATACAGACTAAATAAACAAGTCTACCTTTAAAAAAGAGAATGTACTTTTTAAAAAGTCCCCTAGCTATTCAGTGAGGGGCCATGTGTATGACTGTGGGCCCTTGAGCTTATATTATCAAGTGACAGTTAAGCTGCTCTAATGTCCTCTAGTGTCTGGAAGGTGAGATCACTTAATGATGCACTTCCCATATCTGTGGCCAGAAATTACTGTGCGTCATGACCAGCTCTACATTGATTTTGTAGGAAAGCTGTCGTATAATGCTTGACAGATCAGTTTGACATGGAGTAGAATATTTTGAGGATTCCACAATTTAACAGTGTTTATATAATGTCCCTGGTCGTCAGTCTGCTCCTAAATTAGGCATTTAAGAAGGAAGACCTTTGCGACATATAATAAAGATGCCACTCTGAAATTTAGTCAGAAACAGAGTCTTAGAGGAAAAGAAGGGCCCATGTGTACTACACCATGTGTGTGCTCGAGCCACTTCCTGTTGTGGATATAGTCTGCTTTTATTCTCACTTTTAGTAAACCTATACTTTTATAGCTGAAGAAGAAAAAGAGTCTGCATATTTTTTTTCTTTTTTCTGACACAGGTTTTCTCTGTTTAGCTTTGGCTGTCCTGGACTTGCTGTGTAGACCAGGCTGGCCTCGAACTCACAGCAATACACCTACCTCTGCCTCCCAAGTGCTGGGATTGTAGGCGTGCACCACCAGCACCCGGCAAGTCTGCATATTATTTAAGCAAAATACCTGTATTTATAACTTTTTTGAGGGTGAGGGTTGAGACAAGGTTTCATTCACCGTGTAGGACTGGCTGTCCTGGACTTGCTGTGTAGACCAGGCTGGCCTTGAACTCATAGAGATCTGCCTGCCTCTGCCTCCCGAGTGCTGGGATTAAAGGCGTGCGCCACCACTCCCGGCTCTATAACTTGATATAAATGGTCATCTCTATATTTACAGAATTCTCGTAAGTACCCTGCTCTTATCTGTCTTCTTTCTTCTGCTCTGACTGCCTTTTTCTTTTCTTTTTTAAAACATACCACTCTTACCATATGTTCTTGATTCAGACATCTTAATGAGTTCATATATCACTTAATAGAGGGAACTCTACCAGAAAGAATGGTAAACCCAGCTCTTGGAAAGCTGAGGCAGGAGAAGTGCAGGATAAGGGCACCCCGGCCTAGATAATAGTGAGACCTTGGGGTATGTGAAGGAGGGGAGGTGGGTGTTGGCTTTAAGAACCTGGGCATCAGTGAAATGCTCTTTTATTTTCTCTGAAATCCAAATGCATAGAGGCATAGTAATGAGAAAGGTAGATTTGTAAGGACCCCAGATGTATTGACTAAACTTCTCAAGAGCTGAATGTTTGATGATGATAGTGCCACTAGCACACTTACTGTGTCATTTTCACATGCATGTGAAGGAGTGACACTGTAATGAAACCTAACAATTGAAATGAACACTAGATTAACTCATTCAGGACTATGACAATTTGTTTTTGTAAAGATTTATTATTGTGTTATCAGTGCCCTGCCTACATGTACATGTGCAGGCCAGAAGAGGCACCAGATCTCATTATAGATGGTTGTGAACCACCATGTGGTTGCTGGGGATTGAACTCAGGACCTCTGTCTGGAAGAGGAGCCAGTGCTCTTAACCTCTGAGCCATCTCTCCAGCCTCAATATGACAATTTTTAAAATTTAATTTATTCCTTGATTAGTAGAAAAGCCTTTAGTTTCATGTGTAAATATTTCAGTAGCACAGTTTTATTTCCTGTTTTTCATTAGTTAATCTTTCATGCTAATGGGTCACGAAGTCTAGAACTGGGAGGTTTATTAGAGGTAGAATTTTGGGAGTAAGGAGAGAGGTGTATTTGAGGCAGGCTGGCCTAGGCAGCTCTAGCTTAGCAGGCTTTTGAATCAGGAGAGCCTCCAGCCTCACCATAGCATGGGCTAGCCTTTTAGGAGTTGCTTCCACATCCAGGCTACAGAGTGTTCTTACCGAGCCTCACCTACTGCAAGACTTTCTCCTTGAGAGATTAGGGACATGGAGTTATGGTTTACTTTGAATACTTCCGTTTTAAGAACCTAGTTAAAGTCGCCCCCCCCCCCCAACTTTAGTCATTCAAGATGGTTTCAGAACCAAACAGAGTATTGCTTTCTGTTAATACATTTATGGCTAGGTAGAGGATAGTGTTGTATCTTACCCTGTTTCTTACTTTGTTCTTCCACTTTATTTTTAAAATTTTTTAAAGATTTATTTATTGTTATGTATACAGTGGTCTGCCTGCATGTACACCTGCATGCCAGAAGAAGGTGTCAGATCACATTATAGATGGTTGTGAGCCACCATCTTGTTGCTGGGAATTGAACTCAGGATCTCTAGAAGAGTAGACAGTGCTCTTAACCTCTGAGCCATCTCTCCAGTCCTAAAATATACTCTTGTTGTTTTCTGAGATAGGGTCTCTCTGTGTAGTCCTGGCTGGTCCTGAACTCGCTTTGTAGACCAGGCTGGCCTCAAATTCACAGCGATCCTCCTGACTCTGCCTTTCGGAGTGCTGGGATTAAAGGCGTGTGCCACCATGCCCGGCTTTTATTTTGAAATTTTAAATGAACTATTACCATCCAGTTTAGGGACACAGGTTGATTCTTTTCATTTTGAGACAGGTCTCATGTAGCTCAAGCTAGTCTTGAATTTTCTATGAAGCCAAGGTGGGCCTTGGATTCCTGGTTCTATCCTGTCTGTGCTGTCCAGGTGCTAGTTTCGGGTGTGTGGCCCCAGGCCTTGCTTAGGAGACAGATGGATAGATGGAGACTTTGTTGGGGAGAATTGGCTAAGAGGGCTCCTTTTGTTATCTGTGCCCTTGTCTCTGTAATTTTTTGCCTTTTCTTTTTTTAATCCTCTCTTTCCTGTCAGCATCTCTTACCATGTGGATTAGAGAACGCAAGCCCACTGAGCCTTGTGCTACTAATTAATAATGATATGTTTGACAGTTGGGTTGTCTGTAGGCTAAAAATACGTAGAGTTAAAATACACAGAGATGATGTATTTGTGTGTCTCTAGTTCTGTTGCTGTTAAACAAATATGTATAGTAGAACTTTTGTGTGCTTTAAATTTTCTTATAAAGTCATGACTTTCATTATTTTATTTAGGGATTTCAATTTTCTCAGCACGCAATACAAGATAATACATATTTTGAAACAGTTTTTCCAGTGCGTTTGGGTCCACATACTTGAGTTGAGCAGCATTCCTAAATTTGTCTCCCCTTCACCCCTCCCTTTTTTTTTTTTTAGGTGGAAGATATCAACTAGAGATAAAAATACCAGAAACATATCCATTTAATCCCCCTAAGGTATTGTAAGCCCATTTTTATGCATGGAGTTTTAAAATATGTTGTATTTCTTAACTCACCTAGTTAATTGAATTTTAATGTGTTTTAGCATTTATTAAAGTTACAACTTTCTGAGTTAAATGTGAGTAAGTTTAATGGACAAGATGTCAGTTGCTTGCTACTGACGTTAGAATGAACTTCCAGGCATGGTGGCCCACTCCTTTAGTCCTAGCACTTGGGAGGCAGAGGTGGCGTATCTATGAGTTCGAGGCCAGCCTGGTTTACAAAGTGAGTCTAGGACAGCCGAGAAACCCTGTCTCGGAACAACAACAACAACAAAACAAAAAAGAAAGAAAGACATTGAGAAAGAAAAGCAAATTTACTAAAGCTAGCCATTGATGGCTGTATATTGGAGTACGATTTGTAGCTCATAATGGCCCAAATGCTAGAGTCAGATAATTAACTGGATAGTCAGATTTAGAGAGAGGTTCTTAACTCACTTCAAATAAATGCTGTTAAAAGAAGTATATATTTGAGCCGGGTGTGGTGGTGCACGCCTTTAATCCCAGCACTCGGGAGGCAGAGGCAGGTGGATCTCTGTGAGTTGCAGGCCAGCCTGGTCTACAAAGTGAGTCCAGGACAGCCAAGGCTACACAGAGAGACCCTGTCTTGAAAACCAAGAAGTACATATTCTGTATTCACTGAGAAATTATTTAAGGGCTAGGGTTAGCTAGTTCAATGATAGAATACTTTCCTTGCAGGTGCTAGGCCTCGGCTTTTATTTGCATTACTGCCAAAAGGGGAAAAAAAATACAAAAAAAATTTTTACAAGAAACTTGAGTACAGTGTGCCAAGGAATAGATCAGTAAGTCTTAGATCCTCTGCTTTTTTTTTTTAATTAAAGATTTACTTATTTATGTGTTTTATATGTATGAGTGCTCTGTCTTCTTGAACACCAGAAGAGGGAGTAATATCTCATTGCTGACGGCTATGAGCCGCCATGGGTGCTGGGAATTAACTAAACCATCTCTCCAGCCCTTCACACTCTCTGCCATTGTAGAAGGGGAAAAGCGCTTATTGCAACTGTGATAACTATTGAGAAAGAATGGCGTTGTTCTAGGACTATATGTAACAAGGAGACCTAGAGTAAACTTAGATTGTTTGACTAATACAGTTGCTTTATACCTTTATGTTTATAACCATTGTTTAGTCTTTCAATTTTATTACTTCCCTTTTTTGCCTATCATGTGGTCAGCTGCCTGTCACACATTGTCCTGTTCCATAAATGTTCCTTAAAAAATTACTTTCTGCTAGGTATAGTGGCACACGCCTGTAATCCCAGCAGTCAGGAGGCAGAGGCAGGTGGATTGCTGTGCATTTGAGGCCAGCCTGGTTTACAAAGCGAGTCTAGGACAGTCAAGGCTACACAGAGAAATCTGTCTCGAAAACCAAGCAACCAAACAGAAAGCACTTTCTTTGCTAATGGCATGGAAATTCCTTATCCTGTCAGTTACAACTTCCTACAGCTGGAGCTCAGTTTTCTTGTCTGTCAGTATTATCCTTTCATTCATATTTGGGTCTCATTTCTCAGCCTGGTTATTTGTAGTTTGTAGATAGATGCTTACTGTTGTATGTCTTCTGTTGCCCTCACTTGAATCTTTATCCATATTATTTGAAATTCTAGTTTTCTTTTGAGCTATGGGTAAAGTAATAAGTCTTTGTAAACTGTGCCCAACAAATACTTCATTTTCAGCTCTCATATTAAAAATAGGTTTTTTTTTGTTTGATCTGTCTATCTAGGATCTCACTATGTTGAACTGGCCTCGAATTCACAAAGATGTGCCTGCCTCTGCTTCCTGAGTAATAGGTGTAAAGGCATCAGTCACCATGCCCAGTTAAGAGCCTAATACATTTCTTTCTTCTTTCTTTCTATTTATTTATAATTGTGTACCTCTGTGTAAATATGTACACATGAAGTACAGATTCTTGAAGATTCCAGAGGAGAACTTAAGTCCCCTGGAGCTAGTTTGTAAGTGGTTATGAGCCTCCTCACATGGATACTGGATGGGTCCTTTGCCAGAGCACCAAGCTTCCCCGTTTTGAGTCAGAGTTCCTCTGTGTAGCCTTGGCAGTCCTGGAGTTGCTTTGTAGACCAGACTGGCCTTGAAGTCACAGTGATTCGCCTGCCTCTGCCTCCTAAGTGCTGGGATTAAAGGTGTACACCACCACTGCCTGGCGCCAAGCATTCTTTTTAAATGTTTATATAAATATTTTAAAAGAACATGTGAGTGTTTTGCTTGCATATATGCCTGTGCACCATGTGCATGTGTGCCTGCAGAATCCCCAATAGGACATCCCCTGGAACTGGAGTTACAGATAGTTTTAAGGTGCCGTGTCGATGCTGGAAATCGGACTGGTTGGGAAAAGATCAGTGTGCTCCTAATCTCCAAGCCCTCTCTATACCGCTCCATTATTCACTGTTAACCTCTGAGCTGATTCTGCATCCTCCTCTGCTGCCCCCCCCCCATTTAAAAAAAAAAAACCATTGAGACAAGGTCTTACTGCATAGCTTGATGTGCTTGGAACTCCCTGTGTATATCATGTGGCTTCAGCTCCCAGAGATCCTTTTGCCTCTGCCTCCCAAGTACTGGGTTTAAAGGCGTGCATCAGCATGTTTGGCTTGTATTTTGTGTGTGTGTCTGTATGAATGTGTACATGTGTGTACATATTTGTGTACATACACCACCACATTTGGCTTATGCTAGGGGTCAAACCCAGGGCTCCTGCATTCTAGGCAAGAACTCTAGAGCTACATCCTCAGGCCCCATTTTTAGATGGATTATTCAGCAATATTAAATATATTCACATTTTATGTAACTATAAGCGTCTATTCCAGACTTTTTCATTTTTCTAAAACAAAATATATGTTCATTAATAAGCATTTTGTAGTTACTTACTCTCAGCTTTTGAAAAACCACTGTTTAACTGGGTGTGGTGGCACATGCCTTTAACCCCAGCTCAAGGGAGACAGAGGCAAGTGAATCTGAGTTCCAGACCAACCTGGACCAGGACCTGTAGAGTTTCATAATAGAGGAGGTCCTGCCTAAATAACACAGTCCCTCTCCCCACCCTGTCCTCCCCAAAGCAAAGCAAAGCTTTCGTTTTTCCCCCCAGTGTCTGAACTTGACTGTTGTGGGTACGTTGTATAAGCCAAATCACAGACTACTTGCCCCTTGGCGTCTGCCCTTAGCCTTTTCTTGCCTTGTTCATGCATGTTGTAACATGTCAGAATTTCCTTCCTTTTTAATGTTCAGTGTTTCCTTCACTGCATGTACATACTTCACCTTGTTTATTTATTCATCTAAGTGGAGCTTAAAATTTATTTTACTATTTATTGTGTATGCAAAACACTCTGTAAATGCAAGTGGGCCAAGATCCACACACTGATGTTTGTTAAAGGACAAACTGGGAGTTGTTTTTCTTTATTTTTTTTAATTTTTCCCGACAGGGTTACTTTGTGTGTAGCCTTGGATGTCCTAGTCTCGTCTTTGTAGACCAGACTGGCTTCCATCTCAGAGATCTCCCTGCATCTCCCTCCCAAGTGCTGGCATTACAAGCCTGCACCACTGCACCTGGCATGGTTTTCTACCACTTGGGGCCCAGGGATCAAACAAGTTGTAGGACTTCATGTAGTAAGAAGTTTGGTTTGTCCTCTGAGCCATCTGGTTAGTACCTGGTTTTTTTTTGCTTGTTTGAGACAGTGTCCCACTATCTAGCCTGGACTGACCTGGATGGAACTCAGAGACCTGCCTGTCTTTGTCTTCTGAATGCTTAGAATAAAGATGTATGCTGATGTGCCCAGTGGGTTTTTGTTTTTGCAAAGGGCTTTCCCTATATTGCTTGTACTAGTCTTGAAATTCTAGACTCAAGCAATATTCCTACTCAGCCTCTGGATTGTTTCTTATGCTTTATTGTATTTTTTTTTCCCAAATAGAAAAAGAAGGAAGAAGCAAGCTTTATATAGCCACTAAATTTTCTGTGTTAGAAGGTGACAGTGACAAATGACATTTGTCTGTGCTAAGATTTTTTAAAGATTTATTTCCACTCTAATGGTGTGGGAAATTGGGCTGAGAGGTTAGCTACTCCAGACTCTGAGATTTTGGTAGTCTGTATGTTAGGTTATTGAGGTGACTGTCCTTCTGTGATCTTGTTTTGGGAGGAATAAAAGCAAAGTATCACATCCCCTGCTCTTGTGTGTGCGCCTGCGTGTTTGAGTCAGAGTCAGGTCTTTTGCAGTAGATGCCTTTCACCACTGTCCCATGTCCTCAGCCCTTTGCTTTCCTTTTCTTTTTTCTTTTCTCCTCCTCCTCCTGCTGCTCCTCCTCTTCTTCCTTTTCCTCCTCCTCCTTCTTTTTTTCTTCTTTTGGTTTTTCCAGACAGAGTTTCTCTGTGTAGCCTTAGCTGTCCTGGACTCACTCTGTAGAACAGGCTGGCTTCAAACTCACAGAGATCTGTCTGCCTCCACCTCCCAAGTGCTGGGATTACAGGTGTGCGCCACCACACCCGGCTTGCTTTCATTTTCTTTTTTCTTTTTGTTACATTCTGGTTTAATATGAGACCTTGTACCTATTAGGCAAATGCTCTTCCCCACAGTTGTTTCTCCTTCTTCTTCTTCTTCTTCTTCTTCTTCTTCTTCTTCTTCTTCTTCTTCT
>OU015747.1:5709579-5744190 GCA_907169655.1 Acomys percivali | reverse complement strand
GAGTTTTGATGATTTGAAGTTTTGCACTACATTGTGAAACCTGCCTTGAAAGGGGAAAAAGAAAAGTATGTGATATCACCAAATAAATGGAAACAGTGCCTTTGGGAAGAATACAGGGAACCCCGATCCTACAGAAATCGTGTATCTGTGCTCATATATTCAAACTGTGTGTCTTAATTCCTTAAGGAAAAGAAAGTGATACTTGTGAACACCCATAGTGGAGTGATGACATTTCATATATGAGTAGAATTCATGAATAGAGTATGATTAGTTACTATGAGTAGGATTACTGTTTTGATTTCTTTTTGTCTCAAGTTTCTTGATTTATTTTAGAATATACTTTTATTTTCTATGATAGTCACTCTTTGATTTTTGACCTTTATGCCAGCTTATGAAAAGTCAAGGCTTCAGGTTTTTTCTAAAACAGTATATTCACTGCCCCTATACCTTCATGACTCATTGATGTCAGCGTATATTTGCACAGTTGGATTTGTTCAGTGTCATTTGCTTCCAAGACATCCACTCTGCTTTCCTTTGCTGTTTCCATAGCCTGCTTGTCTCCTTGGCCTTTGCACATGAGCGTGCTGCAGGGGTTAGTTCCTGACACCCTGGTGCATGTGTGCACATGTAAGAGCATAGAGCATGGAGAGAACTCTGCAGTCCGACCCTGTCACCACTGTCTGGCTTGTCAGGCTTTGGTACCCATTGTCTCTGCCCCCTGGGCCACCTTGTCAGCACATAAGTGCTCTCCTTACACTTCACGTTTTTGTTGATGTCTACTCATCAGTATTCGAATTACAGAATGAACATTTTTAAAAAAGATTCATTTATTTAATAAATATACAGTATTATGTTTTCATGTGTGCCTGCACGTCAGAAGAGGGCACCAGATCTCATTTCAGATGGTTGTGAGCCACCATGTGCGTGCTGGGAAGTGCACTGAGGACCCTTGGAAGAGCAGACAGTGCCCTGAACCTCTGAGCCGTCTCTCCAGCCCCAGAATGAACATTTTAAGTGTGTTAGAAGTGTCCACCTGCTTTTCCTGGGTGGTGCACACTTAAAAAAAAAAATCTCAGCATTCAGGATGCAGAGCAGGGATGCCCAGCAGTGAAAACACTGGCTGCTCTTCCATAGAACTCAGGCTGAAATGGTGTAGTACCATGGCTTTTGATGCCCTCTTCTGGCTTGGGGAGCATTTGGCTCGCTCATGGCACAGATAAACTTAGCTGTTTTCTATAGTCTTCCTCTTTTAAGCTCTTAGCAGTTACACATCTGTTCAGTTGCTTAGGTGGAAGCCTCATCGTGGTCATTGATTTTCTTTTCTATTTTTAAATTGAAACATGGTCTCACTATTTAGCCTTTAACTAGCCTGGAGCTCATTTTGTAGACCAAGCTGTCCTTCAACTCACTGAGATCTGTCTGTCTTTGCCTCCCAAGTGCTGGGGTTAAAGGTGTGCACCACCACGTGATTTTTCTTTCTTTACCCTGTCTACAAATATGATGATAGAACTTGCATATCACAACCAGCTTCCCTATTAGCACTTTGATCCGTAGTCTGTATTACCTTTTGTCTGAATGATTAAAGTAGCCTGTCCCCTCCCAGACTCTCACTTGGCCATTCTTGCACCATGGTGCACAGGAGTCCTCTCCTTCCACCATAGGGGTCCTGGGTATTAAACTCAGGAGGTTCAGCTCTGTGCCAGGCTCCATTTGTACTTCCCTCCTTCCCTCCCTCTTCTCTCCCTTTGTTTTGTTTTTTTTTTGTTTGTGTGTGTGTGTGTGTGTGTGTGTGTGTGTGTGTGTGTGTGTGTGTTTTGAGACAGGGTTTCTCTATGTTATCTTGGCTTTCCAGGACTTGCTTTGTAGCTCAGGCTGGCCTCAAACTCACAGCGATCCACCTGCCTCTGCCTCCTGATTGCTGGGATTAAAGGCGTGCGCCACCACGCCCGGCTTGTTCTCTCCCTTTCTGTGCCTTGCTGGTGACTGAGCTTTGGATCTCTTGTCAGGCCAGTGCCATACTATTTGATCTTTAACCCCAGCCCTCAGAAAACCTTTGGGAGTGAGGAATTCCTCATAACCATCTAATTAATAAAGACCAGCGTATTTTGGCCTGTTTGAGGTTTACTACTGGGTGTGTAGGTGGTGTGTAAGCAAGTGTATCAGCCCACCATGGAAGTGAGAGGACAACTTGGTGGAGTTGGGTCTTTGCTTGCAGGCATAGAATTTAGTTCCCAGGCTTGTAACACAAGGTCCTTTATCTGCTCAGCTGTCTTGCTGTCCGCAAACCAGTAAGTTTTGATAATTCATATTCCTGTTTGAACTTTATAATTTATAAAGCAAAATTTATTATATGTAGGAAATCATGGAAAGCTCAGTAAAGTATGGATTTAATCAGCACTTGTGACAATGAATAGAATATAAGAGTTTTTTCAGATACTTAATTTTTCACATTAAAATTTATGTTTTAAAGATCAACATAAAACAATAAAAATGTGTATTAATTCCACTAAAAATAAAGTTTCTGTACTCTTTAGGGTTGGCCAAGTAGGCTTTGTTTGCTATTTGCAGCAGTTATGTCAAAGTGTCATTGAGAATCACTGGGTAGTATTGTGCTTCTTATTTATATATTTGTTAGTTACTTACTTAATTTATTTCTCTATGTATTCATTTATTTTTCTAGGCAAAGTTTGAGGATTTCATGTATGTATACATTGAAATATATTCATTTTCAATTTTCCCCTTCCAACTCCCTGACTACCCTGCCATGTTTTCCCAACTTTTATTCTTCCTCATTAATTTATCAATCCATTCACTTGGTTTTTTTTTTGTTTTTGTTTTTTTCTCTTTGAGACAGAAAGCCAGAAATAGTTGTTGGATATCATACTGTCACTGTCAACTGCTTTTGAAACAGGGTCTCTCTCTCTGAACATGGTTGCTTTTATAACGTTGATAACTAACAGCTCCACTTGACTACCCTAGGCTTTAAAAGGTGGTAGGAGAATAGAATGTTCCTTTTCTGTGCCATGTGCAACTTAGAGATGAAAGTGTTAATTTTCTCTTACGGTTCTGGAAGGCAACAGTCCATAATGGTGGAACCAAATGGCAACAGGTAGCCAGAACAGCAGCTTTTCACTCTTTAGAGTACCAGAAAATAGAGTGAACTGGGCGTCAGGAGGCTGTAGAAGCCCATTCCCTGTGCTTGCATCCTCCACAAGGTGCTACATTCTAAACGACACAGAAACTTCCCAAGCAGTGCTCAACTGGGGACCATGTGTTCAGATACAGGAGACTATGCAGGACAGTGTTCATTCAAACCAGCAGAACAAATGGGCAAGCGCTCAGGCTCAGGGCATGAGTCTGCCTCCTTAGCCATGCTAGGCATAGTGTGTATTCAGCCCAGACTCTTCTCCCTGGAGTCCTTGTCTCCTCTCTTGGCAGTTTCTCACATTTCCATGTGCACAGGGTCATTAACCTTTGAGGCCCACTTTGGTGGTGTGTGCTGGAGCTACTGCTTCCTTAGTGGCAGATGGCCCTTGTCACCAGTCTGGCACCCTTTCTGCCCAAATTGGAAAGGAGTATCCTGAGCTATTGTGAGAAAGGGACACATTGCTTCATCCCGTCCATTTTTTAGTGTGTGGTTGAATTATTTATGTTAAGTTACATATACCTTATGCAAAGAATTTCCAGAAGTTCTTTTTTGTATCCTAAAGGATAAAACTGTAAATTTGAATACTCTGATTGCCTTACATTAGAATCATAAATAACTTGATATTATGTGTTTGACTTATTCTAATTCACATAATTTTAAGGTTTACCAGTGTGGTAGCATTGTACATGTCACAGATTACATTTTAAAGCAAAATAATTAAAACTAAAATATTTTGTTTTTCCATTCATCCATCAATGCTAACTGCTTCCACATTTGGGCACTTGTTTATGTATAAGACTTTTGAGTGTGAGTGTGTGGATGACTGTTGATATCTCTGCTTTTACTTCTTTGGCTTTCTTTCCAGAAGGACTTATGGCTTATAGTAGCTGGTTCATACATATCTTGATTTAATTTTTTGAGGCATTCCCATATGGTCTCTACTAAAAGTGAATGAGAGTTAGAGTTCCTATACATCTTTACTAGCAACTCTCATTTTCTGTTTTGATATTATCTATGTATGTATGTATGTATGTATGTATGTATGTATGTATGTATGTATCTATCTATCTATCTATCTATCTATCTATCTATCTTGTTGTTGTTGCTTTTTTTTTTTTTCCCCCCCCCCTTTCTGTAGAGAGGTCAGGGTCTGTCTCTGTAACTCTAGCTGTCCTAAAACTTGCTATGTACATAAATCAGGGTGGAAAGTGTTACCATTCCCATCCTGCAGTAGCCATCTTAGTGTGGTTTTGTTTTGCCTTTCTTTAGTGACTGTACTTTTCATGTGCCTAACAGGTGGTATTCTATTTCTCTTTGGAGAAATACCACCAAAAGGCAAATATGCGATCTGTGTAGTTACGTATGATGGTCCAAACTTGTTATGGGCCTGAGGCAGGAGGATGAGGAGTTCAGTCATCCTAAGCTATATAGATTGTAGGTTTTAAGGCCATCTTGGATTATATGAGACTATTTCAAAACAAAGAAAAATGACTTGGAGGTACTTTCCTCCCCCTTTTGGGGTTGCATTTTAACTGTTTTAACTTTGATGTGTTAATAGTCCATTTTCTCATTCTCTTTCCTCTCTCTTTGGCTCTTGTACTTTTGTTATGTTCAATAAAGCATTGTCAAATATAGTGTCATGAACACTGCTTGGATTTTCTCTAAGTTTTTGCTTAGGTCTTAAGTGTTTTTCTATTAATGTATAAGATTTTTTCATGTTTGTATATTTGTATTGCAAATTAAAATAGTTACTATGAGCGTTAATTGTTTTTTGTTTTTTTTCTTTTCTTTTCTTTTCTTTGGTTTGGTTTTGAACTGATTTTTACGACAGGGTTTCTTTGTGTAGCCTTGCCTGTCCTGGACTCAACTTTGTAGATCAGGCAGGCCTTGACATCACAGAGATCTACCTGCCTCTGCCTCCCAAGAGCTGGGATTAAAGGCATGCGTCACCACACCCAGCTGGTATGAGATTCTTTCTGTCTGTCTCTGTCTCTCTGTCTCTATCTGTCTCTCCTTTCGAGACAGGGTTTCTCTGTGTAGCCCTGGCTGTCCTAGAACTCATAGAAATACACCTCCTTCTGCCTCTTAAATGCTAAGATTAACTGAATGTTCCACTACTGCCTGGCTGAGAGGACATTCTTATATTTAGATTTTTCTTTGCTATGCAAACTTAGTTTCTTTGGGGGGGGGGAGCTTTTTTGTTTTTTGTGGTTTTGTTTTGTTTTGTTTTCAAGACAGGGTTTCTCTGTGTATCCTTGGCTGTCCTGGACTCACTTTGTAGACCAGGCTGACCTCGAATCTGCCTGCCTCTGCCTCCCAAGTGCTGGGATTAAAGGCGTGCACCACCACGTCTAGCTCAAAACTTAGTTTCTTAAACAACGTTATTTAGGGGCTGGAGAAATGTCTTAGTAGCTAAGAGCACTGCTTGCTCCTTCAGAGGGCCCAGGTTCCGTTCCCAGTACCCACATGGTAGCTCATGTGGGTATAAATCCAGTCCAAGGGGACCCATACCCTCTTCAGCAGGCACCTTGGCTGCTGCTGATACATAGATAGACATGTAGTCAGAATACTCATACACATAAATAAAAAAATAAGTATTTAGTCAGGTACATGTATGCATGCATATATAAATATACATAAATACATAATCATATAGATTATACATACTTGTATATGTATATATAAACTATTTTCTGTCTAATGTTTTTCCTCCTACTTTGAGGCTTGTTCATGGTCCAGAGGCCTATTCCCTAATAAAGCTGCTTCTTAAAGGTGATTTCGTTTCTGATTTGTTTCTTGGACCTAGTGACAATTTATGCTTTTTTTGTTTTTGTTGTTGAGACAAGGTGTCTCTGTATAACAGTCCTGACTGTCCTGGAATTTACTATGTAGATCAGGCTGGCCTGGAACTCATAGATTCCTCTGCCTCTGTCTCCTGAATGCTGGTATTAAAGCTTGTCTCCAAAAATTAAGAACAAAAACACTTTTTTCAAAGTATACAAATTATTATGTTTTTTTAAGTATATGAATTAAGCATGGTGACCCACATCTGTTATTCTAGCATGACTTCAGGGCCTTGCTAGGACACAAAGTGATACTCTTTCTCAGTGCTGAACAAAAAAGAAAGGGTGGTTTGGGTTTTGGCCCAGTTTGCTCTGAGTTAGGTTTGGTTCAGTCTATAACAGAGTCCATCTGAGCACTGGGTTTCCAGCTCTTGTTACTATTTCAATTGTGTCATGTTGTCCTATCCTATTTTTGTATTTGTTTTGCTTGTATAAGCTACTTTTTGGCTGATAAATCTAGGCAACTTTTTATATGTGAATGTGCCTTTAAACATAACCTTCAAATTTTCTTTCTTTAAAGGAAATTATTTTTATTTTATGTACTTCGCCTTTTGGCTGCATGTACATGTACCAGTACATGTCTGATGTCTAGAGCCATACAGTGTTGAGGCTTCTGTAACAGTAGTTACAGATGAATATAAGCTCTCATGGGGTGCTGCAACTGTACCAGTGTCCTTTACAAGAGCAGCAGATACTCTTAATCACCGAACCATCTGTCCATCCTCTGAAATTTCTAAATAATTACAATTAGGGTAATATGTTCTTCCTAAAGAAATAATTTCCATCTTTTTGTGTTAATGGGAAGACGGGTATGGATATTTAAGGGTGAAATTCGGTTTTTCGAGACCGGGTCTCTTTGGTTAGTTTTGGCTGTCCTGGACTTGCTTTGTAGACCAGGTAGGTTGGTACTTGTGTGGAGGTCCTAGGACCTCAATGCGGAATCTTTTCTCTCTTTGATCCTTTATTTGTTCTCGAAATGAACTTAAGTCTTCAGGGTGATCCCACAAGTTTTTTGTTTTGTTTTCCTCTCCTTGAGACAGGGTCTCTCTGTGTAGCCTTGGCTGTCCTGGACTTGCTTTGTAGAACCAGGCTGGCCTCGAACTCACAGCAATCTACCTGCCTCTGCCTCCCAAGTGTGTGCGCCACCACCACCTGGCTTCCCACAAGTGGTTTTATCTACTTAGCTATCCATCATCCTCAGTATGTGCCAAAAATATATTATAACTCTTGCTTGAAAATTAACTTTGAAGCTCTTAATTGAACAGTTAGGTCTAGAAAAAAAAAGTATCTGCTTCTTCAGCAAGGATATAAAGCTGTTTGAAAAGGTTTGTTTTAAGACATAGTCTGTCTTTGTGGCCAAGGTGTTTGTGAGGCCGCACACCATGCTGGCCCCTGCCTCCTGCTTGTGGACATTGACGTCTTGCACCAGCAAACTGTGCTTAAAAGCTGTCAACAGTACTGTTGTATTTTAAGTGCTGCTTCAGCATGCCAGCTTATGGTTTTATTCACCCCACTCTGTTTTTGTTATTTGAGAGAGGTCTCAGTTTAGCCCAAATATAGCCTACAACTCTTTATGTAGAGAGCCTTACCTTGAAGTCATGGTCTTCTGTGTCTACCAAGTGCTAGTATGAAGGTCTTAGAGTACTGTGCGTAGCAGTGTCAGCTACTTTGTAAGCATCATGCCAAGTTTCCGCGCTTGCTCTAGCTACTCCTGAATTATAAGTTGACCAATTAGCAATTCTATTCTAATTGCTTTTAGTCCTCCTTCTATGAGACCGTCTTGCTTTACATTAGGGTGAGTTTGGCTTCCTGCCTTTGTCTCCCAGGTGTTAGGATTGTAGATCTACGCTGCTGTGTTTGCCTTTCCCAAGATCATTTTATAAAACTATGCATAGCAGACATTTTAATATGAGATTTAGACCAGCATTGTATTTACTTTATTGATGTAGAGCAGCCATTGCCAGCTAAAGTTGTAAAGAACAATATTTTAAGATACTATCTTGTTATTTTCATTGGAACATTTGTTCAAACATTTCTTCTAATTGAGCAGGTCTGAGATGAGACTTCCTAAGTCATAGCTGAGCATGAGGAATACAGTCCTAAAACCCTTACACTTGGGAGGACGAGACAGGAGGATGCCATTCTTTACCTGTCTACAGTGACATAGTAGACTCTGGCCCAAAGACCAAGCGCTGCAGTCTTGTCATTGTCACTAACCAGGGGAAGAACATTTATTAAAACTCACTGCCTTAACACATGCTGATTCTAGTAGATTACCTATTTTGCCTAAACATTTAGGATTGTCTTTTTTTAAATTTAATTAATTTATTTATTTTGGTATTATCCATGAGTCACTGGGATTTTGTATGTTTGTTTTTAGGAATTAGGCACTCAGAAAATTCTGGTTTAGAATAATCACTTGTGTGGTTAAAAACTGAGCATACTGGGCCTAGAAGATATAGCTCAATAGTGAAGTGCCTTCCCAAGACCCTGATTGACAGACAGGCCAGGGCCTCAAAAAGTATATTAGAGTCTTCAGTGTATATTAGTGTTGTATTTATTTTTATTTTATTTAGTCATTTATTTTTTTCAAGACAGGGTTTCTTTGGCTGTTTTGGAACTAGCTCTGTAGACCAGGCTGGCCTTGAATTCACAGATATCCACCTGCTTCTTCCTACCAAGTATTGTGTTCCACCACTGCCCAGCTTGCATTGTAAATATTTCAGTATTAGTGAAGCAAATTTTAAACAAATAATTGTTTCAGAGTATGACTTAAGTGATACCATTTACTTTATTTCTAATTATGTATATGCATTGGTGTGGGTATATGTAGTCCACGTGGGTGCCTACAGAGGCAAGAAAGCATCACATTCTTTGGGGCTGGAGTGACTGGCAGTTGTAGCTGCACGCATGGGTGCTGTAACGTAAAGTCGGGTCAATTATAAAAGCATACACATACACAATGGGGAGCCATCTCTCCAATCTCAAGTGTAATATTTCAAATAAAAATTTATCTCTTTTGTAGTATTATTGCCTGATAATATAACTTTTGAAAGTCAATTTATTTGCTTGCTTTATTGATTGTGCCATTAAAAGAGTTGTAGGGGCTGGGTTCTGGTTACAGTCATGTACTGCTGTTGAAGTTGAATTCCTGGTACCCATGTTGGGTCACTTATAGCTGTAACTCCTGCTGGAGAGATTAAGTGCTTCTGGCTTCTGTAGATATCTGTACTCACGTGCACATATACCTAAAAATACAGGCCATTAGTATTAATAACTTTAATTATCTCTTTATGGTGAAATATGGGTAAAGGGCTGGAGAGGAGCTTACTGGTTAAGAGCCTGTGTCCTTGCGGAGCACTTGGTGTTGCTTTCCTGTGTGCATACAATGGCCTGTAATCATCTCTAACAAAATACAATGAAAAAGAAACAAAAGAAGAGAGCCGGGCAGGGTGGCGCACACCTGTAATCCCAGCACTCAGGAGGCAGAGGCAAGCGGATATTTATGAGTTCGAGTCCAGCCTGCTCTACCCAGTGAGTCCAGGACAGCTAAGGCTACACAGAGAAAACCTGTCTCGAAAAACCAAAAAACAAAAGAAAATTAATTAGGAATGAAGTCATAGATAAAGCTTATAGGATTGGTAAACATAGCAAGAGGAGACAAAGCCAGGTCACGTCAGGGTGAGGTAATATGAATTGTCTTATAAATTGACTCACTGGAGCCAGATGTGGTGACGTATCCCTTTAATCCCAGCATTTGGGAGGCATAGGCAGGCAGATCCCTGAATTCAATGCCAGCCTGGTCTACAGAGCAAGTTCTAGGACAGCCAGAGATACCCTGTCTTGTAAAACAAACAGACAAACAAACAAAAAGATACAAATTAAAAACTGTCAATTATACACACGTATTTGTTAGGTCTATAATTTTAGTTCCAGTACATTTTTGTTTCAACTCAGAAAACACACAATTGTTTATGTTATTCAGAGTCCTTTTTAATTGGGATATTTTCCTATTTTCAAATTTAGGGCAGCAGCAATGACTCTGCGCACGGTATTATTGTCATTGCAAGCACTGCTGGCAGCTGCAGAACCAGATGACCCCCAAGACGCAGTAGTAGCAAATCAGGTAAGAAGGCAGCTTTTGAAAGGTGTTCTTACGCCTGTGTCTGCGGTGTTTAATGTTTGATGTCAGCACATGAACATTGTGTATTGGGACTAAATTTAGAAATGGTTTCTTTCAATAAAATAATTTAGTCACAGGCTGGAAACATGGCTCAGCTATTAAGAGCACTGTCTTCTGAAGTTCCTGAGTTTAATTCCCAGCAACCACAGGGTGGCTCACAACCATCTATAGGGAGATCTGGCGCCCTCTTCTGGCCTGCATGCATACATGCAGGTGACACTGTATACATAATAAATACATCTTTTTAAAAAACCAATTTAGTCACACATGATAAAGTAAATATGTAACATAAAACGAAGGAACAAATAAATAAGCAATGGTAAGGAACTCCACGACCTCTTGTGTCAGAATATTTACATTTCAGATGTGCTTCATGATTTAAGCTCTCCTTGACCACTTTTAAATGTTATTCGTTGAGTTCATGAATTTTTGAGATTATGTCTTATTTTTTCCTCCCCAAGACATGGTTTCTCTGCGTTACCCTGGCTGTCCTAGACTCACTTTGTAGACCAGGCTCAAACTCAACAGCAATCTGCGTGCCTCTGCCTCTCAAGTGCTGAGGTTAAAGGTGTACACCACCACACCCAGCCTTATAAGTCATCTTTATGTTATTTCATTTTGTTTTCCTTGCTTCCTCTTTGAGGAAACATTTATAAGCTATCCTTAAAATTTTCTTCAATGCGCTTATAAGATGTGCTTCCTTGTGGGCACTAGATCCTCACAGCACACATGTGTGGGTCAGAGGACAGCTGCTGTTTGCTTCCTTCTTCCCTGGTGTCCGGCACCAAACTAGTGTCTTTACCTATTGAGTCATCTTTTTGACCCAAAACTCTTTATCCTTATGTTCTTTAAAAAAGAATTATTTTTAAAATTATGTTTATGTGTCTCTGGGTGGTTACTTGACTGCCATCCCTGTAGAGGTATGAAGAAGGTTTGGATACCCTTAGTTGAAACTATAGTTCACCAAATAAATGTTGGTGTTGGGCATGGATTCTGGTCCTCTAGACCGCTCTTCTTTATACAGTTTGCACCTACCCTGCTATTCATTAATATTTCGTAGCAGAAGTCTTTCTTGAGAAGTTTATCTTTAACTTTCCTAAAAATTGAGTTAAAGATTTAAAAGTAAAGCTGACTTTACATCTAAAATAATTTTATCTTTTGTTACAAAGTATTGCTTGAAATATATTATGTCATTTTGATATATAGTGAAGTGGCACTTAATCCCAGCACTCTGTATATGGAGGCTAGTGGATCTCTGAGTCTGATACAAGCCTGATCTTTATGGAAACAGGAAACTCTAGGCCAGCTAGGACTCCATAGTGAGAACTTGTGCTAGAGAGAGAGAGAGAGCGAGGAGGGAGGAAGCAAAGAACGAATGTACGCACCGTATGCCTTTGCGCACCTCACCACTGCCCTCTGCTTGGCCTTCCTGGGCAGTTCACACGTGTGTGTGTACACACACACACACACACACACACGTAAACGATATCTCTAAAAACAGTATGTTGGTAATAGTTTGTACTTTGTTTTACATTATTTTCACAAATAGCTTATGTCACCTTTCAAATTTATGTGGCAAATTTTACTAACAGGACTCTTTTGAATTTTTAAATTATCTTAAAAAATGATGTTACATTTTTGATTGTTGGGCTTACTTGGATTACTATACAATAAGCTAAGAGCATCTCGGCTATGTCTCTGCTTGATCTTGGCCTACTAGTATATAGTTGAATGTATTTACCAGCTGAAGTTAATTACATTTATCATATAATGTTTAAGTAACTACATGCTACTAATTTTGTTTAGTTGTGTAATTTCTGTACAATGATTAGAACATTTTATATAATAATAAAACAATAATATAATAATCACAATATATAATTATTAAATGTATTATATAACAATTCCAATAATAATGTTCACTTAATAGTAGATGTTTGCTTAAAGTGTATTAGCTTTGCCTTTTATTTTCACGAAGCTTCGGTTCTTGACACACCTCAATGGAGAGAGAGAGCGCCTCTGTGTTGGGCACAGTGTGCGCGCAGTTGAGCCTCTGTGTTGGGCACAGTGTGCGGGCAGTTGAGCTTCTGGCCTTGGGATTACTGAGTTACCACTACCGTTGGGCTACACAGCCCAGCCCAAATGAGTTACATCTTAAAATATACATTTATTTTCTTTGGATAAAGCAGAGTCTTATTTGAGCTATTGTGGTAACTATCACTATATTATGGTGTTGATTTTTTTTTTTCCCCCTCTCCATGTAGTACAAACAAAATCCTGAAATGTTCAAGCAGACAGCTCGGCTTTGGGCACATGTGTATGCTGGAGCACCAGTTTCTAGTCCAGAATACACCAAAAAAATAGAGAACCTCTGTGCTATGGGCTTTGATAGGGTAAGTACAGGAGGGATTGCTCTGACTACTCATTTGAAACCTGTCCTTGGGATAAGTGGGCTAGCAATTAAAAAAATTTGGTTTGGTTAATAGTGTTTTGTTATTAAATCAATGATGTTTTTCTCTTTCTGTTAATTCCAGTCATTGCTAGAGGAAAGAATCCATGATTCTCAGTGCAAAGGGAAGGATTCCTTTCCTTGGGATGTGATTACTCTTGTCCTCTTCCTTACAGAACGCAGTAATAGTGGCCTTGTCTTCAAAATCATGGGATGTAGAGACTGCAACAGAACTGCTTCTGAGTAACTGAGGCCGGGGAGCTGCTGCCAGCCGTGCTCACCTCTCCTTGAGGAGCACCAACACTTGTTATTTTTAGGGTTCTGCATAAATTTCTTTTAAACTGGCATTCTTGCCTAATGATGTTATCTAGGCACCATTGGAGACTGCAAAAAAAAAAAAAAAATAATAATAATATCCCTGCTCTGTAAATAAAGCTAATTAAAAGTCTGTGTAAATTTAAAAAGGGGAAATACTTTAATTTTTTTCTTAATAGTGTAAAAAATTTCTTGAGCTAAGCTAAAACCATGGAGAAAACATGCTACTTTAGCGTTTAGCAGTGTAACAAGACTAGCGAGTTTGCTTCAGGGTTCTGTTGAATACCTAGGCTAACACTCAAGTGTCGGCCGCTCACATTGTGTGTTGCATCGCAGCTACCTTAAGCGTTTGAACATGGATCCTCTGTGCCTGTGAATTTACTTGCATGCTTGTACTTGACTTCTTAGAATGGTTAGCTGAAAAGACCACCCTTTTAACCATTATGAAATTCTTGAATTATGAGACTTATCCAGATTTAAAGATGGTGACCTAATCAGAGCCTTCCAGTCCCTGTGGACGGGCGGGTAGGGACACTCTTATGTTTTCCCTGTCACCATCCCGAGCTGAGATTCTCATGGTAAATTGCTCTGTGTTTGGTGGGAAACGTGTTGAGGAACAGTGTCCCTTGTTCCGTTTTTAGCTTGTAGGTTTGGAATGTTTTGTCCGAGTTCAGTTTGTAATTAGTAACATAAAAATGGGGCTGCCAATTTTATTTCTCTACAAAAGGAGTACATACTTGATGTTGCAATATTCCCAGATTTAATAAAAGGACCCTACCTAGTTTTTCAGTGAATTTGAAATGAATTTTTAAACTGATGAAGTCTTTAGAAACTTGAAGGGTGCAGCCGCCTGTTTCCAGTAGTGTTCAGTGTGACTGGGCTTTGTAGTTTGCTGTTATCAGACACTAAGTCACTCTTCTTGCACTCCTCGTGTCGACACATGAAAGTTGTTAGTGTCTCACTGTACATACCTGCGCATAGGAATAGGGGTGTGTTCTAAATTCTAGCTTTCTTTATGATGTTTCTATACTGTGAGAATTCAACCTTTACCTTCTCTGTACATAGACTTCCTGTTCTTCCTAACTGTCACATCTCATTCTGAGCTCCAAAGTTGAAGGACTCTTAGTTTTACAAACTCAAACACTTAATTTAACCATCTTAATTAAGGTTCAAGTGAATTTATATAGGCAGTTGTTACATAGGAGATAGAGTTAATACATTTTGAGGACCAATGCATAAATTAGAGAAATGTAA
Source organism: Acomys percivali (assembly GCA_907169655.1). Lineage (NCBI taxonomy): Eukaryota > Metazoa > Chordata > Mammalia > Rodentia > Muridae > Acomys > Acomys percivali. The sequence goes on along the minus strand of OU015747.1, from coordinate 5,729,998 downwards.
TGGAATCAGACTGAATTAAAGTAAGGTTGTATATTGAAAGTCATTCTAAGAGGTTTGTTTTCTTGAAGTGTTATTCATTTAAGAGTCATGAAGTGTTTGGAAAATACTTTTGAACCTACTAACTCAGCATAACTTCATTTGACTTTTCAATAATCCTGATGCTACAGCAATAAAAGAACAATTAAATATATTATAACATTAAAGATGTGAAGGTTCTTCTAACAACGTGTAAGGCTTTCACAGTTGACAGTGGCTCTTCATGGCGCTGTTCCTGCACACTAAACTCAAGCTGCTACGTTGGTCTGCCTGTTTGCGGATCCACACATTTTCTGTTGCAGCCACATCCTTTTATTCCTGTAGTTTATTTTCTAGAAATGCCAAAGGAAACAAGTTTTCTTTATTTATTTTAAATAGCTAAGGCTCTGTACTTTTCTTTATATTTTGAGATACGATGGAATTGTGTAAGATCATGGACAGTTTAGCTCCACTGTTGATTAGAAAGATTTTTAATGGAGGTAACATTAAATTGTTGGTACCATTAATATTTGAATGTTTAAAAGTATAAAACACATTCTTGGAGTTTACTCTTTGACTGTGTTGTCAGGGTATATTGTCTGGTTATAGATAGATGAAAAATAACTCAGATGTCAAGAGTCAAGTATTACCTACTTGTCTCTCAGAGCCAGCTGTATCCTGCTTTGAGTGTGTGTGTGTGTGTGTGTGTGTGTGTGTGTATGGCATATTGCCTAAGACTGGCTCCATCCTGTGTGTACTGAACACATTTAAGTGTCCCTAGCACCCAGGAAATTGGTTTCATAGGTTTTATATGGTTATGCCATCATGGAAATTCTCAACTGGGCATGCTGGCAAGTTCTCTTGTGCTCCCAGCACGTGAGTCAGAACGGTGAGTCCCAGGCTATCTGGGTTACATAAGCAAGACTGCTTGGGATTTTCCATTTTCATTTAATGTGATAATAGCTGTTCTGGTACATTTTCTCATTTGTCCTCTTGGTTTTTTTTCTCCCTTTTACCCAACTGGTTGGTTTAGTTCAGCAAAAAATTAATATCAGTCTTTTTTATTCTGGTTTTAAATACATTTAGGAAAACACCACTAAAAGTTTAAGCATAGTAAAAAGTATCTTGATGGAAATTATTTTTATCATTCTGCTTCTAAGAATTTGTCAGTTTAAAAGACACTTAAATTTTAATATTTTGGTCTGGGTATGGTGGCACATGATTTTAGTCCCTGGGGGTCTTGAGAGGCGAAGGCAGGCAGATTCTGTGAGATGCCTTATCGGAGGTGTCTCCCCTCAGTAAGTTTAGTGAAGTCCTAGTTAGAGCAGGCAGATTCACTGTAACTTAGTGATCCTCTAATAGGCTTTTGCATAATCCAGCCTTTTTTTCTGAACTTGTGCCTGTACTAAAGCTAAGTTTTAATAGAAACCTCAGTTATAGAGCATGTTGGAAAACTTGACTAAATGCCCAGGGTATAGAAGCTTAAGGCACAGTTGCATAAATCACATGCCCCACATTTGCACTCTAAAATGTTTTTGTTTACTTACACACACAACACCGTGAAGAACATGTAAATGTTTGGAATCTTGAGTATTTTGCCTTTGAGAAGTGTAACCTATGGAATGAGATTAAAACATAAAATTTTTTTTTTTAATATTCTGGTTGTTGGTGGCATTTAACACTATGCAAAAATCTTTTTAAGTATCTGCAGAAAGGAACTGGCAGCAGGCTTTGCTCATACACTACCAGCTGCTGGCTAGGCTGCTGCGTGAGTCCACCGATGTGCAAGAGCGGCGCTCAGTTGAGCAGGTCTCATACAGCTTTTAAAACTGCAGTCGAGGTAGGATGTTTTTGCAATCCAGTGTGGCAGCACTAGGAAATGAAGTTCTGGTGGGGTAAGGGTTTAAGATGGATTTGGCCAGAGGACAGTGGAGTCAGGTATATTGTACATAGATGGAATTAGTGTGTAGATAGGAAAAAGGAAGGTGATTGTTCACAGTTAACTTTATTTCATGGACTTTGACAAAATGGTTCTGTATTAATTGCTTTTTCTAGTTCCAAGGACTTGATGTTTAATAGTTACATTTCCATCTTTCAGTACCTGTTTAAGTAAATGTGCACCATCAGCCTGTTGATGTCACTGAGAAGGTGACTCGAAGCTCTCACTGTTGAATATAGCCTTTTCTCAAGCATGACTTCTTGCCTACACATGTTGTGATACCCTCTGTTGGCACTGTTGCAGCAGAGTACAGACTCACGCATGGCAGAAGGTCGGGAGTGCCAGTGTCTCCCTGGCCCGTCACGTTCTGTTGCTGCTGTCTTACACTGCTAGAACCTCCTAAGCCTAAGGTCAGCACCAGAAGCCGTGGTGCTTGAGTCAGCTTTGACTTGGTTAACCGGAGCAGGCTGCTCTCTGGGATCGGGTGCGGCACAGGTGTGTTTGCTTCTGAGGCAGTGGATCAAGTCACTGCGCTGTGCTCTTACTGATTGCGCCTGCTTACTGTCACCTGCTTTTTACAGGCATCATTAATAAAAGCTAGACAATTTCTTTGGGGGAAAAGAGACTTATTTAATGTAATTTAAAGACTTTTCCAATAGAAAATGAAATATTATTGAAAATATCTATTTTTTAGCTTTCAGCAATTGATGGTGCTTTGTTGTGGTGTCTGCTGGAAGTTACTGCCATTATAGGGATGTTCATTAACCTCACTGGGGAAGAACCTTGCTTGTTAGCTTCTTTAGCTCTTAAACAGTTTGTTAGTGATGGGAAATTCTGTAGGAGGGTTTATTCTGAGCCATTAACTTCCTGTAAGGGGAAAATGGGCTGGTTACCAGAAACGTCACTGAAGCAGGGTGGGCTGCTGGGGGAGGGTTGGGGGTTTGTCTTGAGAATTAAAAACTACGAAACACTTTTGTATACAACTGAATTTTTAAAAAATAAACACATTTTTAAAGATGTTGAATTTTCCCCCTTATTGGGAACTTAAAAATAAATGCATGCATGTTTCTCCCCTGGCACATGTTTTATATGTTATTTCTGGGTCTGATTTCTGGACAAGTTACTGAAGACGCAGGTAGACGCCCTCAACAGTCTTAGGGGTGGTGCTGTGTGTGCCAGCAAGCTCTGTGAATTGGAATTCTGGTTTAGAAAGGGTTAGGTTTCTAGTCACACCTGCTTAATTGTTGGTGGTTAAGACACCACTATTCAGTTTCCATACATGCACACTGACTTTGGATGGTCTTGGCGTATCCTGGGTTCTAATCTTAGAGCCAAGTTTGGTAGTGCACACATGATTTCAGCACCCAGCAGGCAGAGAATAAAGATACATCTGAGGCTAGCCAAGCTACATAGACCCTATAACCAAAAGGCCAGGTTTTTTCTGACTCTCTTCTTCATCAAGGTAAGTACCTAGTGTTTTGCCTTATTTGTAAAAATGAGGTGAAATAGTGGAGCTATCCATCTATGGTCACACATTTTTCCCTCTCAGCACCTGAGCCAGCATCAGGGACTCCAGGGAACCTGGAGTAATCCTGGTAAAGCGCTGCACACAGACCTGATGTCAACACCACACATTCCTTAGTGTTTAAGGCCAAAATGACAACAGTGTGGCTTATTTGAAAGTAGTTTTGGCTTGGCAAAGAGGACGTCATTAATGGGGACTAGTAGAACACTAGTCCAACGTGTGAGCCTCAAGGCTGGGTCCTCACGCAATACGGTGGAACCACCCATGTAATCACTGGGCCGTAACCTGGCTGCCAGTGATTGACCTGATAACATGATAAAACATAGGATGGGGAATTCAGCTCACTTTTCTAACTAAATTTCAACCCACAGGAATGCAAGAACAGCTATCACCAGCAACAGCTCCAAATAGGATTTTGGAGTAGGGCTGTTCTGTTGCTGTGAGATGGACTGGAGTGAGGAGTTAAGTGTTTTTTCGTAAGTCAAGGCTGCATCTTAAGTGTGACAAAGCAAACTTTTGCTCAGAGTAAGGTCGTCCAGTTCAAAGGGCGGGAAACACCTGGCATTTGTTTTGATCCTTACAAGAATTCATTCTCCACTGAGTAATGAGAAGACAGGGTTATAGTAGGGTAGGAGTGCTCAGCACTCACTGTACTTGAGCCCCTAGGGCTGAAAATAGTGACTCACACCTGTAATCCTGGCACATAGAAGGCTGAGGCAGGAGGACTGCTTTGAGTTGGAGTTGGTGAGAGAGCTTCTGGAGAAAAAGTGCAAGGGGGGGAGAGGTTATTCTAAAATGATTGTTTTTTTGTTTTTGTTTTTAATACTATACATCTATTTGCTATCTGAATAGCAAATAACCTCCTTCAGTACATCAGTAATAGGGAGCCAGTGTTGTGTATTAGTGTATTTCAGTGCTGAAGAGGCCTGAAGGAAGAGCATTTTTTAAAACAGATCTGAGAAAAAAAGCATACCTCCTGTGAGTTGAAACTGATACTGCTAATTGAAACTAGTTTCGTATTTGATGTAAGTGTGCATGTGAGTGCACCTATGGAAGTAAGAGGGTGCTCTTGGTCTCTCCCTTTGTTTGGAGACAGGAGTTTCTTTCTAGTACTGGCTGTCCTGGTGCTCTATAGACTAAGATGACCTCAGACTCCTAGAGATCGCCTGTGTCTGCCTCCTGAGTACTGGGATTAAAGACCTGTGCTGGCACCACCACAGAGGGCAGTTCTGACAAATCTTTAATTCCAGCACCTTGAGTTTGAGGCCAGCCTGGTCTACCAAGAGAAAGGGTCATTACCTTGATGCTAACTGGCTTCATCCCACATGTTGGGATTACAGTTAGATGTCCACACTGCCTCCCCCTCCCCCTTTAAAGATATTTTAAAAGTCTAGAAATGATCTTTTTAAAAATTCTTTTTCTTTTTAAGTATTTATTATGTATACAGTGTTCTGCTTGTATGTACACCTGCAAGCCATAAGAGGGCACCAGATCTCATTGTGGATGGTTGGGAGCTACCATGTGGTTGCTGGAGATTGAACTCATGGACCTCTGGGAGAGCAGTCAGTGCTCTTAACTGCTGAGCCATCTCTCCAGCCCCCTCCCCCCTTTTTAAAAAAAAAGATTTAATGAGGTTCTGGGACTCAGGCTGAGATCCTCCTGTTCACCAAGCAAGCACTCACCACCTGAACCATTCCCAGTTCCCATATTGTCTTCACTTTATTTGCAAGTGGAACTAGGATGGAGAAGTGACTTCAGTTGGAGTAAGTCAGTCAGTCAGTGAGGACAGGCAAAGAGATGAAGGGGTGACCAGGCAGCTGAGTGTGTCATCCTTGGGAGCAAGAGGAAACTTCCCAGCCCAGCATTCAGGAGGTTGAGCTAGGATAATCACCAGGAGTTCAGGCTAGGGAGGGACATGTAAAGCATAAGTCTCTTTGAAAAGTAAAAACAACCTAGAATACCACAAGATGTAACAAAAAGTCCTTTTTGGTTTTGCTGTCTTATCCTTTCTCAAAATTGAGTCTGGCCTCCATCCTCACCCCAGGGTAGATGTGAAAATCCATAGCCTGAAGTTACACAAAGACCTAAACAAAAACAGCAACTAGTGTTCTGGTTCCAACAATGGCTCATGTGCCATACCTGTCCTCACTGACATTAATAGTGCATTGGTCATGGAGAGTGGGTTTTACAGGAGGCCACACTCTGTACCTGGGCCATCTTTGATGTCGTCTGTTGGCAGCCTTGAGGACTAGCATAATGCTGTTGAGACAAACTTTATCAACGAAATGTGCTCAGCTAAATAAACAACCTAGAATTTGCCTGCTCGGCTTTATCCGAACCTGTATAGTTGCTAATGTTTATTCTTACTCCCTTTTAACAAGGTTTCACTTAATAGCCTAGACTGGCCTAGAACTTGCCGTAATAACCAGGCTGGCTTCAGGCTTGGGGAGCTTCCATTACCATGCCTCATCATTACCGTTCCTACTCCACCCAGAGCGTGTAGTCTATGAGGGCGCCTTAAAGAAACAGCTAGCTATGCAGTGAGCGTGGCTGCCATGCTTTATGACTGGTTAGGTAGGTAGATTCTGAGTTTTCCCCTTACAAACTGCTGCATGGATTAAATATCTGAAGTCCAAGTATGGTGGTCATGGTGTCACATAGATAGCTCAATTAAAAAAAAACTGATCTTTGAAATGATCTGGGTGGAGATGGATGGGATTGGGTCAGCTACTGCAGGAGCAGGGCTGGGATGAGGGCTGTCAGGAGAGTATTTAGATCTTACCCTGGAAGGAAAGTACTCTTGAGACAGACACAGACCGTGTTCAGAGGTCATGTTAACACTATGAAAATGGGGGCCCATGTGGCCCTGGTTGGTATGCATATTTGTAGGTACATATTTTGTCTGTGGGCACTAGACATTAACCTTGAATGTTTCTCGGAAACCATCCCTTGTCAGGAATGAAGACTGGGATATAGGAGGTGGCCATCAAGCCCCAGGAATCTACTTGTTCCTGCTTCCTCAGCACTGGAATTGCAGTGGAGTACAGAACTCATGACCTCACATAGTGAAGCAGTCCTTTAACCATCTGCGCTATAACCTCATCCCCTAGTCAGCTTCTACACTGCTAGCAGCTGTACCTCAGGGAGATCACTGCTCAAAGGGATTTGGTGAGAAAGTAGAGACTATTAATGACTCCAGAATCACCAAAGGACCCTCAAAGCAACCAGCAAACAAGGACATGCCAAACAGTAGGTGTGCGCTGGTAAGTTGGCAAGCATCTGTAAATATTTGGACTCAGTCTTCAGCTCCAAGAAAAGGAAAAAGAGCTATGCAAAAGAAATGTTCACCAGACTTTTCAAAGTATTGACCACAAATCAGTACAGTGAGAAGAAAACCTAAAATAATAACTTCCCTGAAATATACCTGCGTCCAAAGCCAGGAATAGTGGTAGATGCCTGCAACCCTACCATTTGGGACGAGAGCCTGAGCTACATAGACAAAATAACCAAGTGCACATCTAAGAATAAAGTACTGAACACAGGGCAGCCTGGGCCTCATCAAGAGCCTATCTCAAGCAAATAAAGGGCCCTTTTACCAGCATAGCGTTTAAAAGCACATTTTGTTTCACAATATTGGTAATAACCAAAAAACTTGCCTGGGGAAAATTTTGAAAATAAAACACCATTTCTTGCCCACAGAAAATAACAAGCTTTGGATGCAGAGTACCTCTTTCTTGTTTTGAAAGAGCTGTCTTGGCCTCTTGACCAGAGAGCTGGGATTCCAGATCTGTGTTAGCATGACTGGCTTGATTATAAAACATTTCTAACTTATTCCCAGCTATAGTGTCAGCACAAAGTATTTCCAGATGTATTTTCTGGGGTACCCGAATGGAGAGACTATGCAAAGGAAAAAAGAGTTAGAACATGGCCATTTCTGGGAGTAAAGAGAGGTCTGTGATGGCAGCTGTCCAGGAGCCCTGAGTGCTGCCCTCCAGTTTGAGGCTGGACCAGACAGACAGTACTTAATATGAGAAAGCAAGAGATTATCAGGTAGACTTTCCAGGTACAGCACTATGCTAGCATTAACTGGAGTGGAAGGCAAGAATTGGCAGCACGAGTCAGGCATGGTGGCATACACCTTTAATTCCAGTACTCAGGGAGGCAGAGGTAAGCAGATTGTTGTGAGCCCACCCTGATCTACAAAGCGAGTCCAGGATGACCAAGGCTGCACAGAGAATTCCTGTCTCCAAAAACCAAGACAAAAAACCCCCAAACAAGGTCAACCTGCCTCAGCCTCCTGGGATTGATGGCACGAGCCACATGTGTACTGGATACCACCCATCCTGACCTTGTACTGACAACTTCTAACTAGTTCTCTTTCAAGCTCCTTCAGAAACAATGAATACAGAGCTGTTTACAAAGAGAATGGACTTTGTTTAGAAATATAATACTTTTGCTAGATAATGTCATGAGCAGCTGGGTGCCTAGGGGAGAAAGGCTCCTGTTTATCAACAGGTATTGTTGATAAGGGAACATGATCTGGAAATAGACCACCTCAAATCCTGATCATCATCTTGGTTCACCCACCTGAGAAATGAGACATTACATTTGAGGTAGAATTTGATGCAAGACAGAAGACAACCAACCGTTACCCTTGTGTGGGTGCATGTGCGCATGCCCGCACTCACAAACTTGAAACTGGCTTGCAGGTATAAATGCAGGACTAGGGAGGGGAGGAGGATTTGGTGTCCAAGCTCACCCCAAACACATGGTGGGTTCAAAGACAACTTGGGCCTAAGACACTACATTAAAAAAATTAACTACATAGGGCTGGGGGTGTTGAAGAGTATTTATTTAGAGATTAAGAGCACTTATTCTTGCAGAGGACCTTGGTTTGATTCCCAGCACCCACGTGGGGGGGCTCACAATCCACTCCAGTTGCAGGGAATTCAACACTTTTATAACCTCCAGACATGCTTGTGTTGCACATGTGTGCATGCAATCAAAATGCTCATAAATTAAAACATTTCTGACAGGGGCGGGGGGATATATGACTGAAGGTTCAGCACCCCAATAGCCACATTACCTGCGCAGCCAACAAGTATAATTGTCAGAGCTGGTAGAGACATCTGGTCAGTACACTTGTCCCTCTGTATGGAGACTGGCTGAGGGCTACCCTTTGTACCGTATTTTTTGGACTGTAAGACCCACTTTTGGGGAAATTAGGGAGTGCCTTATATTCCACAAAATACAGTGAATGGTCAAGGCCCGTATGAAAGGGAGCAGTGGTCACGTAAGACTAGTTATCAGTTCTTCCCTGTACTTCATTCTGAGATTGCTAATGACATACAACATACTATTTTCTTACAACGCATTATTTAGGGACTAGTGATAAAAAATTCAGTCCAAGTGCACCTCCCCCCCGAATATTCTTCACCTTTAGTTTTTATGACCGAGTTATAGAAATCATGACTGTCAAGGAGCCAACTATGGGGATCATCAGATATAGATTAACAAACATATTAAAAGTAAAATATAGGGCTGGAGAGGTGACTCAAGTTAAGAGCCCTGACTGCTCTTCCAGAGGTCCTGAGTTCAATTCCCAGCAACCCTATGGTGGCTCACAGCCATCTATGATGTCATCTGATGCCTCTTCTGGCCTGCGGGGTACAAGCGCTGCATACATGATAAATATAAAGTCAGGCTGATGCGGCTTGTCTTACCTCTCACTTTGCCCATCTCTTCCTCCACACAGCACTGTCACCTGCTCACTCCACATAGTAAATTATGTCCACCACTTGTGGCACATTTACCACAGAACAGCAGAAAACAAAGATGACTTTTAAGTTCTTAGGTTAGAGAACAGATTTAAAAATTTCAGAGATACATCAGAATTAATTCTCCTGTATTTTCTGTTTCAGTCAGCTACATCAGAGGCTTGAAGAGATAGATGTGTACGTGGGGGTATATGAATATTCAGGTTTCCACACTTCTATATAATGCTGCATTTCTTGGTTTTATTTGAAACAGTGCATATTTTTAAGCATTTTATGGAAGGATTTTACACTTGTCATTTACACAAATTACAAGGTTCTGCTTAAAGTCTTTTAAAAAATTCTAAAAATCCAGCCCATGTGCAGCACAAGAATATGCAAAACTACTTTACATTATACACACTTTTATCAAAGGAGATACAAAATTCTGGCTTGTAGTTTTAGACAAAAACAAGAAGCTTCAAACTAGACACAAAGGGTTAACATTGATTCTCAAATATAAGTCTGCACTTTTGTGTTGTATTTCTCTGAGAGATTTTACATTTTCAAAGAAAACCTGGATACATTTCCAGTCAACAAGTCGCTCTCCATGTACTTCATCCTTGACACTGTACTCTCCCTCCCTTAGTGCTAGAGACCTGCACCATGCGCAACAGACCTAAGTGTCCCGGTGAGCCACAACGGAAGCAAATGGCTCTGTGTATCCTGCTCTGTACCCTTAACACCTAGGAACCTTTCATTCTTACACCTTGTGACTGGCTGCTCAACATACAGTTCACTGGATTCTAGCAATGAAGTTTTGTTGGTGACACACTGGTGGCCCTAATTCCAACTTGTTCTAAATAGAATATAGCACTGATTGAGTGAGGGACCCGACTGAGCTGTGTGCATAGATGCTGTCAGCGGATTGGAGGCAACACTTCATACTTCCCGAAGGATTCTGAAGAGGCAACAGGAAGCGTCGGGCTCCTATGCCGTGTTAGAAATAGTGTTTCTACCACTGCTACCCACTGTCCTCTAGCCATCTTCTGACACCTAAACATGGACATGTAAAACACTTAAAAGAAGCCCATCTTCTTTCACTCAATTTATAGCCAACTCTCCATTATCTATGAGAACTTAAATGACATATACTGTCAGTGAATTTCATTCTGGAAAAAATGTGACATTTCAATGATTTTACATACCCCATCAAGACCAAGTGACAATGTAAATATAGCAGCGCATCCCGCTAGGACCCAGGGGACAACCCAAGTGGAAACAGTGCAGACAGGCAACAATTTTGAAGATAATAAAATTAATTTCAAGCTTCTCCTCACTCTTGCAAGTGCCTTGATTATCTCTGTATTTACAGTCACTATAAAACGGAGCTCTTGAGGTATAATCGCTATTTTACATAGGTAAAGGAGAGCTGGCTGTGGTCATGTCCTTCTCTGTGACTTTAGCCCTTTCATATAAAAATTCCTAAGAATGTAAAGCATGATAAAAACATAAGACTTCCATAGACATCTAGAAGCATTTATTTTATGCAAAATTAAATGATTGCGTGCACACAGATAGTGTACACATGATCTATGATGAACATGAATGCCAAGGAACATAATATTGATGTAACAGTTGTCTATAAAATTAAAATAATTTGAACCCCAATTATCAGACAAAAATAGTGCTAATTTCTCAACAGCATGCTGCTAGAAGTTGACAGCAACCCTGCACATCTCAGTTTCCTCACAAAGCTGCCAGTGTCCATCTACATCCATTACTAAAAAACAAAGCAAAACAAACCCTAAAAAATGAAACCAACCTTTTTTTTACATTAATAATAAAAATCTGATGACCAAAGTTATAATACCAAATCCTGGATAATAGTCTTTACTTCCTTAAAATCCCAAATATTCCAACATAATTATAGGAGTAAAAACCATTTTTAAGTGATATGCCTTATGAAACAATATGTACATTTATTGCAAATTATATTAAACTAAAATGGGACAAATCATAATATGAAGTGTTTACTACTTGCAAATCAATAATAATTTTAATTATTTTCTCATTCTGATAAAAATCAGAAAGCAACATTTATAAAATTGCCACGACATTACTTTTCATAGCAGGGAACAGAAATCTGTACATCTCATTTTTTGCAGAAAAGTAGACAGGCAGAAAGATTAATACATAAGTTTCCAAAAGGAAAACAAAGAAATATGTCATCTGCTCTCTTGTAAAAACTCAGTTCAGTAGACACCTGCTTTTGCTGTGTGGCATGGGGTTCTTGGGTCTAGGGCGGATGAGTTCTCAGTGTCATCACGAGGACACCCTACTCCTCTCTCTAAAGTGAAATCTGTAGCATAGAAACAATGGTTATTATGCCTTAAGCTCCAGATATGCAGGAACTGGAACCAAATGTTAAGCAATTTGCTTAATTATTGACTTTTCACAGGAAAAGTCTGGGGGAGGGGAGAACAGAGATGCTCTAAGCCTCTCTGGAGTCTCTGCTGCACATTTCCACCAAAGGATTGTGGCTGTGTACAAAGAAAAGGCTAGCTTCTTTCAGTTTTCAAGGCAGAAAGTGTGTATTTGAAGTGAGCTTCGTTATCTGTTTAGGAACATTTGAATCCAAGTTTCCACAGAACCAGAAATCTGCTTCTGTTTGGCCTCGATTTCTCCTTTTACCTTGAGAACAGAAGAACACAGAGTTAGAAGACAGCGAAGGAGCAGCCCAGCAGAGCCATGCACAAGGTGGGCTCTGGTACTCACCATCTGAACTTGCAAAATAAAACTTTGCTTTTGTCACCTGGGACTTAACTAAGATTAGGGAATTGACATGCAAGCTATATAAATCTGAAACGCCAACATGGAAGTTTCTGCTCTCCTACACAGAGCTGTGGTCAGCGCTGATCTGTTTATAGTGCCAAAGCCATTCATCTCAATAACTTCACGTTCTCAATCATTTCAAAAAATGAAATAATACGATGAAAACTACTAGATATTAGACAGTAAATTTAAAATAACAAAGCCTTGATTTCTGGATTGTGCAAACACAATTTAGAATTCAATACACCTACCAAGGACAACCAACCTCATCCTCTAAAATTCAAAACACAACAGAAGGAGAATGCAGTTTAAGTCTCTGAACTGTTGAGTAATAGATCCCTAACCACATGGGATAGGGGTCGTGGTCTAGTTTCTCTTTTGGACAAAAAGTAACCAAGTATTTCATAAATGAACTATGGGGCATGGAGATAAACATACCCTGATGAGGATTGTTTTTTTCCCTGACAGGAGCAGTTATCTTCTGATTAGCTGTGGTTGTTTAATTTAGGGGTAGGTATTCATTTGTTGGTGACACAGATGGATACTTGTGCAAGGGTTGGCACACAGAGCTTTGCATTTGCTTGACCAATGCTCCCTCATATCTTTTCATAGTTTTAGTCAGTCAGTATAACGAATGCCTTATTCAGGCACAGCAATGCACACCTGTAATCCCAGCACTTAGGAGGAAGAGGCAGGCAGATCTGTTTGTGTTCAAGGCCAGTCTGGTCTACAAATCTAGCAATGCTACACAGAGAAGTCCTCTGTTGAAAAACAACAGTCAGGCCTTTAATCCCAGCACTTTGGAGGCACAGGCTGGTAGATCTATGTGACTTTGAGGACAGCTTGGTTTACAAAGTGAGTCCAGGAAACCCAGGGCTACACAGAGGAAACCCTGCGGGGGGGGGGGGGGGGGGGGACGGACACCAAAAACCAACCTCACCCAGAACAATCCTAAACCTATTTACTTCACAAAGATAGAATGCTAAAAGGCGAATTCACCATAAGAATTCACAGAGGCTTACAGAGTAATGAATGTGTTGTTCAAGAGCCCTGTGCATGCTACCTGCTGCTCCTGAATCCACAGAGCTCCTGGCTGCTCTCATACTGGCTTAAGAGATGAATCCCAGCAAAAAAAAAAAAAAAAAAAAAAAAAAAAGGCTAGGCTCCATCCAGTCCATGTCCCAAAAGGAAAATGCTAATGCTATTTTGATTTTTTAAAAAAATTTACTTGTCACTGAAAAGTATATTTATATCAAACTAATTATGTACAACTGGCATGGTACCACAGGCCTACAATCTGCATATTCAGTATGCTGAAGCTTGACAGTAACTTCAAAGCCAGACTGGGGTCCTATTTGGCAACCCTGTATCCAGTAAACAGTTGCTTAACTGTTATGCCATCTTCTCGGTGCAAAGCAAAACCAGTAAATCAATCCTGCTTAAGAAAGTCCAAAATTCCAGATCTTTCAACTTCCAAGACCCTACACTAAGCACGTAAGGCCAGACACGGGTCTACAGAAAACTGTCAACCATTATCAAAAAGATACTCAAATTTCCTGTAAACCACAAATTTTTTTGGGGGGAGGGGGCGGTTGTTTCGAGACAGCATTTCTCGGTGTAGCCTTGGCTGTCCTGGATTCACTTTGTAGACCAGGCTGGCCTTGAAATCACAGGGATCCACCTGCCTCTGCCTCCTGAGTGCTGGGATTAAAGGCATGCGCCACCACAGCAGGGCCAACCCCTGAATTTTAAGATTGTTTGCCCACTCTCTTACCTGTCTAACAGGTAAGGCAGCCTCAAAATCCATTCAAATGACCTTGAACTTGTGCTACTCTGCCTTCATGTTGGAGGATCACGGGCATCTGCCACCTAATTTAATGCGGGGGATCAAGTCCAGACCTCTGTGAACGCCAGGCAAGCATCCATCGAGACACCACACCTGACGCTTACTAATAATTTCTTCCTTAATGGAAGCATCTGGACTTCACTGTAAGCTAAACATTTTAAGAACCACTGGTACTTCATAGTATTTTTTTCTTTATGTTTGTCTTTCATTTTTATGTTTTAAAACTTATTATAGGGGTTGGAGTGGTGATTCAATGAATAAGAACACGGCCTATTTTGAGGATCCACCTTGTTCAAGTCCCAGAACCTAAATGACTGTTCACAACTGTCTGTAACTCCAGCCTCAGGAAACAACACCCTTTTCTGGCCTCTGGAAGAACCAGGCATGGCATGTAGTACACACATACATGCAGGCAAAACATTCATACACATAAAAATAAAATAAAATCTACAAATGTATTACATTGCTGTGGGGGACATCTGTGCTGGCTCCAACATTATAGTTAGTCCTCTCTCCACTATCTGGGGTCAGAACTTGTCAGAGTTGTCAGCAAGTGCCGCTATAGGCTAAGTCATTTTCACCAGTCCCTTGTTTCTGAATTTTTTAAAAAAGAAGTTTGAGTACTAGATGGTTTTCAACTCATAGAGATTCTGCCTGCCTCTACCTCTCAGGGGCTGGGATTAAAGGTGTGTGCCACCTTCACTGGCTTTTGTGTTTGCTTTTTTGAGACAGGGTTTTGCCGTGTAGCTCAGGCTGACCTGAATGCACAACACTAATTTCTTTCTTTTTTTATTAAATAGGTTTTATTTATCATGTATACAGTATGCATCAGATCACATTATAGATGGTTGTGAGTCACCATGTGGTTGCTGGGACTTGAACTCAGGATCTCTGGAAGAGAGGTCAGTGCTCTTAACCACTGAGCCACTTCTTCAGCCCACAATACTACTTTCAATGCAGAACCTAGCTTGCCTTTAGCTAATAGTTCCAGCACACAATAGAAAATTAATTCAAGTAACCTAACGAGATATCATTCAAGCAACAAAACTTAGAGCCAAGACAAACTCCAGCTGTTAAGATCTTGGTGCAAAGCCGGGCAAGTGGTGGTACACGCCTTTAATCCCAGCACTCGGGAGGCAGAGGCAGGTGGACCGCTGTGAGTTGCGAGTCCAGGACAGCCAGGGATACAGAGAAACCCTGTCTTGAACCCGACCCCCCCCAAAAAAAGGTCCTGGTGCCTTATCTGACAACAGCACTAGCAGCTGATTCTTAGGAATGTTCCACAGGTGACTGGAGAGACCTTTCTCAAAGTACAAGGTCTTTTAAATGCAGACTAAAATGAGAACAGGGCACATACTGGTCCACATTAACAAAGAGCGTTGTTGGAAAACCCTCTTCTGACCTATGTGTGCACACACACAAGTATTCATGTACGCACTCAAGCAAGAGAATGTGAAATGGCTGGAGACATGACTCATAGATTGTGGTACTTCCTACTCTTCCAGAGGACCCATGTTCAGTTCCCCACATCCACATCAGACCGCTAGCAAATGCCTGTGTCTACAGCTCCAGAGGACTGGATACTCTTTTCTGACCTCTGCAGGGAGCCCCCCACATGCACACAAAATAGAAAATAACAAAAATAAGTAGTGGAAGGTCATCCTTGAGTTCAATGCTGGCCCAGGAAATAGGAAAGCTCTTGGAGTACAGAGGATTGGAAATTGAAAACTTCGTCATGCTAGCTCATACAATAATTTAAGGGCAGATACTTTATTGTCCTAAATAGAAAACTAGCATGGGGAATCATGTTTGAAAGTCAGAGAAAGGCAATGTGCTATGGACTAGAAGCTTGTCTACACAGTGGTTTCCAGGTTAGCCACTGTTTCAAAAAATAAATAAATATTAAAACAAAGGGGGTGGGGAACGCCAACTAAGGGAGAACTAATAGGATACTGAATGCTTAGAGGCTAGAAAAATATTTGAAAATAACTAATTTAGGAAAGGATTATCGGAATTCCCAGAATTTGTGGACAAATGGATTGAGCTAGAAATGATCATAATGAGTGAGTTAACCCAGAAGCAGAAAGACTCAAATGGTATATACTCACTTATATCTGCATACTAGCCCAAGGGGCATGTCCCACGAAAGCCTTCACTTACCAGGAAACTGGGACAGAGGGGAGGACATCCTATTGGGACTCTAGATGAGAGAAGCATGGGAGAATAGGAAAATAGAAGGATCCAGAGGGTTCTAGAAACCTACAAGTAGAACATTATGAAAGGCAGATTTGGGCCCAGGGGTCCCGCTCAAAGGCACCAACCAACGACAATACAGGCCGAATAATTTAAACCCCTACCCTGATCTAGCCCATGGACAGGACAGTCTCCACACTTGAGTGGAGAGAGGGATTTGACTTTCTCAAGTACTCTGGTGCCTCACATTTGACTATGTCCCCTGGCGGGGGAGACCTAGTGGCACTCAGAGGAAGGACAGCAGGTCACTGAGAAGAGACTTGATACACTATGATCCCTCTGAGGAACAGTCATAGGGGAGGGGAATAAGGGGAAAATGGGAGGGAGGGGAGAATGGGAGGATACAAGGGATGGGATAACCATAGAGATGTAACAAGAATAAATTAATTTAAAAAAATAAAAATAAAAAATAAACCCCTACCCAGATCTAGCCAATGGGCAGAACATTCTCCACACTTGAGTGGAGAGTGGGATATGACTTTCACACGAACTCTGGTGCCTCATATTTGACCATGTCCCCTGGAGGGGGAGACCTGGTGGCACTCAGAGGAAGGACAGCAGGTCACCGAGAAGAGACTTGATACCCTATGAGCATATACAGGGGGAGGTAATCCCCCTCAGGAACAGTCATAGGGGAGGGGAATAAGGGGAAAATGGGAGGGAGGGAAGAATGGGAGGATACAAGGGATGGGATAACCATTGAGATGTAACAAGAATAAATTAATAAAAATAAATAAATAAATAAAATAAAAAAAAAAGGATTATCTACATCTGTGAGTGTTAGCATGCTACTAAGGTGGACATGATGATGTATTTGAAACAATGGCCACACTTCCTTGCGTACGCCTGATAGACTCACAACATCTTTTCCTATTAGTACTATTGTTACTAATTATGTGTGCATATATGTAAAATCAGCCATTATGCTATGTGCCCTTTACATCAGTGGTTCTAAACCTTCCCAATACTATAACCCTTTAACATAGTTCCTCATATTGTGGTGACCCCCATAGTGAAATTATTTGTCGCAACTTCATAACTGTAATTTTGCTACTGTTATGAATTGTAATGTTAATATTTTGGAGCCAAAGGGGTCGTGACCCGCACTCAAGTTGAAACTCACCTAACCAGCTTTCTCCATCATCTCATTTGTTTGTCTTATCACTGGGTTTCTAAGTTTGCCACTTTGCATCTTTCCTTTGGTTCTTTTCCCTAAACCTTAAAGTAGGGGTGTTTTCATGTACTGAAGGAAGCTGGCAACGCATTCAGAATCTAGTTTAAAATGTGATTATGTTAAATTCTTGATGTTTACTTAATAGTTATTAAAACCAGGCAAACATAAACCATTTCATGACAAGGATCTCACATAGATGAACTGCAATAACTAACTTGCAAGTTAATGTCCTCAAAGCATTTATAATAACAAGCATAACCAGCAGTAGGATTAATACAATTTAATCTTCAAAGCACATATTTTAGGATTACACCACTGGAGTCACACTGGGTTTGCTTACTCCTACCCTCATCATTCACATAAGCAAAGGGATGGAAGGCTTCCCTGGCCTTCTTACCTTAAAACAAGGACAGCACATTCTCATGTAGAATTGCTTTGTATTCAATGCACTAAACACATATACAGGCCCAGCACCAAGCTTCACTCACAGGATCTAACAGGTTACATCATCCTAATATGAAAACCAAAAGTATGAAGCTCTACAAAAATGCTGACCTGTGCAGTAAACAGAAATTTACACACCTCATCTGAAGTGATAAAATAGAAGAATACAGATATAATAAAAACACTGTAGGAAATTTCCTTCCGTCCTTGTTTTTTGGGTCTTATTTTATAGCCCAGACTGGCCTCAAGCCAGGCAAGGTTTGATCTTGCATTTCTGTGCTATCACATCCAAGTTTAGAAGGTGCTGGGGAAAAAGCCCAGGATGTCAGGCATGACAGGCAAACGCTGTCAACTGAGATGCTCAGATTGTGAATAAACACATAAGCAGTAAGGTGGCTCACGTCTACTATCCCAGCACTTGAGAGGCCAAAGCAGGAAGATTGCCAAGACTTACATGTCAGGTTGGACTACAAGGTGAGCTCCAGGACAAGGCCAACCTGGTGTGCAGTGAGACCATTCCAGTCATGGTTAGCACAGCCCTTTAATCTCAGCACTTGGGAATGAGAGGCTGGCGGAACTCAGAGTTTGAGGCCAGCATGGTCCATAAAGTGAGGATAGCCAGGGATACACAGAGAAACCCTGTCTCAAAAACCCAAAAACCAATATACCAAACAAAAAACCAGCCAACCAGCCGGGTGTGGGGGCACACACCCACGATCCTAGCACTTAGGGAGGCAGAGGCAGGTAGATCTCTGAGTTCAAGGCCAGCCTGATTTATGAGTCCAGGACAGGCAAGGCTACACAGAGAAACCGAGTCTTGAAAAACCAGGAAACAAAACAAGAAAAACTATAAATTTTGTAAAACTCAAAATCTGAAATCATTCTGCTCCTCAGCACCAGAGAATAAACAGTCAACTTAGATTTTTATATAGCAAGTATTTTCGGTGAAGTTATGCATGTTCACACAGTTTAACAACTGTCACTCTGACCTTCCCAGCACCCTCAAATGAAACTTTATAAACCTTCCTAAGGTCTATCTCTTCAGCGTCAAAGAGCCATTCCTGTAGAAACCTCAGAGGCTGCTAACCGCTGGGTGCAAACAGGGTGACTGACACCGGCAGCCCCAGCACTCACGAGGATACAATGCCTGTCAATGCTTGTCAACAACAACACATCCCTTGTCCTTTCTTGACTGGAGATTTATCTTAGCATAATGCCCTCAAGGTTCATCAACTTCACGGTATGTTCAGAATGTTATTTTCCTTCAGTAATAATTTAAAAAACAAGTTTAATTTCTATACCACCCCCACCCCCTTGATTAGTTTTTTTCAGACAAGGTCATTCATGTCTAGGTTGGTTTTAAACTGGTAAGCCCCTTCTGCCTCCAAGGGCTAGGATTACAGGTGTGCATCATCACACTCAGTCACCTTTTGTACATTACTGTGCCAATACATATAATGAAAATGTTTTCTATCTTGCATGAAAGGGGTAACCTGGGGAAGCATGCTCTTTCAGAGCAAGAAGCTGTCCCGCTTTAAACATTTTGATATGGCTAACGATGTCCACAAGGGGGAATGAATGAGGTACTTCGTTACCTTTGTAAGTCAATCTGTCTCTCTGCCGCAGCCGCCTTCTTGGCTCCATCTTGTAGCTTGGGTGCTTTGGCGTTACCTGCTTCCAGACCCCCAGGACCCTCCTGGCTGCCTGCAGCTCTCTTCCTTCCCTTGCTGATGGGTTTATTTAGATCATCATTTTTGGTTGCATTGCCCTGAGATTCAGATTTGGGGCGACGCCCTCTCCTGGGTTTTGAAGGGGCAGGAGGGGCTGACTCATCTACTTTTTCATCTGGTTTTTGTTGGATGTTCTCAGCACCAGCTGCTGTTACAATTCTCTTTTTTCCTCGGTCACTGCTGATATTGCCTTGGGTGGGCTGATCAGAATTAATTTCCTAAAAGAGTACAAAAACAAATTTGTAAACAAAACTCTCTTAAATGTCTGAGTATACTAGAAAAGATTTGAATTTAAAGAAATAAACTGATGTTCTAATTTTGTGTCTGTGTATGTACATCCAATTCCCACATGTAGAGCCGCGGAGAGCACTGGGAACTCTTTGATTCTCTAGCCTGTTGCAGGTCTCTCGGAGGACTGGAGCTTTTCATGAAGTTTGGATACCAGGGTTTCTGATTAATTGCTTACATGCCACTAGAAAAGAAAGCTCTCAGAGGGTAAGGACTGTGTCTGGAGCCTACCTCAGTTGTGTGAGGGCATATAAGCTCAGTGAGTGGCTGTTGATAGAGTTCTTATCCCTAAACGGGGTGTAGGCTTCCGTCTACTCTCACACACACTACGGAGGTTAGGGGCGCACCACAGAAGAGGAGGCACAAAGACCGTACGGGCCAAAGGCTGGGGAGAAGACGGGCTCTCAGCTCTTTCCGTCTCCACATGAGCCCATGTGAGCAAGCTCAGACACACTGCCATGAGCAGCACCAGTCAGGACTGAGAAGACTACAAAGAAAAAGCTCCAACTCCATGAAATCCCACACCCTGTCTTCTGTCTTCCTTCAGCAGCCACACACACACACACACAGAGGAAGGAAGGAAGGAAGGAAGGAAGGAAGGAAGGAAGGAAGGAAGG